>VZRO01004635.1:187629-368041 GCA_013397915.1 Daphoenositta chrysoptera
CCCCGTCCCCCGGGGATGTCCCCGTCCCCCGGGACTGTCCCCTCCGCCCTGGCGGGGCCGCATCCCGCTGCCGACCGGACAGCGCTGCGCAGCGCAGACAGGGAGAGCGGCCCTGAGCGCACCTCCGGACACAGACACAACACTGCTCCAAGGCCAGACTTATGAAAATAAAAACTTTTCTTTTTTTAAAAAAATTCAACGCAACCTTCTCATTAATGGCTCAAACAGCCTCTGTCCTCACGCGTTCCTTCACATCAGCAAGGTCTGTGCTGCTGCCAATTTCAGCTTATGGGGCGTGTGACTGACTTTGGAAGTCAGTGAGATGGAGAGAAATGCTGAACTCATTAAGGCTCTGCAGGCCTTGAATTATTCTCAGAACATCAGTGACAAATTTAAGGAATTTGCTCCAGTTTGCAAACTCTATTGCTCTACTGGGCGTAGGTAGCACCATGAAGCCATCATGTGGGAAAGACTTTGCTTTCAATTAAACAATACCTTTCTGTTCAGATGCTTCCTAAGTGAAGAAAGGGCCCTGTCAGGATAATGAACTGCTTAATTAAAAATACACTCAGACATGCAAACGGCCTTGAATGCTCTGACCTGAAGAGAAATATTTTAAAAGCCTTTTCAAAGCTTTAACAAACAGCCCCCTTATTAACAAAGCAACCAAAGATAAAGCAGTAAACATCAGTGAGTAAAAGCCGTGGACTTACCTCGGGGTAAGACCATTCTGGCGAATAATCTGTCACCATGAACAAGCGCCCACTCTGCTGCAGCAACCCCAAAGTGCCTTGTGCTGCAGCTGCCGAGACCACCTCAGCCACGTGCATGTATGCCATGGTGCTGGCTCCGTTCTCCGTGCTGCTGAGCTGCATGCTGGCTTGCTGAGGGCTGCAGCAAGGAATGCACATTTCGGCCTGGTTGTACGTCGCTCTGTTACTGTCTTCAGGCTGAGACAGTCCAGCATTGTCACCTGACACCAGCTGGTGTCCGTACAGAGCGTTGCTCCCACCTTCTACCGATATGAAATCATTAATTAGATCAGAAAACTGGTTGCTGAAGGAGATGTCAAAGTGGTCTAAGTTAAGCTCCATGTTGGAGGAGTTATTTAAGCTAGGATGGGCCACGGGATAGAGTCCTTGTACCATGTTTCCTTGGAGAATAGGGAGGTTGTTCCCGTTCCTGATACCCCCGTTGGCCTCAGGCTGCAAGTAGTGTTCTGTGTTGCAGGCTTGAAGATCCCCTGATTTAAGTAGATTTTCATTTCCTTCTGCCTGCTGGGAGGTCTCCATGGGAACTTCAGCTTCTGCAGTCATAGCCTGGAAGTTTGCTTGGAACTGCATTAGCTGGAGAGAAGAGGTGGACTCTATTCTGGTTTCCACTGTGCCATTACAGTTGGAAGTGGTTTGGGACGAGGACTCTGTTTTCACACTGGAGATTCCTAACGTGTTCACAAATGAGCTACTTGTGTCATTCAAATTGTTGTGAGTGTTTTGCTCAAGGGGAAGAGGTTTGCTGGCATCCTGCAGAAAGAAGCTGGGGGAAGGGGTCTGATGGACGTGAGGGCTCTGGACGGTCTGATTGAAGCTGGAAGAATAGTCCTTGTTGGAGTCAATGGCACTGAAGTCCATCTGCTCCAGAGTGGTACTTGGGCTCAGACCTCCTCCAGATGGAAGTAAACCTGAACCAGTACTGAGTGTGAGAGTGTTAGATGCAGAAGTGGAGGAAAATGCTTCTTTGGACATCTGTTGTTCGAAAGATGTGTCCTCAGTTTTAATTTCTTTTGTGAGGGTTGTATTGAAGTTGAAGCTACGTTCTGTTGTGGGTGACTGCCTTATGTTGGTATTGATGCTGTCACTTTTCATACCTCCTCCACCATAAGTCTGCCCTTGCTTGGGATTGTTAAGAAAACAGTCTGGGTCAAAATTCATGGTGGTTTCTGGAATTTTTCTATTTCCTTCTAAAGTTGTGGAGAGCACAAGTTCCTCAGAGACAGTGCTGGGTAGCATTGACAAGCTCTCTGAACTGCCAGTTGTTGGAAAAGCAAATTTGTGTCCATCTGAACTCACAGCAAGTACCAGTCCTTGTGCAGCTGCATCTGAGGACAGAAGGTGTTGATTTGGGCCAGAGGTGGGTGACATGGTGTACACAGCTTCACTGGTGACTTCTGACATAAATACGGTGGCACTTTGTGACAAACTTCCCATAACTGATGCTACAGCCATACTGGACACACCAGTGACAGCTGGGCTATCTGCCATATCTGGGTCGCTGTTTAACCCACTGCTGATGGACACAGGAGAATTCTGGGTCGTGTCAGGGACCTCCACCTGGTTGGTGGAAGAAACCTCAGTGCTGTTTTGATGGAGCAACACTGGTTTCGCCACTTTGCCGTTCCTCTTCTCTCGGCTGGAGGCCTTGCCATGACTGTGCTCGTTCTTGCCTTCAGAGACATCGTTATTTTGTACCTCTGAATGAGCGCTGTACCCACCTGTCCTTGGTTCAACCTTTGGTGATATGATGCGGTGTTTGGCACTGTTACACTTGTGATGCACACTGCTTCCTGCCCCTGTGCCAGAAAACAACAAATTTGCCGTTCAGTAAATACAAAATTAGGACGATGCTAGCTGTGTATCTCATGGCTGTAGCAAGGGACAGCTATGCTTATGCATACATGTGTGAGAGTGAGTGAGCCCACGCATGAGAGAGCAGGAGAGACCTTGGAAATAAAACAGATTTCTCACCAGTGCCAAAGTACAGGTCCTGTCTAATGCACAAATCCACTGTGTGCAACAACAGCAACCTCACAACAGGCACATAATCATCCCTACCCTCACCCTGTGTAGCACCTGCCCCCTTCCTCCATGCCCCGATCAGGCAGAGAGGAACTGGTGACTGTGACAAGCTTCAGAGTTATTTAAATGTGCCTAATCTCAGTGCAGAGCTGACAGACTGTCAGCTGTGGCACAGGGCCCTGTTCCATCTCCCCCAAGGACAACACCTCAGCCCCTGAACACAGATGCTCAGCTCTCTGTGCTGGGTGATGTTGGGATGTTTGGCACCCACTCCTGCTGGGGCATGGATGCTGCCCAGTAATCTGGAGGTGACAGATGCCACATCACACCCCTGTCCCTGGCATCACCCTGCTGCCTAGACTGTAACCCACATCTTCCTGTCAGCACTGTGTCTTACAGTTGCCAGTCAAATTATTAAAGAAGTAACCCAAGAGCCATACAAAGCATTCTTGGCCTCCCATAAGGAGGGTGATGCGTTTCTCTGACTCTCAGCCATTCCTGTGCTGACAAACACGCGTTGTAGTCTGAGAGGAGCACACAGAGCACGTGGTCAGCACTGGAGCTGCTGAAGAATGTTGAAGTAAGGGCCACCAGAAGACAATCCTCCAGGAATTAAGCCAGCCAGCATCTTTACTGGCCTGACAAAAGGTAACATCACTTGCATTCCTGAGAGCTTGTAATCAGGCAGGATGAAGTAAACAATTCTGTCTGCAAAGGAACCTTAGTCACAAACTCTCGTGCAGGGGCTGTTTTTGCCGTTTAAAGAACAGCAGCCCATGAATTTTTGATGTTTCTTTCCTTAATTGATTAATTTTCCCTAGAATGAGGTAAGAACATTAATTACAGAACTGTAGAATGACTGAAGGGGGGAAGAAGCCTCCTCCCTTTAGCTCATGGCTACAGTTACAAATGCCATCTTCTGGGCAACATAAAGCATCCATGTAGCCACTTCAATTTGCTAAATCTTTTGTTCCTTGCCCTTGAAGGGGAACTTCTCTATTATGTGTTCAAGATTTGAATGAGGTCACTTAAAGTAGTTCAAGACAGTGCTTTTGAGACTAAATACAACATTAAATCTCTTTATTCTCCTAGGTATAGAAATGAACAGGAACAAGGGAAAGGCTTTCATGCTGCTGTATTTGTGGATGACAGTAAGGAATTGGGAATGTGTGTGTCAATGTGCAAGCCAGTTACAAAACAAAGCAATACTGTTATGTTAAAAAGCACTGAGCAGACTTAGCACAAGACAAAACATCAAAGGGAAGAATAAAAGGATTCATGTTCAGATCTGCAAGCCTGGATCAAATGCTGAGCCTTAAGGGGTGAATTTTAATCCAAACTCAGGTATTTCAGAGGTCATCATTCTTATTTAAGCCTTGATTGTATAATGCAACTGCTCAAGAAAAGAAGAAAAAATAAACCCTTTGAAGCACTGACAACTTTCCTTTATAAGTTTTGCTAAAGACTAGATAATGTGTCATATACTTTACTTGACCAAAGTGCTAGAAAGGAGCAGCTATAAAGCAGATGAGCTGGAAAGTGAATCACTTAGCTCCCCACTGTCTGTGGGAAATGCTAACACTAAGGATGCTGTTTCTTGCTGCTGTAGTGTCATCCAAAACACAGTCATCTCCTTTAACAGGAAAGAGATCTGTATTTTCATGATACCTAAATAAGACCTGTCTTATCTCACTGATACCTTGTAGTTAACTATCTGAGCACTTCTCCAAAAAAAGTGAGCCACAGGGCAAGGAGTTCAGAGGTTGAAGCTGAAAGAACATTAGGTTTTGAGGCTTTGGTAACAGAATTTGCTCATGTAGAAGAGAATGTACCTTTTTGAGCAGGTCATACACGGACTGCATTTATTAAAAAGCATTGACATTTTCCCCAGAAATTCCAGCAACATCTTTTTATGCTCGAGACTTCTCCTGTCAGCCTTGAGTTCATTGTGTCCCAGTGTTTCATGAGACAGCATTTTTATCACCTCAGTACTACAAACCCTGCTCCCAGCCTGGATGAAGCTGAGTCCCTCTGTGCCCTCCCGAGGTACTCACCCAAGGTACCAGTGCAGAGACAGTTGTGTGTTCGAGGCTGGGGCTTGGTCTGGTGGCTGTCAAGGATCTGCTGCACGAGCTGTTCCACTGAGAACCCCGAACTGCTGTTGCCATTGCTGCATGTCCACTTGATGCCATGAACTGAAAAGAGAACAGTAAAATTTCCCATCAGAAACTGCAAAACCACACCAAAACCATCAAAAGCCACTCCAAACGACCAGCAGAAATCCATTCCTGCTGCTTTCTGTCAGAACTGAAAGGAGACCTATAAAAAGCAGTAATAATGGTTACTGGTTTACTATTCTCTGTTCCTTGGTATTGACAGGCTTCCAAATGCAATTCCTGAATTAGGTATATATAGAGGAAAAACTCCTCAGTAGAGTATCTGGCTCTATTTCAGTCTGTTGCTAACAGGGACTGTGCACCTGCAACAACTCTCTGTAGTGCCTGCAACCTTCGCTGAAAACCCAAAAACAACAAAAGACTTGGTTTCATTGAGGTAAAGCACTGTAATTCCAAAGAGTGTTTTGAAATCTTTTTCTGTCTAATATGAAAACAAAATCAGCTTTATAGTAAAATCAGCAGCCAAAAATACATCAGGGTAACAGCAAATGCAAGCCTTCTGCCAGGTCTTCATTGTCAGATCCCGGGTGGCAGCAGTGAAGGCTGACTCATTTTTTGGGAGTGACTAACAGACACTGTGTGAGTTCCTCCTCGGACTTGGACGACCTTTTAGTAATTTGGGAAAACGGACAGGTGGGTGATGTTACAGAACATGTTGCAAACTGAAGCTCTTTTCTTGGGAACTCTCTGGGCTGTGTTAGCTATTTAAATAAGAATGCTAGACTGCATGCAGATACATGATTTGAATAAAGGTTCCCTCTCAGAATATTTTAGTTGCAGAATTTTCTATAACAGTGATATTTGCAACCTGACTTAAAATGGAAATAGCACTTATAAAATATTTTATCCATAATAATTGACTCAAAGCATCTTCTGTCTCCTTTAATGGCTCTCTGAGCAACTTATATGTGCATATTATTTATTTATCCTTTAAATGCACCAGAGCTCATGTGCAGATTTTGGAGAGTGCTGCTAAGTGACGACATCATTTCCAAGGTGTCCTCATGCCTGGCAGCTTCTTTTCAGGAGTATCTTTGCCATAGTCTATCAAGGCACATTCCTTGCATGTTGTGTTCTAAAATCCTTAACCAGAATACACAAAATCAAAGCTGGAAGTCCCATGGACTTAGGCTTTGTAGTAAATACACAGATCCCTGGGTGGTGAAGGTTCCTGATGGGATGGGGTGAAATCCTGGCAACAGCAGGTTGGGCTGATGCTCCTGTACAGCCAGAGGCTGGGGCACAGGCCAAAAGCAGCACTGTGCAAGGAGATCAGAAGCAAATGAAGGGACGTTTGTGACACCTAATGACTGTGGTCACAGGGGCAGCATATCCTGTGAAGAGTCTCCTGTTCTCCTCTTTGATGCTGCTCACTGAGTGTGTCACATGCAGTTGGTGGAACAGAGCTCCTGGATCTGCTCTGTGAAGCAGTTTTATTGCTTTTTTTGTTACCTGTTGCTGTATGGCCTCATCACCCACTAATACCACTTTGCCTAACAGCATCTCATCCTGGTCTAGTTTTATATTGCAGAATTCACATTTCTATTGGCCAGGCTGGATAACCTGCAGAAATACTGTAAATAAGGTTTACAAGTATTCTTCCCTATATCACTATTTAAAGTGCTGCAGATAGTTTAGTAATAAGTCCCTCTATGTTTCTTTGATGACCACATTTATTGTTATCGTACCCAACAGATTTTGCTTTCTAGTACATTCACAGTTTTGAATTTCCTCTTAACACTCAGTCTCTGTTATTACATCTAAGTTAGACATGCTTGCCACTTCACTACCTCTGCTCACATTCACTTTATTATTTAAGATACATTATTCTGTCACGGGTGATACATCTAATAAGTGATGTTCAAATACCAGTTTGATAAAATAGACATTGTGAGATTAGAATGCAGACAGGTATTTTGGATGCTTTCAGCTATACGACACGAAGTTACCGAACTTAATTATTATTGAGAAACTTTGCATTAAGTAATTTCTGGTTAATTCAGAAACGCTTTGCTAAAGAAGCGAGCTGGTGTTGGTGGATACAGAAAGTCTGTTCTACAGCAGGATGGCAGAGCTGCTCCCTTCTGCTGCTAAATCCTGGGATGAGCAGCCCATCGTGGGGGCAAGTCTGGGAAGTGAATCATGGCTCGGGGTTTGTGTGTTCATGATGATGGTTCTTAGCCTGAATCAAGCTGTGAGCTAGGAACTAAGGCATAATGGACAGCTTTATAGCTGGATACTTAGAGGACCATGCCTATTATTTTCAGGTCGTTCCAGCATAGCAAAGTCCCATTGAGGATCAATTGCTGCTGAGGAAAAGTCCTTCTGTAGCCTTGCTCCAGCAGATCCTAAAGGGCTCCAGCTCCAGCTTCTGTCCACGTGGTGCCACTTTTTTTAGTACTTATGTTCCCCGTATGCTATGAAGGTTATAAAATAAAAAGCTAGTGAAGGGTGACAGATTGCAAAAAAAGAATGTCTGGATGCTTAATGCAAATTATCCACTATCTTGGCACATCCAATATGCAGATTTTCTTCCTCCCTCTTTTAAAGAAAGACTCCTGTGCCTGGTGAATTGTTAGTACTGAATACCAAACACTATCTAGATGGCTTTTAACATGTCACGCTTGGCTTCCTGACACATAATGAATCAGCAGGAAAGGAGATTTCTATAGGGAAGAAAGTGCATTATGAAAGGAAGGCTAATAAAAACCATACACACATACTCTTCCTGCTTCTTAGTGGTTCAAAAAGTGAAACCACTGTAGAACTATGTTTGATTAAATATAGCCATAATATATGAACACAAAAGGAAAAAAAAAAAAGTCTGAAGCTTAGCAGAAATTCTGGAAAGGATTTTAATCCAGATTCCTATACAGACTGCCACTGCATTTCCTGATAATTTAAAATGAAAGCTGTGAACTGCTTCAACACTTTCCTTTTCAGTGATAGCATGGAGGGGTCTAAAAGCTGCTGCATTACAGCAGCAACACATTCCTCCTGCCACACACCCTCTGCACAGTGCCTGCAGCACAAGGCAGCACCAGGCAGAGTTACTGGTGCTTCACTGGGTGCTCAAAGGAGAGAAGTGAGGCTGGGGGAAGGTCCACAACTCAGCGCTAATGCTGCTCCAATCTCTTTCTGTGAGCTTGGGCTCTCATCTTTCTTCTCTTTCTTCCCTTTTGAAGAAAAGGCAATAAGAGTGACCTTCTGAGAGTGCCCAGCAGCTCCTCGTTCATTAGCACTGCCAGGACTTCGACCATCAGGAGCAAAGGGATGAAAGATTATCTGAATTACCAGCAAAAAGGCTGCTCAGAATCCAAGGGAAACTTGCACACAGAAACATATGACTGTCCAAGTTTCTTACAACACCCTGGCCATTTCTGCTGCCTTCTGCTGCTGCTGGTGGTACTCAGTCCTCCACAATTTCCAGACCTGCAGTCCTCCTGTCTTGCAGATATCTTCCTCCCCCCCATCAGCTGAACTCCACCTCACTGTCTCATCATCCCTCTAGACCTAACACCATCAACAGCTGTTTCCCTCCCTGTGGTTTCTCTACCCTAAGCAAAACTTGTTCCTAAAATACCCTCTCACATTTAAATCTGATCATTTCACCCTTTCTGAATGCTCTTAGACATTTCTCTTTGCCACTTCAAACATTTTACACTTCCTAGTTTTGTTCCAAAGACCTTGCTCTTCCACACCACTCCCCCAGAACACATCTTACACATACATGTACGTGTACAATATGTGAGGAAGCCATTCCCTATACCCTACGTGCTGCTCCTCTGCCCCAATTTGGTAGGTCTTTTGTTACTTGAGTAACAACGAGATCTCCCACATGAAACTGCTAAGTTGGGTAGACTGATAGAGCTGGAATATCTAGAATCATCAAGGTCAGGTTTCTGTTTGCCTCTCCCTGCTGATGTATCTCGATAGCCCACTGCAAGCCCTGCTGTCAGAAGTCCTGCCCTCAGCCACTCCTGACCCACACAAAGTGCTTTAAAAATCCCCGAAGTGCTGCTGGGAGCGTGAGCGGGTCCTTTATCCAACTGCCCATTCCTGCCTTGCTGCCCACATCCTGCTCCACCAAGTGTTGACACCGAGCGGTGTTTCCATGGCAATGGTCAATTGGAAATGGCAGCCTTGTCCCTTCAATTTCCACTGCGTTTCTGTTGACAGAAGTAAAGGCCTTGCTCTGATTTCTCAGTTTGGCTGAAGGATATTTCCATTAGATTTATCCTTTCGTACTCAGACGCCCACACACAGTTTCGCTTTGATTTTCCAGCCTTCCATTTTCCATTCGTTACTGGTTGTGAAGGACAGGTTTACCTGAGCCTCACTGCTGGGGACAGCAGTGACACCCCCTGAATGCAAATGTCCTGCACGTACTCACACGGGCATTTTGCTCGGAGCTGTTCTTTAAAGGGACGTCTGCCTTCCAAAGCAACCCCTTTCCTGGAAGGTTTGCTCAGA
This sequence comes from Daphoenositta chrysoptera, assembly GCA_013397915.1. Classification (NCBI taxonomy): domain Eukaryota; kingdom Metazoa; phylum Chordata; class Aves; order Passeriformes; genus Daphoenositta; species Daphoenositta chrysoptera. Next base: position 197,075 of record VZRO01004635.1, read on the forward strand.
TGCAGGGGATGCTCACAGGGAGTGGGCAGTGTCCCTGGAAGGGGACCAGCAGGACACGGCTCGTGGCTCCTGCCGCTGTTCACGGCCGCGGGAAGCCCGAGGCTGCTCGCACGTGGAGCAGCAGAGGGGAATCCACCTCTCCCACTCGGCCTGTGCTGTCCTCGCCCTCCCCCGGCTGCGGCTCAAGGGCACCATCATCACCGTCCTCCCCCGCCTCCTCCTCCTCCTCCTCCTCCTCCTCCGGCCGAGAGCACCGGGAGCAGCGCCCGGCGGCCGCCAGGTGGCGCCAGCGGATAAGGAACGGGAGCGGGACCGGGAGCGGGATCGGGATCGGGATAGGGATAGGGATCTGGACCGGGATAGGGATCGGGATCGGGATAGGGATCGGGATCGGGACCGGGATTGGGATCGAGATAGGGATCGGGATTGGGATTGGGATCGGGANGGACCGGGACCGGGATTGGGATCGGGACCGGGATTGGGATCGGGATCGGGATCGGGACCGGGACAGGGATCGGGATCGGGACCGGGACCGGGATTGGGATCGGGACCGGGATTGGGATCGGGATCGGGATCGGGACCGGGACAGGGATCGGGATCGGGACCGGGACCGGGATTGGGACCGGGACCGGGATTGGGATCGGGACCGGGATTGGGATCGGGATCGGGATCGGGACCGGGACAGGGATCGGGATCGGGACCGGGACCGGGATTGGGATCGGGACTGGGATTGGGATCGGGACCGGGATTGGGATCGGGATCGGGACCGGGATAGGGACCAGGATCAGCACTGGGATCAGCACCGCATGTCCCGGTGCCCTGGACCCACACGGAGCCCGGCAAGGCCTCTCCATTTCTCTAGTGTTATTTTTCCTCTTTTTTTTTTTTTTTTCTCCAGGGTTTTTTTAGGCAAAAATCTTGCTTGGCCATTTTGGGGAAGAAATTCCTCATAAGCACGGCCCACACAGAGACGGCTTTGAGGCTTTCCCAAGGCTCCCAGCCCTCCTTCCCCAGGCTGTCACATCTCGGTGGCACTGCCAGGAAGATGTGGACTGACACCGGTGCAGATGCTCTAGGACTGAGTCTGCCAGTCACTACAGCCAAGTGTTAACAGGGGACATAAAATACTCAGGAAGAACAGGAAACAAAGGCTGGTGTGCCCGCAGCCTCCCCAGAGAGGTTTGGCAATGGCTGCATCTGGTTTAATACCCAAGTTTTAGCGGGTCAGGAAATTATTTGGTTTAGGTTTCCTCCAGTTAGTTTCCATTACTGCTAACAGTGGGTTCCTACTGGACTGCTGACAGCACTCAGTGGGATTATTTCACTTTGGTGTCTCCAAACACAGCTGAAAGGCACCAGCTAAAACACAGTTCCTAACTTTGTTCTTTTGGCAAAGTGGGACTTTCTGCATCAGGTAAAACTCGACCACAAGGGAAACCCTGTTTCCCTACAGAGCGGCCCATATAGGCATGGGATCAAGCTTCCTCTGGGGACATAAAGGCCACCACAGATCTCAGAGGGAGAGGAAAAGTACATTCTTGTATGGGACTCCTTTTTAGAGCTGCACACCTGCAGTAGTGGAAGGGTTGGTGGGAAGATGAGAAGCCAGGCTGATGAGCAGGAGGCTGATGCTGGCTATGCAGACAGCGTGAACAGGGTACTCAAAGTCCAAATGGTGGGTGGGATATAAGAACCTATCTAGAACCTTCTATTGTGTTCTCTTTTTAATAAAAACTCGGACTATTGCAGTAAAACTTGATGTCAGCATTATTAAACCCAATGTCTTTTTTAACAATCCACGTTGCTTTCTGCGTGGTCAGTTGGCTAAGCTGGCAAGCTTCAATTTCCATTGAGGGGCACTTTGGAGCTCTGACAAACTGTTTGGGGAATTGTAAAAATCATCCTATGTAGCATTTTTGTACAACTGATCTTTTAAGATGAAATATAACCCCACTCCTTAAACAGAGTTACTGAAATTGAATATAAATTCAAGTCAAGATAAAACTCCCAACAACTCAATTCTTCAAACTGCATTAATGCCAATTGCTGCTATTTGAGTTTTGTTCTGAGCTACAGGCGTTTGATGCATTCTCCAGTGATGACAACGCAGGGATGCAGGTTGAGGTCACCTCCAGGAGGCCTGATGGCTTCACTGACACAGAATTTGGGACTCTGGGAAAAGGCAAGAGCAGCCCACGCCCACTGACTGATGGGCACACGTGGAACTTCCAGCTTCCCCAGCTGTGGCTGCGTGCAGGCTGCACAAACAGGAGCCCTCAGTTCCTATGCAGCAGAGGAATGCAAAGAGCTTTTCCTCTGAAAGGAAGATAGCTCTTAATTATAGTGGACCTGGAAAAAGGATTGCAACGTAGCAGCAGCTGTGAGCTTGTAAGTCGTACTTTGCCAGCTGAAGGATGAGAGAGCCAAAAGGGGATGATTTGGAGAAACCCCCAACATGAGCTGGCCCACAATTTGCTGATCATATGGAGTTTATATACAGAATTCTGCTGTGATGGATTTTGCCACTGAATTTGCTTTTACCACCAGATGCCTCTAAGGACATCTGCTAATCTGTTCAGAGAAATCTCAAAGCAAGACTGTAACTGGGCACAAGAGGGGGGAAAATTGAAAGCAACGCCAAATTGAGGCTCATTCTTCACACCAGGCATCCTGAAATGACTTACAGGTGTCTCGGACAACATTCCCGCAGGATTTTCATGGATTACAGCTATTCATTTTGCAAAAATGTACTCAAAAGTTGCATTCATACCAAAGCAACAGACACACATCAACTCTCTTTTGATTGAGACACCCAGCTGAGATGCTCCCAACAGCTGGATTATCCCAGGTCTGCCATCAGTGGAGGTGTCACAGCCTTCCCTGGGCTCCCTGACCTTGCTGACACCTCTGAGACAAGGGGCCTCATCTCCAAGCCTGCAAGGAGAAAGGAATCATCCTGTGGAAGGTCAGGAATGTGTATGAGGCCTTCCAGGCTCATATGGTTCAGTCTTGAGGAATGCCAAACTGAGGTCTGATAAGCCAACAGTGATGGTCCAGAGAAGGCAACCAGGAGGTCATGAATGTCCCAGTGTGAAGGCAGGTGACAAACAGATCAGAACTAAAGCAAAAAATCCAAAGCCATGAAAGCTGTGGTCAGGCTGATTAATTAATTATTTACAATCTCGACTCAGCTGGAGGTGTTGAGAAAACCTCAAATCCTTAGAGCAGCATTTACCTTTCATGGATATTCAGATGGGTTCATTTCAGTCTCGTAATTAGTTCACGCACCAGCTATGTTAGAACAAGTTAATGCTGTTTCCACAAAGCTCTCAGAGCTCTATGACCACTCCAAAAAGGTGGTTTTTTAAAAATCCATAACCACCAGTGCAATCACAGTCACAGAGTGAGGGAACATCACCCCTGCAGCCAGCCAAGAAGCTCTCTCTGCATTCAGAGGTCTCCTTCAGGAGCAGGGCAGAAGCCACCTCTTGGCACCCAGACTTCAGTGCCCTGCTCTGCTCACGGGGGTGACAAGGCTGGTACCAGGAGCTGCTGCCTGTCCCTGATGCTGCTGAAGACTTGCTGAAACCTGGACTGACTTTGGGATGATGCAGTGGAGAAGGAAGAGGGAGCTGAGCGAATTATGGATGGAAGAAATGTAAACAAACTCCCTGATCATCCCAGCCAGGGTCTCTCTGCATTTCAGGAAAAACAGTTTGATGTATTTTTCTGGCTTGGACTCCAGGACTGATGCTGCTCACCCTGCCAGCCATCTGCCACACTGCTTTTAGTTCTCCAGGCACACATGGCCAAGAGAACATGCTCCCACACCACTGTCTGCCACGCCACTGCCTGTCTGCTACCCTCCCTTCTGACAGAAAAGCTTTAATACCTGACAGAGGTCAACAGCTTTAACACCTGACTCCAGCCCAGGCCGAGTAGGGCTCTAACAGCACTTATCAGTGAGTCAAGAGCTGGACACTGCCACCAACCTCTGACCAGGAGGAAGCATTTTCCCCAAAGGCAGAACTAGTAATCAGCTTCTCTCCCTTAATCCTGAATTATTTCAGTGGTCTGAAATGGGAACCCCCCCCTGCAGGTACAGAGGCCTTGGACCTCCACACACACCCTGGCTGTAATCACCACTAACTTGTCTTAAATGTGAACTTCTTATGGAAAACAACAATTAAAAAAAAACCCAAAAGAATCAACAAAATGCCCACACAGCTTCCAAGTCCGGAGGAATAAAACACAACAAGCCCCAGCACAGAACAGGTAAAAGGGTGAGACTGTCACTGCACCAGCGATGCCATGCACAACGCTTTGATTAAGTCATTGACAAATCTGCTTTAGGGCAGAGAAATTTGGAAACATCAGGCAATCAAACTGTGAAGTCTGTGAAAGAATGTGATTAATGCAAAAATGTGATGAAACTAATGTTCTTGGCTCCAGAATTTCATGGCACACCCTACACTGGAACCAAATCTGATGGCTTCTTGGCGAGCAGTGCCCCTCAGTGTTCCCTGAACACGGTTATCCATGTCCTCTTTGTTTTCTAGGTCTGATCAGAATCCAAAGCTTTTATTGTAGCTACATTTCTAAGGATGTGTTTCCCAGGATATGTACCCATAAACAGAGACGTGTACATGCATATATACTCTGAATAATTGCGCAGAATTTCACTCTTCCCTCCTGAGACATAAAAGAGCCAAGTGTTATTAAATTTACGGCGAGTTTGTTGTAGTTTTCACATAATTTTCTTGATGCACTGCAGATTTTTTAACAGGCTGCTGCTTCCTTTCCTGTTTAATGTTAAGGTACTTGTCCAGTCTCAGCTACACCAACATCCTGGATTTCTGTCTAAGTTTATCAGCCCCAGGGGCAAATGTGTCATTTTCTCTGTTCTCCTCTGCCCTCCAGCTTTGTGTGGAAAAGGAATACATGGGCCTGCACAGTTCAGGATGCAACAAAGGACTGCAAACTCAGATTACCAACGCTGTGGTCAGCACAAGGCTGATCTTTCAGAGACACATCAGGATGCACTCTGTGGCTGTGACCTCCAATTACAGGAGGCTGGGCATGACACCAGCATCCAGGCAGGGGCAGGGGGCAGGCACAGAAGCAGACCTGGTATTTGTTGACTTGGATTTGGTATTGTGGCTCTTGCAGTTAATTTTCTCTTGGTTATAGACCCACTTTATGTCTAATTTTTCTTTCACTGCAAAAAGATGTTTGTGTGCACATTGGAATGTGCTCTCCGGGGAAAGACATACAATATAACTGTGATGCAAAGGAAAATATTACACACCAAGGCAGATGCAGAGAGGTTCAAAAAACTGCCTGTCTGAGGGCAAACTTCCCCATCACTCTGCACACCTAAGCAGCCTTCTCTTTAGGCTGCAAAGTTCAAAACTGTAGGAAATGATCCTCAACTCAAAACACTCAGTTCCATGGGGCCACCTGTAAGCTACAGCAACCCACTGTGACCTGACAATGACCACCCAAACATGGAGTGCCCTTGTGGAAATCCACCAGCCAGTACTGCACAGGCTCTTGGCAAGTGAGCAGGTGCCTACAAACAGCCCTAGAACCCTCTGCAAGAACACAGGTACAATTTTTCCCCAGTGTGCAGAGGGGAGCTCTCTGGGGACAGACTGAGCATCTCTCACACCATGCACCCCAGAAGTGTTGGATATTGGAAAGAAAGTGCATGCAGATGCAAGCTGACTTGGATGGACAAACAACTCCTTCACAGGATGGTTGTTGGCTCTGAGAGGCACTGTACTCTAAACATACAGCAAAGAAGCAAAACCAGCTCCAGATACTCACACATCGGCTTGAGCTGCCCGATGAGTTCCTCTTTTGTCCACTTTGCCCATTCCTTCTTGTCGGTGTTTATTGAGCACAGGATGGGGCCGCAGGGTTTCCCGCAGTCCTCGATGGCCGGGACGTTCAGGTAGTGCACCAACACAATGTCTGGGTTCTGCAGGGACAGCAGAGCAAGGGTTACACCGTTGGGGCCAGCACTCTCTGCACTTAACTTCCTAATTAAAACTGTGACAGACAGCATCATGATCAGAACCCAGATCGTACAGGATTTCTTCGAGAGAAGAGCTGTTCTTTAAAAGAGGTGGCAAAAGACAGTGCCTGACACGTGGCTTCCCCCATCCTGAGGGCCCTCTGCTTGCAACTCTCCTGCTCCACTTATACACTCAGCATGAACCTCTTTTCCAACCTTTACAACACCAAATACTTATAAGAGTCCTGCAAACACCACTGACAACAAACACCAGGTAATATGCTTTGGTTTAAGGGACCTTTTAATCGTTTGAGACAATGCTTCCATCAGTTCTGGTCCACATCAGGCTTTTTTGAATATACAGAAAGTCACCTGAGAACACCAGGAACAGCCACACTCTCCATACAGTGAGAGAAAGAAGGAGGAAAGAGCTGAGGAGGCTCACAAACAATATTACAGAGAGCCCCAAAGATGGGCTCTTTACAGACAAGCCTGGAATCCCTTGTCTTTTGAAGATATTTGCAAGCTGCAGAAGGTTGGGACTGGAAGAGCCCTGTGCAGGACAGAGCTCCCACAGGCAATGCAACAACTGATCCCACAGCTGATCCCACAGCCAGATCCCACAGCGGACCCCACAGCTGATCAGGGAGGACCCTGCCCTCACTCCCTGCCGTCCTGTCCCACTGGCCCCTGGAGCAGGAGCTGAGTTCGTGTCACCTCCCTGTGAGTAAATCAATAATCTCAACAACAGCAACAGCAACAACTCTGCCAGTTCCCCAACAGCATCCCAGGGAGATTGTTCAGTAGATAATAACAAGATTGAAGAGATGATTTCTTTCCCTTAAGTCATTTACTCCTAAGTTCGCAAACTTTAATGACTGCTTTGGAATTATTTATAAAAATAAATAGGATAATGGTGTAATTAAAACTCTAATGTTTCATTAATGCTGTTAGAGCCCCGTTCCGAGGGGGAGCGGGAACACAACCCATCATCTGCTAGCATAGGTTGTGCTGATGGCAGCACTTGCTTCTGAAACCAGGGGAGAGCTGGAGCAGTACACAGACATGGAGACCCGTGGAAGAGAACTTCTGATGGGCAAATGTTGGGTTCCACCATGGGTGTTCTAGAAGAGCAGGCCTGAAGGCCTACAAAAGCATCTTCCCTGGGCCCGCTGGTAACCATGGAAACACTTCCAGGGCACTTGAGATGGGCTAGAAAAGAGGACTATGGGTCAGTGACCTTCTTGAGCAATGGCCCGGGAAGATTGTGGTCAGTGGCCTTAGATGGGATTATTTACACCTTCCCATAATAGGTAATATCTAGGGGATACTCCAGGTGAATGGGTGGAATCCTGGGATTTGCTCTTCCTGTTTATATGAGGTTCTATCCTGTTTGTGCACTGGTATTTAGGTAACCTGAGCTGTGCAATGAACGTCTTTGCACTTCTCCATCTGGCACACAAAGTCCTTGCCCGGTGTGAGTGCTGCACCCAGGATCAGGGGGAGCTGGTCGTGTCTCCCAGCTCCTCCAGGCTGGTGAAAAAGGTGCTGGCAGCAGGGAGGCCACTGGTGCCCATGCAGAGCAATGTGACAAGCAGAGCAGCCCTGCAGAGCATCCCCCGGGTAAGCAGATACATCCCTCTGTCTGCAGGAGAAGCTCCTTCAAGTTAGGAAGACATGCAAGCAGGAACTTGAATTTTCCCCCTCTATGGACAGAACTGCAAGCAGGGGATTCTCATGAAGATTCTGTGAGAAAGCAGTATTGAATTCTTGCAGCCAGTGCTAAAAGAGTTGTACTGCACGAGGAAGAGGCAAAGAAACCTTGTAAGGNATGCAGCCTAATAAGTAGACTCCTAAAAGAGTCGTACTGCACAAGAAAGAGGCAAAGAAACCTTGTAAGGAACAGCTATTAATTTATTTCGGAGCAGTTTTGGAAAGTGCTAAAGCAAAGAAAACTGTTGGCTCTTCTATTCCTGAGATTCTTCCGGAGACAAACAACTGGACCTTTTGAGTTCAATTGTGATATGTTCAAAACCTTCCTTTTCACAGGGCACTTCTGCCCCAGACAGAGGCAGCCAGAGGACAAAAAAAAAAAAAAAAAAAATCACAACCTCTTGTTCTACAAAGGGGAAGTCTGAGACATCACAGTCCTCGTGCGTAATTCAGAAGAGGTTCAGATAGTAAAAATGATTACCCACACACCCAAATAGTCTCCATCAGCTAATTTAACATAATTAGTGATCTAGATGATGAAGTAATAAAAAAGTTATATGCTTCAGAGATTTCATGTAAATACACCTCTTGCTCTCAGGGAAGTTTCAAAGAAGGGAGCAAGGACACAGCAGTGGGTGACCTGGCAGTTCTGCAGGTGCTTCTACCTTCCTCTCAGGTAAGCTGTGTTTTTCACAGCCTGACAGTGCCTGTTTGTCACCAAGCAGGTCAGGATTAAGGGGCTTCCTGGCTTCAGTGCAGCACAAGCAAGTGGTCCTCAGCAGTGGAGTGCCACTGGAATTTATACTTTTTATATATAAAAGCACATAAAATAAACACAAACCAAACAGGTTTGTTCCTTATGCCTACATCTAAAAGTTGACCACAGATTGACAAATCTCATGAATGCCAATCTACTTGGTGAACTGAAATGTTTTGACACAAATGAAGAATACAAATGTTTTGGAAAACTCATCAGCAGCAGCGAATCACTATTTGTGGTGACCTACCAGGAAAGCAAGAGAGATGTGAAAGAAAAATTAAAAATGTAACTTCCAGGCAGGAAAGGAGTCAGGACAGTGGACACACCACGGCAGAAGCCCTTCACTGGGGTGGCAGGGGGGAATGAGGGGAACCCCAGACTGGGCTGCAGATGGCTCTGGAAACACTCCTGCTGGAAATCCATCCATCATCCCAGTGCCTGGAGCCTCAGCAGAGTTGTTCTCCTTCCCCCACACTCGAGTTGAAGGTGCTGCCCATCTGTCCCTGACCTGGACAAGGCTCCTGGGCTTCTCCTGCCTCCTCAGTGTGCAGAGGAACTGCCTCCACGGCAGCTGGGGGCAAGCAGGAGATGGTGCAACAAGTGGTTCAACACAAAAAGTCGTTGGTTTTGATGAAGAAAAATGCAACTGCAACATCTGTCTGACTCTTGTTTGAAGCTTCATCAGTACTAAGTGGTCAATAAATCAGACTGGCATGGCGTTACATTTCTTCCATGGCTTAACCATTAATCTAATGCCAGTTCTCATGAAAAATGAAGGAGACAAACTATGTGATGGTGCAAGTGTACACATTATCCAGAAAGTGATAATGGCATCTTAATGGTGGTGCAGCCCTCCATCCCCGTGGCTGGAGCAGCCTGGCAGCCTCCTCTGCTGCCCACCACACAGCATGGAAATTATCTGACTAAAACAGGGATTGTTTGTTCCACCAGCCTGCTCCATGTGGGGATTTTTCACAGGAGCAGAAACACAAAACTGGAACAGTTCTGGCACATGGGGGAGCATGGGCAGCCAGCAAAGGGCTGACCAATGTTGGGATGAAGGAATGGTCAGTTCCTCCAGAGCTCCACCAAGGCTCAGCCACAGTAGAAACTCTCATTTCAGCAACCACCTTTTGCTTCTTCTTCACTTCCCAGAGTCAGTCCCCTCCAAGGGGAAGTCTCCCTTCTCAGGGAGAATAATCACAAAAAACCTCTGCCTTCCCAAAGCATGTTGGTTTGGTTCTCTTCTTCTATTTCTTTTTCTTTTAAAAGCAAAAATCAAAAGCCATTTCTGGCCAGCTTCCAGCTGCTCTTCAGTTGCTCAGCCAAGGCAATCAGCTCAAGGCAAAAATCTCACTGGCAGGGGCTCCCAAATCACTGATGACCACAGCTGAAGATAATTTTATTTGGAAAAACACCTCTGAACTGAAAGTTTTGCATTTGTACTCCCTGCTGGAAGGATGAAAGGAAGTAAATCATCCTCAGGGGTGATGAGCATCAGTGAATTTAATCTCAGCCAAGGAATTACCCCCAAATGCAGCCACTTGCCCTGGTTAGCACTGGACACCTGTGTCAGTTCTGTTGTGTCAAACCTGTGAAGTTCTACACGTGGTGAAACCAGCTTGTTCCAGCTCTAATGCCTACACCACGAAGCAGAAGGGTAGGAGGAGAGGAGAGGAGCATGACAGTGGGATGCAGAGGCAGCTCCTGTGCTCCCCTTCCTTCCTGTTCACCCCCAAAATTATAACAGGTTTCTGGCAGCTATTCCTTTACAAGGTTTACTTTGTATTTCTCAATCAATCTAAAAGGCTGAAAAGGAATCTCAGCTTTCTGGGAAGAAATTCACATCCACTACTGTGGGGTGAAAGGATTAATATCCGACAGATTATCACCCAGAAAAAAGATAATGTAAAGAAGTCCCCAAAAAAGATAATATAAAGAAGTTTTTGTGGTTTTGAGGGGCTACCATTACATGATGCTTCAGTACCCAAAGTAACTCAGGGACAGGTACTGGGAGTGCCTGTGTATCATCTATACGTTATCTAAAAATCAAACCAGTGAATGAAACTATTCCCAGACACATGGATGACAGAATCTTCTACTATTTATAGCAGTGTCTTTCTGGAGGGTTTCCTCTGGATTTTCAAAGGTTTGAGAGCAGAGTCTGGGATACCTAAAGAAAAAGGCACAAATACCTTACACAGACACTGAAGTAATGGAATTTTTTCAGAGACCAAATGCTAGCTTTGGGCAAGATTATTGGTTTGAATCCCAGCAATTTCTTTATCCTTGAACTAATTTCTAATTGAGGTCATGCTATGGAAGGCAACCTGGTGGCTGATGCATTAGAATATATTAATCTTCCCCACTAACTGTGAAAACAAAAAAATCCACTGCCTTTGAGCACACAACCTACTGCCTTAATTTATCTAGAGCTGGGCATGTTTAATTAGGGAGAACGAGACAATTACCAGAGACATAGCACAGCCCTGGCACCCGAGCTGAAGCACTGGAGCACGGGGAAGGGAGTGGGACCCCAGAGCCAGACACAAAAGCAGTTGTTGTGCTGCAGAGTAGGACTCCTTCTGCTGGGAAATCCCTTTTAGCCAGCACAGCACCTTGAATTAACCTGTGCCCTGTGGCTCCAGCTGACAAAAGAGCTGCTGGAACTTCTGGTCCTTCAGTAGCTTCCTCAGGAAGAGAGGATGCTTGGGGTCAGCCAGGCAGAGAGGCAGTGGTGCATGTGTGGTTTTAATTGCAGTTAAATCAGCATCCTGACAGGCACCTGCTCAGGAACTGGTGCCAGTTGTCACTGTCCTTGCCTGGACAGGAGCTTTGGGTCCCCTCTGGGGTGGTGGCCATCCCCAGCACCCTCACCATCGCAGCATCCCAGCCATCCCTGGGGTCTCAAGATTTACCCCATGGATACAACACTTGTCTCTAAAGGTCATCCAGCTCACAACTCCAACACAGAGTCATTTTTCCAGTTTTTAAGCCCAAATTATTTTGATTTTTTTTTGGTGTAAATTGAATAATTTTTGAGACAAGAGACCGGCTACAGGATGATACAACTCCACGTACTGCAAATATTGAAAGACTTGGAAAGCAAAAAATTATTTTGAGATTACGAGATTTCCTGCAATTGTTTTAAAGAGAATCAAGATTTAATCTGGCTGTATACTTTCTAACATTCCCCGGTTCCTCTTCAATACCTTGGTAAGGGCATAGCACATACAGCAGTGTGGGCATCATCAGGCAGCATTTAAATAGTGTGAGCAGCAAAATAAGAGAGTCTTACTATAGAACAAATACCAAACACTCACTAATACATCATCAAATGTGATTTGAAGGTACTTTATACAGAAAGAGCTGCCTCTGAATACTCCTGAGCATCATGGTTACTTAACGTACACTTTGGAACACACAGAGAAATAACATGCAGTAATTCCTGGCCTCCAAAGTTCCAAAAGAAATTGATTTCTGAGATGCTTTTTATCTTTCATAGCAATACCTCTAGTGCTAGTAAAAGGTGTAACAGGAGGATGATGCTGCACAACCAGAAACACGCAGCAAAATAAAACAAAAGGCACTTCTCTTTCTCACACAGGTATTATTCTTCCGGACAATGGAAATTTCTTTTCATCTGTGTCACCTCTCCCAGCTGGAAGCTTTAACTTACACAGGCAGCTGACAGGGACAAGATAATTCTGCTATGAGCTGGGACTGTGTTTTTTGTATCTAGGAACATGCAGGGAGCTTTGGTGCTGACACAGAGGTCCCAGGGACGGAGATGCAGCAGGGAAGTCTCCTGTCCTGCCTGTTGCTCCAGAGACCATGAAAGTGATTTCATGGGAAGGTCTGAGGAAATCTGAGTCTGTGGAACCCGAGCACTTGTGGAGCTGGTACTGCCCAGCACGCAGGGCATCAATGGCAGCACATCCCTCAGCACAGCCTGGCACCCACCCACGTCTCCAAAGGGTTTTCTCTGAGAACCACGGTGGGCTCCAGGCTCTTTTTCAAACCCGTGGTTTTTACTGTTTGTCTGGATTCTTGAAAGACCAGCCTGAGACTTTCACAGCTTTGAGCTGTGGGTCACAGGAGGTGCCAGGGCAGCTGTCTGACTCACTTAATGGCCTTCTACAGCTATGCCATTGCTTGTGTATAAAAACACAACCATGATTAAAGCATGCAGAGAAAACTTAAAGAAAGCAACCTGCCCTACTTCAGCTTGCTCAGAGATATTCCTTCTTAACACCCCCACTCAGGAAAAGTCAAACAGCAGCAACAGCTGCCTTGAACCCAGCTGCTGCATCCAGCACCGACTGCCTCTACAGGGAGACAGATTTGCCGTGGAAATCACCAAGGCATCTCCTCCTCCTCCCTGTCACTTGCTCTCTGCAGTTTTACAATTCATTCTGCAAAAGCCTTGAGGATTTTCAAACAATAGCGCTGAGGGCAAAGCAAAGGTTTCTTTGGGTTTGAACTCCTCTGAGATTCTCTTCCTGACAAATGAGGCTTATTATAGCACACACACCCCTTGCTACGCTGAGTATATTCTGCTACTCCAGCTCTCCACCTTTGAAGACTTACATTTGCACAATGCCTCTGTGTTTTCCTATGTTACACTCATATATTGCAACCATCTCCAGAATAGTGGAATTTCTTCTGCAAGGAAAGTGGTGCAGAGGAGAACATCAAAGCCACATGATGTTTCAGTGTCCTACACTTGAATTGTGCTTTTCATTTTCAAAACTCAAAAATTCAAATCTCAAGAAATTTTCTAACCGATACAGCCCCAATTATACATCGGGATTACTCGATTTAACAGTGAAACACGGCTCTTTATAGGGTAACACAAACCAAATGCTTGACTGCTCATAAAGTACCAGTGAGGAACCTCCTGGCCACCGAAACTGCAGATGTGGAGCAGAGTTCTGCCCTGCAGCTGCATGAATACTTTGAAATCATGTTATGCTGCCCATGCACACATGGGCAGAGTCCCAACAAATCAGAGACACAAACATAAATATCGAGGTGCTGCATATGCAGTAACAGTGCTGCTCTCTTTGCAGGCTGCTGCCCTGTAAAAGATTTGCTACTGCATTTGGACTATTTTTCCCCACAAGTGTGAGCCAGAGATCCCTCAGCTGACATTTGTGAGGACTCTTTATTTTTTTTCATTCCAAAGTACAGAATCTCTTCCCCCTCTTTCTGTTTTTATTGCAACCTTTACATGGGAATTCTGTCATTGCATTTCAAACGAGCTCAGGCAGAGCTCAGCTCGGAACACTTCCATCCCCATCATCGGCCAGAAATGCCAGCATTATAAATCATGCCCCAAGTGGCTTCTGCCCTTTCCCAGCTCACCCAAGCCAGAGATACAATAATAGTTGGTCTGAAATAAGAAGAAATTTTAATTTCAAAGCTCCACTGACATTCACCAAGTGCTTTCAAAGTTTCCATCAACAGAATGCGCTGCTTCCAATTCTAGTTGGAATGAAGATGGTGCAAGTTTTTCTCTCAAGCTGATGGCCTAGTTTGTCTCAATAACACTATTATCTGTTAAATATTAATGCCTTTCTGTGACTTAAGAACAGTTCTAGGTGCACCTGCAGATACTTCACTTCTTACTTTTTTAATTGGTATTGTTGTAGGTGGACCAAGTAATAGAAAGCTGACATTTCCAAATACCAAACAAGAAAAGCCCAGGAGAATGTACTGAGAGCTCCTGATAAGCTTTCTCTCCAGAGACACGCTGTCCTTCAGCAATGCTCCTAAAGCTTCACCAAGCTCCAAGCTACTTTTGTACATATAAAAACGATTTAAAACCATTTGGAAGAGGATTGCCCCTCATGCCTGGCGTACACTGCCCACAGCAGCAGCACCATGGGCTAAGGACGTGTCCAAGGGTTGGCTCATCTGCAGCAGAGGCAGCAGAGCAGCAGCTCAGCACTTCACAGGCTGCCACAGCCCCACACATCCCACCTGCCCAGCAGGAAGGGAGCTCTCTGAAGTGCTGGAAGGTGGTGGCAGCTCCTGCAGCATCCCACGGGCTGGAGCTGTGCTCACAGGGTTCACCAGCCCTGACCCCTCTCCCTACACCTGTACAGACAATGGGATTCCAAGTGCTTGGAGAGGAGGACATGTGAGCCTGATGCCTGCCTGAAGGAACAGCAGATAAATGCTATTTAATGTTCCACAGAGCCTATACACTACATGGTAAACCAACAACTCCTTTTTATTTCTATTCTTTGCTCTTGCTCTGAGGGCTCTATCATTTATAGCTTCTTTAAATTTGTTACTTTTGATATCAGTGACTGGTAATACAATTCCCGGAGGAATAACATCAATAACCTTCAAAACACTTTCATATAATGTTGCCTTTGATAGTCTTGCAACACATTTGTTCCTATGGCAAAACCCTTATGACACTGCTATACAGCACACAGGTTATTCACTGAAGGTTTTGTTGTGCCTGGATAACCCTTCCAGACATGAGGAACCCCAGTGCCAGGGAGTCCAAAGTTCTCCTCCTTTTGGAGTCCAACTTTACTTTTGCATTGTATGTGAGGGCTCATAAAGTGGAGGGTCCAAACAAAAGATGCATTAAAGCTGAGCAACGTGGGGCTGTGCCCAGAGGAAGAGATGGGCAGGTACCAGGGACACCCCAAAGTGCCATGCCAAGGACATGCCAGCCTCCCTTCATTCTCCCTACAGCTGCTGGCTGTGACTCTTCAGTCATGGTGCCCTGAAAGGGATCCACAGCAGCCAGCTGGGAACTGAGGCAGCACCTTAAACCAGAAACATCAAATCCTAAAGCAAAAAAAAAGGAGTATCAGACTTGAATTTCTTCTGAACTGCAAGAAAAAGGTTAGTAGACAGCCTTCTTTCTCCTTCACTACCACTCAGAAGTCTCCCCCATACAATGGGATTAACAATCAGGGATTAGCATCTCAACACTCCTGTTGTAGGCTGGGAGACAGCCCCACTCTCTGCACATACACTTGGAGACTCCCACGTGGATGCCTTGGAATCCTAAAAGGAAATGTGACCCCCACCAGTGCTGCTTGGAGGGGCTTCTGACCTGCTGATAAGAGTGGAATTACCTCTTATCAGACCTTTTCAAGGATTCTGATTCCTTTCTGGCTGTGTAGACATTCAGGTTCCTCTTGGGGAGATCTGACAAATGCATTTTGTTTCTCTGTTTCACTACGTCAGAGCAAGCACAGAACCATTCTCAGGGTGGACAAACAGCTCTGGTCAGTGCCAGCACAACTCTGAGCTCAGGGGAGGGGCACACATTCCTTCCTGGCTCCTTTTTGCCCCAAATCAGGTCTCTCTTTCACACAGTAAGAGAAAAGAATGGTAAATTGGACAGTGAGCCCATCCTGGCTTGCCAAGGCAGAGCAAATGACCTGGCTGCTAACGGAGATGTTACCAGGGATGAGCAGAAGGTGCTACAGCCCAGCTACAGCAAAGCAAACTGCCCTTCAGCCTGATCCATCAGTCTCAAATTCGCTGCACAGGAGCAGCCTGGCAATCTCCCAGCACATGACAGTGCCCTGATAACCTCCAAAGCTGTGTTATTTAAGCAGAGAAAGGTGAGCTTTGTTTAGCCCTTGGGCTCAGGCTGAGCTGATGACAGATGCCGACACTTCATCCAATTAGATTTTTAAGTAGTGAGAGCAAATTTATCAGGTGAGCGTTTGGAGATGTGGCACATGAGAGTTATCAATTTCTGTGGTAATTCCATGGCTGCATCTCTCCTGGAGTGTGTCCCTCATCTTTTTATTTCACAGTATGCTCCAAGAAAAACAGTGAAGTTCTGGCAATGCCTTCTGAAGAATACAACAGATAGCAATGCAGTTGCTGTTATAGGCAGAAATTCCCCCCTCTTTTTTTTTTTCATCTACTTGCCAAATATGACAATGAAGCTGATATATTTTATACACTGACTGCTGCTGCCTGTGGTGTACATTCACATCAGCAAGAGAAAAGAACACACAACACCCATGACATGGTACACCTTACAAAATATAAAAAGGCAGGAAAGATTTCTGCATTTCAATAACAGATGCAGACTATTACACGCAGCCAGTCATTACTCATTTCACCCATCAGCTACTTGACCCAGCTACATACACTGGTATCTTCTGAGACATCCCAAAAAAGCAGCAGTAGTTGGAACATCCAGTGCCAGACACGGGAATATTAAAGTTTAACACGGGCACTTTTAAGTTGGTAAATGCTTGGCAAAGTAAGCACAGATCAAAGGGGTTTTTGAGCTTAGGCATTGATGCATCTGAAGAAGCATCTAAGAGAGAGGTAACACTGAGGAACGAACAGCTTATGACAAGAGTCCTTGAAATCCCAGAAACAGCAATACTCTGCACTATCCAGGCTCAGGAGTGCTCTGTACATTTTCTAATTTACTGATTTTTCATATTTTTTCCTGCCTGCACAGAACATGGAAGAGGAATGGAGACCCTCGTCTTGCTGTCCTTCAAATAAAGGACAGACCAGGTTTTTTTCTTCAGCTTGGACCTCTCAGATCTGAAATTCATCAGACAGCATGAGAATTATCTGAGGGTCTGTTGTTAAGCATGCCACACATGACTGCTGGTAGGGTTGTTTTTGAGCAGAATATTGAGAGTCTTACTTTTTAGCCACATAGGTTTTCTGCCTTTTATTCCACCAGCAAAGACTGCCTGTTTGAGTCAGAGACCCTGCCCAGATGCCTATTTGTTGCTAGAGATGCGTGGCTTCACTCCTCCAGCCACAGATTGTTTCTCTCTGATACTGCTGGAATGGAGAGCCGGTGCTCGCTCAGCAGCAGCACGATTTGAGGTGACTGCAGTCGTGCCTTTGCAAACCACTCAACGATGAAGATTTTCATCCTGGCACAGACACAGGAGCTGCAGCTGCCTTCTCCCCTTCATCAGGAACATTTCTCTTGCCATCAGAGGCATTTCCGTCACCTGCCACAGCTGCAGAGAGCGAGGAAACGTCAGCTACGGCAGGAATTCAAGTCACCAGGATTCCCCATGTTATTCCTTCTCACTCTCAGAAGGACACACAAGAAGTGCAGGTGCCCTGTGCAGGGCTGGACACTCCCTGTGTCTGCCAGGACCACCAGTGCCCGCTGCCCCTGTGAAGTGGTCACAGCACTGCCATCCTTCCTCCACTACGTGTTCACAGCGAGGGATGGAGCAGAGAACAGCCAGGGGGATTCTGCTCTCATTCCACATGCAGAAACTGATGATGCTAATCCCACACCCTGGGACTGGAACAACAGTGCTGCCCATCCCAGGGTGCTGGAGATGCTGTGATGTGAAAGCACGAGGGAGACCACGTCCTGCTGGGCCCCCCTGAGGGGCAGGTACCTCCCAAGGTATGTGCTGTCTGCCTGCCACACCAGGGAGCACTAAAGGACCTGTAAAGGAACGTGTAATGAGATGAGAGGCAGCAAAACCAACGTGGGTGAACACAGGGATTCCCTGCAGAGCATCCTTCTGACTCTGTGCTAGAAGAGCACTCTCTGAGGAATGTGGCATCCCCCTCTTTAGGCAGAAACACCCGTGCACAGCCAGAGGAGATCCTCCACCAACACTATTTTGAATGCTGTCTTCTCCAGATTTCCTGATGTTTTGGTGTTATGTCAGAAACGTTTCAGCTGGCTCAGTACTGCAAGAACCTGGAAAACGTCACAAAAATCTTCCATCCCAACTTGCACGCACAATTTGGAAATGACTGGAGCAACCATCAGGCCTCAGGAGATTAAAGCCTGTTTGCTGAAAACCAAAGCATATCCCTGCCACACCAGAAGCTGCAGCAGGACAGGTAAAATGCCCATTATTGCAGTTTGGCTGATGTGGGGATGGTAACAACAGCAGAGCCCAGAGCTTGAAGGCACGTTCCCAGCAATACAGCAAACTCCCCACTATGTTCACCATGTCCTCAAGTCATTCTGTTTTATAGATAGAGACACAAGGAAAAAATGAAATCTAAAAAGCATTGTCAACTTGAATGATTTTTCAGGTTCTTGTCACTAAACAACCATCATCCCTCAGAGCATACGAAAAGCAATAAACCCAATAGAGCTAATAAAGGAAAACTGTGTGGAGCTTGACAGATCTGGCTGTCCCTGGCATGTGACAGCCAATTTTCCAAGCAGGCAAATTGAAGCTGCAGCAAACTTGTCCACAGGATAAGTGAGACCCTGACAAAAACAGCACCGACTCCTGTTTTTTAACACTGTTAAGTTCTGCTAAAAAAAGGTCCGCTTTGAAAGAACATTCAAAAGGTTCTGCAAAATACATTTGTGGCCAATATAAAAACTGCCCAGTAATTGCTGTTTCTCGTCTCACCTCTGCTGAGCATCAGCACGAACCCAGTGATCTGTAACACCCACAGAGGGATGCACTTCACCTTGTTAACACTGACTGTCCACTCTGGCTGTGCCAGCCCATGCCACCCCGTTACCTGTGCTTCTCTGAATGCTGAAAACCCATCAGAAACTCTAGTTTCCTCCAAAAGCTGGAATCTCTCAGGTTGTGTGGCAAACTGGCCCAGAAAGGTTTGCAGGGAGAGTCTGTGACCAAACCAAGACCTAATTTACCCAAGAACTCGTTAACATTTCCTCTGTGTACTCACTGAATGAACATGCTTTTGAAGCCACTTATTTACCCATAAATTACAATGGTCTGGAATCATTAGAAACCAAGTAAACTGTTTTAATTGATTTGAACTTTTTTGCAATGCGGGAGCTTCCTTCCCATATAATTGTACTTTCTAAAAGACTGAAACAGCAAATGAAAGCTCTCCTGGAGCTTTGTGGCTGTAAATGCTCCCTATTCGCAAAGGCTGAAATTATAGAGAATAAAGAAATCAACCACTCTTCCATTTTTGCAATGAACCTTGAACCTGCCTCATGAACCTTATAAGGGGTCAAGGAGTTTTCTGTGTGGAGGGACACACCACAAGCCACAGGCAGACAGCTCATGTGGGAGCTCTTGCTGCACTGTCCAAAAACAGTATTACAAGGACTATTATTTTTTTAGGGATCCGAGAAGATGAAGACTATGCAGATTTAAACAATTGCAGTTCATCTGGTGGAACTTCAGGCAAATTCAAAGGGGCAGAGGTCCTGTTAATAAAGACTCAGGCCCCATCTGTCTGAGCAATGGCAGCCTCTGCAAACAGAAGCAAAGCTGCAATCTAAAACAAACACAGTGCGCTGCCATCAGGTATAAATACATTTTTATTCAAATTGGTTGGGGGCGTTCAGAGGAAATATTCAATTTATAAGTAGAGTATAAACGGCATCTTTCCAAATCAGAGTTTTCGGCACAGATTAGCTCTCCATCCCCATTGCTGCTGAGAGGGCTAATCACCACCCTGAATCAGTGCTTTGGCTCAATCTGACACTGGAAATCACATATAATTATACTGATTAATTCTGCTGAAAACATACATTGTTTTGCTATAGAATGTAAACATAATAAGGTGAAAGTGCGTTACAAATAGAAAAAGCTGCGCTGTTCAGAAAAACCCTCTCAGGTGCTACAGGCAGTGGAGTGACTGCATTTATGAAAAGAGCAGCACTGATTCCCACAGCTGCCTCCTGACTTCTGAGGGGGAAAAAAAAAGAAGCAGAAGAAAACTGGTGGATATATGACCCAGGAGTATAGTTGCAGCCTACTAAAGGCATCCAATTATTTATATATACATCAGAATAAAATGAAACGGAACAATAAAAAAGGACTGCTTCAAACAGCAGCAGTCCTGCAGAGCATCTGCACATTGAAGGGCCTGATGTGGCCAAAGGACATGGGGTTCAAACAGGGGGGTGATACAGAGGGAGCTCAGGGAACAGGCAGCAAGGAAAGAGAAGGAACTCAGTCCATCTCCTGGGAGTGAGGTATTAACAGCCAATAGAAGAAATATAAAAGGCCTCACAACACAAGAAAAAAAAACCCTAAAATTAGGAATTTCTCTTTGCACTGAATTACAGCAACAAAGCCTGGTAATTTCACAGAAGACACCAGCATTAACACAGAGCACTTAAAAACAAGAGACATGCCTTTCTCCTCAGCTGCATCTTGCTGTGCAATGATCTGAGAAGCCACTGAAAGAAAATTGCTTGAGTTTCCATTTTAGAGCTGCACTTAACCAAATACTATCTGTCTTCAGACATATTGGCAAGGAAAAGTAGCAAATTACTTGTTTTTCCTGTAGCACCTAAAATCCCAACAGCCTTGGTGTCAGTCCCTTGTCACCCACAACCTCCAGTGCCACCACATCGCTGTGACCACTCTCCCCGTGCACTGCTTGTCAGATTCTTTGGATGTTTTTTTAATTTATTCACAAACACCAACACCCACCTACAGCAAAGCACCCACATCCCACAGGACAGCAGCATGAGTTCCACGGACTCAGCATTTTCCAAGACCCTTCTGCAGCCTGGCAGGTCATGCTCTGATGAGGCAGCCTTGCCCTGGGATGGGGCAGCCCCCTGTACCTGGCTCCTGCAGAGCATCTCTCCTGCAGGCAGCTCCTGGAGAGGAGGACCCGGGCTTTGCCTGATGATAAACGGAAGGGAAAGGCAAACACAAAGCTGCAGCTGAGTAAGGAACATTAGGTCTGACACGGGGAAGCTGTGATGCATTACTCAGCCTGATAAGTTTAATGTATAATTTAGAAAGATATCACCAAAATGGAAAAGAGAAGCTGTTAAGCAGCTCTGAAGGGTATTCGGCTCAGGCATCACACGCAGTTAGAGTTCACAGGAAGCTGCTTGCCCCACGGCACAGAACCACCCCTTGCCCAATAACTTGATTTAGATGTGTCTCAGCACTGAAGCACTTCAGAAAGAACTCATTCCTTTCCATAGGCCAGATTTAGGCTTTTCACTGAGTATGAGGTATTGCCTCCCTGCTTGATAAGCAAAAGTCATCAGATGGGAAAGCCCTTCTCCAACTGCTGCTCAGAGAAATAGGCTCAACCAGGCAGTTTGAACCCTTTGACACCTTGGAAGTCACAAATAATCCCAAATTACATTAGAAAGACCATAGAGGATGCATCAGCAGAAATAAATTTAAAAAAACCCAAAACCCACTGCTCACATAACACATCAGCTGTTGTGATTTTTGTTTAAAAGAATATAAACTACAGCCACCTTGCCACAGTCCTTTGAAGAAATACTTATCTTGGGGAAAACAAGAGCTTTTCTGGGGGGGTTTAGGGAATCTTCTGCCCTTTTGGCTTCACCAGGACATGCAGAGGAGGAATGCTGCAGCTGCTTGTTGAGGAGGGCTGCAGGCTGGTGAATGACAGCTCAGCACCTGCCTGACAGGGGAAGCATTGACAAGGAAAGGTTTAAAGGTTTATTTGCCAGCTGAACTTGCCAAAAGTGTCCCCTGGAGCCCACATTTCAGAATTAATGACTTCTGATACTGCTCATGCGATCACCAGAGGGCCTATGGAAAATATTTTGATGATGAGGGATGCCATTTGTTAACAGGATGAATATGAAGAGCAGAGGGAGGGCACCCCAGGACATCCCCAGCACAGAGCAGATCTCTGCCACCCTGACACCGAGGATGGGACAGTGCAGGGGTCCCAAACCCACACGGGCTCCTGACAGTGCCTGCTCCAGCACAGCACCACTGCCTGCTCAGCACCCCTGGAAGGATTCCAGCCTCGCTGACAAATCTTCAGCTGCTGCCTTGAATTATCTTTGCATGGCTCACTGCAGGGAGCTCAGTCAGGTCTCCACGGATGCCCTGGCCTCGCACAGAAAGCCATCACCCTAATTGGGGAGGACTGCAGGCTGTGCTGGGAGCACAGTGCCTGCCCTGCAGTGCAAGCCCACGCTGTCCCACCAGGGATGCTCCTCCACACGTCCACGTCACGGCTGCCATGGGCCCTGACAGCTGAATTTCAAGCAAAGTAGAAATGATGGGTGGCAGCAGGTTAGAGCTGAAACAGGGGTGAAATTCATCCACGGAGCCAAAACAGCGTTGTGGCATAGTAGGGAAGAAGGTCACACAGCAGGACACAGACAAAAAGCTGCGAAGGGCCCCAGAAGTGCAGGCAGTCCAAGAAACATCCAAGTTTTAATGTCCCTTCTAGCAGTCCCCCTAACAAGGTTACTTGTTATTTCCCTGGATTCTCTCACCATCCACGTATTTTCATTCCATTTTTGAGTTTACCACACTCAAGAAGGGAATGATATCTTGCAGCAGTGTCACTGTATTTCCTTTCCTTAAATCAGATTTAACTTGTGTTGCTCTTTAGCAAAATTCATTGTCCTCTTATTCAGTATTACAAGATAAAAAGGACAGAACTGTCTTATCTACAATTTTGGGAACAATTCCTCACCTGACACAGTATTTGTACAACACTGTCATTTGTCTTTTCCTAGTCTGTTAATATTGACCTTTTCTATTTCCTTCAAACACTTTTTCCAGACGTGATCTCTCCCCATCCAGCCCCTGTTGAATGGGACCATCCAGCACCACCCGCAGCATCTCAGAGAGGGCTCTGTAACAGGATTAGGATGCACTCAGTTTTATCCAGTCCCTCTGTTCTTTATTTTTATATGAAGTTTTTGCTCTTGACTTCAGCTCCTTATTAAGAGAAATACTGACAGCCCATGACTCCCTCTAATGATATCCTAACCACCCCCCAAGTGCCTGCAGGACTCAGAAACAGCTTTCCTATTTTGTCCCTGTTTCCCAACTCCATTAAAAATACACATTATAAAAGGTTTTGCTTCTTGCTGGCTCATTATCCAGAGCACCCTGTGCTCCAACACCAGTCTGACCAGTCCCAGTGACATTCCCATCCCAGTGGCATGGCTTTTCTGGCTCCCCACTCCTGATGAAGGGGGACATGCTTTTCAGGACACACCGTCACTGCAATTGCTCCAGGAAGTGCTTTATCACACATGTATTTTAAACTCTTGACAACACTCACACAGAGATAAGGGAACAGGAACTTGGGCCACAGTTTTATAACATTTTCTTTATTTCTAGTGGTTTATCTCCAGAAAATATCAGTATGTCTCCCAAATCCTTACAAATCAGTGCAGCTGGCAATATCAGCCTCTCCAACCTCAGTCAGTACTGCCTGCAATGATTCACTCCGAATAATGGGCTCAAAAAGGGAGCCCTTGTTCCAAGAGCCTCTGCCTGCAGCACTCCAGCCACCAGGCACCCACCTTTGCAGTGAGACCAGAATTTCTTGGGATGATGTGCTGCTGTTCACTCAAAGTACCAAGTGTACCTGCACCTGCCACACGACGACCTTTGATGTGCAGAACAGCAGGGTGTGATCCCGAATTTCCATCCTTTCAGAGGTTACAGTGTGGGTGGGAATGAACGTGTGATGAATGTCACACTGCTGCACCAGCCACGGGCCACCAAGCACCTGGAAGGAAGGTGCTGGTGGCTGCTCCAAGAAGCTGTCACAGACCAAGGTCCAGGCAGATCATGCAATACACAAAAAAGGGGCCTGGGACAGAGAGATACCAAGCACACGGGCAATCCCAGCCAAATCGTTTAAAAGCACACAGTTGGATCCTGTAATTCTGTGCACAGCAGGGAGCAACTGGCCCCTGGCCACCCAGACATCCTGCAGCTGAGCAGGACCAGCACCTGGTGATGTGGTATAATCCCTGGCACGCTGTGAATGCCTGTGCTTCCTCTGGATATGGAGGAATTAATCCTTGGGAGTGCTTGGTGCAGATCTGCAAGGAGCTGGTTTACTCTGCATGGAGCAGGACCAGCAGTGCTCATGAGCCAGAGCAATCTGAGGCTGCACTTTGGTGGGTTTTTTTTTTAACAAGCACAGACTGTGCCCACAGAATCTGACATAATTTGAGTTCAGAGATGCAATAAAAAATAGCACTCCCTTCCCAGAGCTTTTAGACTCAAAAATCTCATCAAAAAGAAGTGCAGGTCTATAAATTATGCAGCCCTACCCTGCCTATCACATTCAGCTGATGCGTAGTCTCTTCACTTTCTCAGTGGGTTTGAATTACAAGAGTTGGTGAAAATGCTGAGGGCTCCTGCCTCAGGCTGTGGGAGGGCAGCCCTGTGCTGGGCTGCTGCCTGAGCTGCTGAATAATCTCACAGCCAAAGACAGAGACTGCTTTTGCTGCAAATGCTCCTGAACATAAGGCTCAGAGGGGCAACCACACTTGGGCAGGGATATCCCAGCCAAAGCATCGTCCTCATAGCAGAGAGCAGCTCTCCCTGATGACATCCCCTGAAGGACAGTGGCCCCAGGAGCACAGCAGGGAACAGCTGTGCCAGAGCTGGGCACTGCCTGAGCTACCTGTGCTCACACACAGGCAGAACAGTGCAGCACTTCTCGCCGTAGTCAGATCTTGGCACAGCATGCGATGAAAGACTTTCAGCATTGCCAGTGTGCTGAATTTAGCAGAGAAGGGAGCTGGGGAGATGGGATTCCTATAGACAAAAATAGAAAGTTTTAAAGCTGCAGCAAAGAGAAAGACTGCTGGAACATGGAGTCCTCTAGCAGCATCCAGCCAAGCAGCAAGAACCAAAAGGAAACCTATAAATAATATAGAGCAGATCTGCTCTGATCCACTAACCTACTTCAGGACAGGTTTACAGTGAAGAATAAAAAGAATTTAAGCTTGATTGTGGTGATTTAGAACATGTACAGTGTTGATGTATATTCCCTGCCCTGGTTTCTCAGCTGGAATTAAACCAGATAAGTGACTCCATGCACAGGGAAAGCAGTCTGTGTTCTCTGGTTCTGTTTTTGGAGAGGGGAGGGAGTGCCTTGCACTGCCAGCTCCATGTGCTGCGTGGCTGTTGTGTGCTCTGCTGGTGGCTTGGAGCCGTGCCCTTGGGGCAGGCAAGATCCCAGATGCTGTGATGAAAGCACAGCAGGATTAGAGCATCCTCAAGGGAAAGGAAAGCAAACACACGGATGTCAGCATTTATCAGTTTCTCAGAGCTGTCCTGTGACACTCAGCATGTGTACTACTCGTGTACTGACAGGACACAACATCACACAGAACACAGGTGGTTAATTGCCACTGTGGAATAACTGTTCATGGTTACTTGCTGGTGGGTGAATGGAGGGAGTAAAAGTGAGCCCAGCTTTCCTTCAGGGTGCATGGCAAGACTGGCAGCAAACCCAGGGAACAGTCCTAACTTTACTTGAATAATGGTATGTAGTAATGTCTTTATGTCTAACTGAATACAGCAAGATGCTGACATGTAATTTTGCAGGTGTTGTGGGATGCCTCAGCCACGAAATTCATGGCATGGGACCCCCTCAGTCTTGTGTTACAACCTCCTGCCCTCCCCTGCCCTGAGACACTTGAATGAAGTGCTGGACACCATTTAATCACTGGTTAAAGAGATCTTCAAAGAACATCTCCACGTTGCCAGCAACCCTGGCCCAGGGCCTTCTGAGCCTCTCTCTCTCCTTTGTCCATTCATCAGCACCATCTTAATTTCAAGCACACTCTGCCGAGGCAGACAGAGCCATAAATATCCTCCTACCTCATCGTCTCTGCTCTCTGGGAGTGCACTGTCCCTGGCACAGGCCACAGCAGCCAGCCCTGCTCCTCTGGAGAGGACTATGTGCTGTGCTTTGCCCAGGAGGGTTTCTGTACTGCATTCCACATGTGAGAAACATCCACCCATCCACCCACGGCCTGCCATGCACACCTACTCCAACAGGAAACCTCAGCACGACTGGCACTTGCACAAATTTTAAAGATTATTAATTACTGTTACTTTCCTGAAAACGCTTTGAAAAATAATTGTGAACATGATTTGGGCTTAATGAGCAAACGTATTTGTGCTTTTGACACAGGCAAGGCCTAGACAGGTGAATTGATAGCCTGTAATCTGGTAATTTATTATACAAGCCTCTACTGATGTTCTTCCTATTTCCCATATACTTCCATCTCCTTTTGACCCGAAGGAGATAATCCAATTCTGTAGGTATATCTTCCCATTTTGCCAGTCTTTTAAGAGAGTGGAAGCAGACACTGAGGGGGCTGTCCTGGGTTGCAGTGTATTCTATAACCATGAACTGTTGAAACCAGGTGGGTGGTGTTGCCTCCTCCCTCCAGACTATCTTCTGTTCATGGGTTTTGCCACATGACTCATAAATAACCCGTTCTGGACAATATTCTGTTAATGGCCCATCAAAGCCTCACCACACGACTGACAAAATTACATCATCCCATTGTGAGATGCTCCGCCCAGAGGGAGGAGCCAAGAATTCCATCCTGGATATAAACTGAGATTTCGAACACCACCAGCAGACTTTTCCACTGGATTCCAAGAGGAGGAGAGCTACACAGCCATCGCTGGACATTCCAAGACCAGACCCAGGATCACTGCTTTCAACAGGACCACTTCATTCAGACTGCTACCAACATCCTGCCCGACAGGGTGTCAGGTTGTATTCTGACTTTGTCAGTGGTTTTTTTTTTTATTTTTTGCATTTTTGCATTTATTTTTACTTTTTTTTTTTTCCCTTCTCCTTCCTATTAAATCATATCTTCTGACTTGCAGACTCTCACTGGTTTGTTTTCAAACCTTGACAGGGGTGCTTGTCAGTGCCACCAGAACAGCTCTCACACTGCCAGTGCCTGCTGGTTCACGAGGGGTGAACACCCACCTCCCCTCGGAACCTCTGGTGGTTCCCACCTGCTCCAAACCAACTCTGAGACCTCCACTCCTCCCACCAGCCACAAGACAGCCAGCAGGCAGAGGATCAGGAGCTGCTCTGCCACAGGCCACCCCTCCTGTCCCTAAAACTCAGCCCTGCTCTGCAAAGCCAGGCTCAGGGCACCTGGCCAGCAGTGCCTTGGGAAGTCACACGCTGCTGCCACCGAGCTCTCATGCACTTCTGTACAAGTAAGCCCGCTGTGTTTTGCCTACATGACATGCAAATTCACACATTTGTGTGGGTAGGTAATTTCCATAAAAGATTTCCAGTGATCACGCACAAAGTCTGGCACTTCAGAACAGGTTCCTGCCCTGTGTCAGCACCTGAATTTATTTATTTTTTAAATTTTTATGGAGGGCCCCAGGATGGTACCCGCAGCCCATCCAGAGAACAACACAACCCAAACAGCTCCAGCACACCTCAATGCCAGAAAGCACTTCATTGAAAACAAAAAAAGCCGAATTTTAGCTCTGTGCTCCTGGATTTTTCTGATTAGAGAAGCCCATGCTAAACACTTTTAAAAGCTCTTTTGGCCCCAGGTAATTCCTGGCATAATGTCCTTCCCAGTAAATTGGTTTTGGGGGCGGGGGACTTGGTGCAGACTAATTCCCTGTGTTTTGCTGCCAGGTCTGTGACAAAGAACTGCTCCATTGTTCCAGAATAAGGTAATCTCTTGCTCTCAATCAAACACAAAATCACAAAAATACATTCCCCCCTTAATTCAGTTGAAACCCTGAGCTGTTCCCCAGGTAATTAATAATGTTTGCAAATGTGCCTCCTTTGAAGGAATATTATCGTAGTTTAGGTGACAAGCTCAGACTTGGATTCCTCTTTATAATTCCTATCATCTACTCAGGCAGCATTAATTGGATTCAAAGCAATTACAAAGGAGTCGGGTTGGCCACTTTATATCAAATTCCTGAAGAAATTTTGCTTTGGGCTGCTCTGAGCTGCGGTGCCAGTTCCCAGCCTCTCCTCCTCCAGTGGCACCAGTACAGGGCACTGGGCAGGTTGTGGTTTGGCTCTGCAGGGCAGGGCAGCTGAATTTATTGACTGCAGAGCAGTGCTGTAGTGTGGGTTTTATTATTACCTAAGGAAGGACCACGAGATGGAGACTGGTCACCCGAGGTGATGGTGGGTCACCCCAGCTTGGTGGGGCACTGGGACAGAGAGGTGCAGTGGCACTGGGCCACATTTTGAGAAATCCCTTGGCCTGCAAGACCCCAAAGCCTCTGTGGATACCCCAGGAACAGATGTGGCTCCAGAAAGAACAAAACCTAAAAGGGATGTCTGTGTGTGTGCAGTGCTGACCCATCTCCCTGGGCTCAAGGAAGTTTCTTGGCTGTTTTATCCTGCACAGACCCACACAGGCAGACAAGTAAAATAAACTGAACCCAGGGGCTGATGGAGGCATGCCGAGGAAGTGTCTTGAGCAAAAACTGCTGAGAAGTGCTTGACACTGGAAAAACACCAGTGTGAATCACTTATTTCATAATCATTTAAGATATCCAATACATAATTCAACAGAATTTGAGGATCCTGGCTGGAATCAGGACCTAGCAGCCAAGCCTGGTCTCATAAACTCTGCTGTAGAATCTCTGGCTGGTTTAACATGTTGTTTTTGTTTTTTTTTTCTGCAAAATATAAGCTTTAAATTGAATTCCCCTATGTGTAAACAGGATGCACCATTTTGCTCAGGAGTATTTTCTCATTAGAGACTAGAGAACAACAGAGATTATTTTAATAGCAAGTCCAACACACAGTGTCCCTTTACTCCCAGACCTGCTGGGCAAGCCCTGCTGCCAGCCCTGGCAAGGCTGCCTGGGTCCTGAACGCCTTCCAGGAAAGGGCTGGGACTGACCCAGTGCATGGGATGGGGATGAGGACTGGGAAGAAAGCAGAAAGCAATCCTTGAGGAGGCAAGGGGCCAGGGCTGCTCCTGGGGTCCCTGCCAAGAGGGCTCCACACCCAAAGTCAAAGCAGCCAAAGTCTTCAGCACACCAACAGGAACCCTAAGGAGCAGAAGGGATATCAGGAGGATGAGGAAGAAGTGGCTGGGATCAGAGGTGTCAGTGCACCTGCCAGGGATGGAGCAGAGCAACCTTGAAAGGTGCCAGTGGGCTTGCCAGAGCAGAGTCAAAGGCTCACACGAGGGACATGGGGCACAGGCGGCTGGAGGTCATGGCAATAAGACAATTAAGCCCATGGCAATTAAGCCCAAGGAATTGCAAAACAATTTGGTGAGACGTTTGCACCACACCTTTTGTTGACACAGAGGAAGTTAAGGCCAGCTTTGAGCCATGCTGATGACTTTGAAAATTTTAATACATTGACTCTAATATCAGCACTCCAATTATCCCCGGGAACATGCAAACAATCCCCTTTTTGCAGTGGTTCCCAGCCACATCGTGTGCCTGTGGGGGAGGCATCTGCAGAACCTGCTCCGATAGAGTTAATGGGGTGCTCTGCCAGAGCCTATTTAGAATTCCAGGCAGCACTAATTTAGTTTTAATGGGCACAAATTCAATTCCAATGGCTAAAGTATGCAAATAACAAATAAAAGGGAACCACTGCTCCAGCAGCTGCTGGAGAGAAAATGAACGGGCGCCCAGCTGCCCACCTTGCCCCGAGCTGCTCTCTCCTCAACCCATCATCTCCAGCAGAAGCAGCCCCACGGCTGCCCGGGCAGCTGGCAGGGACAGGGCTCGCCCCCGTACTGCCAGCTGATGTATTTATTTGCCAATGAGTGCAGAAATGACACTAAAGGGCCTCAATAATACCAAGCCTCATTAAATTTTAATCAGGGCAGCCTCACGCTCCCCCTTCAAACACCAAGGCGCTGCGAGGGAGGGGATGGGATGTGGAGCCTCCAGTGGGGCAGGGGAACACCTTGGGAAGAACCTTCCCAAAGCACCACCACTGTCACTCTGCCCAGCAGACCTGGAGGAGACAGGCTGCTGCTCTGAGATGTGGCACTGGCATCACTCTGAGCCTCCTGCTTCATCACAGCACTGCCCCTCCTCTCAGGGGATCCCACACAAGAGGCAGGTCTGTCCTACAGGGTCTTACAGGAACCAGCAGAATTGGATTCCTGCTTTAAGCAATACCATAAAGGGCTTTGGCTTCAAACTTGAGCTCTGAGCTGCAACTGACAACTGATTTTGTCAATGTTCAACATCTGGTCACCTCTGTACAACTCAGGAACAGCCAACCCAGTCTTCCCAGCTGGGAGCCACTGGCACTGGGATTCACTCATGGGTGAGCAGCATGCATTCATCTGTACACAACTGTGCCTTCAACCCAAGGGTTGGAAACACCTGAGAATACAGAGGTGGGCGAGTAAAAAAACCTTTCCTTGCTAAATATCTGCCATACTGGCACAGCATGGTGGATGCAACACAGTCAGTGACTCACACACTTGAAGGTGGCTTCGTTGCTTGTCATGTGGAGGAGGTAAAAAATAAAGATATTAGAAACAACTAACAACCTAACCTTAACCATAACCCAAGAAAAGATCAGAGGAGAAAACACCTGGCACACCCCAAGCTGTTCTTCAGGTCATCACAGGTTGGGTACCAAAAAGGAGCTGGAAAAGACCAAGTCTCAGGTTTGCTACAGCACAACATGCCAGAGCAGGTGAGCAAAGCTGTCAGGAGTTCTGTGGTACCAACCAAAGATCAAGTTTCCCCAGCCTGGGGTCCCCTTTTTCATTCTGCTACTACAGAAGCTGAACTCAGATTGAGTTATGTCACCCAGCTACACAGGAAAAGTGCTGAATTAAACAGTTTAGTAACTTCACACACTCAAACCAGGGCAAAATACCATAAAACACCCTGAACAATGGCTGCCTAATGTAGATTTCTTTCTTAAAAATGGCTAAGGCAGCAGAAACGAAGAAGGCAAGCACCAAGAGTTTATGTCCTCTGTAGCTGTGGCAGACCCGGTCCCTCTTTGCAACATCATCTCTGCAGCCTCTCCTGAGATCACAGTGGCTGCAAGGACACCAGAGGGAAACCAGATGTCAGCAGCTGGAAAACAGAAGCCTAGCTTTATCCAGGGGAACTGAAGATGCTTCTCCCTGTTAATCACTTCAACCTGTATTTGGCAAGAAAAGGCTGCAGCAATTCCCTGACTCCCATCCTCTCCCTGCACCGACTGCTTGCTTCCCAGCCGTGGCAGTGAAAGACTGGCCAGGGTTTTAGGATTCTGGAAATGCCAGCCCTGTCTGGCACCTGTGGGCACCCCCTGCTCTGCCCCAGGCAGCATCACTCACTGCTGACCACCTGGGTCAAGCCATTCCTCCTCTGAACTGATTCACTCCTTGACAAAGGCTCATTATGTCACCAGAGCAGCACCAGAAAAACACTGATGGATGAAGGACTCTGCAAGGACACTGTCAGAGCATTCACGGGAAGCTGCCAGGCCCGGGAAGGAGACAGCAGGGTGATGTGCCACTGGGATGAAGGGATGCAAGAATCTGCAGCACAGGGCTGAGTGTACCCTACCCCAGCCCAGAGACTCTTCCATGTCATCTGGAGCTCTGCCATGCAAAAAGCTGCTGGTTACAGCAGAGGTGCACCCTTGGCTCTCCTGGGTGGCACTGCAGGGAAAAGGGCAGGCAGGGCTGTGCACAGTGGCTGGCACGGCACAGCACAGCCTGGTTGTGTGGGCCTGCTGTCCTGGGGGGTGAGGCTGTCCCCAGCTTTGTCCCCAGCGTTGTCCCCAGTGCTGCAGCACCAGCACCAAGGGCCAAGCACAGGTGAGACACAGCACATCTGCCCAGGGAAGGCAGCACCTGTGGGCACACGGGTGGGGCACGCTGCCAAGCACAGCACCCTCCTGCTCCAAAAATCCTCCCAGCCCTGCCAATAAGCAAGGACTCGTGGAAGGATTTTTCCAGCAACTGCCTCGGCAGACACAGAAGGCATTAATATTGCTGTCTGCTCCCTGCAGGTGCACTGAGCCTTGTGCTGCCCATATGCTGCATTGCTGCCATCAGAGGAACATCAGCATTCTCCTGCCGCAGCTCACAGTCACTCTCACGTGTTTCGAGATGGGGTTTTCCCTTAAAAAAAAAAAGAATTCAAACTGGGAAGTGGTTTCTAGGAATCTCTCCAGTTTGGCACTGAAGGGCTGGCACTGAGGGACCACAGCTCCAGCAAACAGGAGCCTGCATCACACTGCCTTCCCCAGTTCCAGATCCAGCAATGCCCCAGCCACTGTGCTGCAGCCTTCAGCCCAGGGCTGCCTCCTTCACTGCCCTTCTTCCTTGGCCTGGCTGGACCTGACTCTGTCTGTCAGCACAAGCTCACCAGGTAGGGAGCCACAGGCAGGGATCAGGCTCTGGTAGCAGCAGCAAAACCAAGAAGTTTCTCCCTTCTGCCCTGGGCACAGCAACCAACACTTCCTTGACCTCAGCTGCCATATATTATTGTGGGATTCACACACATTCACAGCAACACAACGGAAATGGAAATTGAGGTGAAAGCATCGAGATGAAGTGCAGGAAGCCTGGGACCTCCTGCTCCCGACACAGGGAATGCCCAGTGCAGATCTTCCTCAGCCCACTCAGAAAATCCCAGCTGCTTTGGCACCACATTCAGGCATCCCCTTCTGTCCTGTGTGCCCTCAGCAGAGCCCTCCAGCACACTCCAGACACTGCACTGGGAGTGTCCCAGGAGCAGCCACAGCTGGACATGTGCAGGAGACCTGCCAAGCACCCAGCACACCTCATCTGCCCTCTGCCAACAACAGGGTGGCACCCCTGGCTTGTCCCTTTGTCCAGTTACCCAGGACAGGATGAACGTGTCCTCTTTTACAAGTAAGGATAACAATTTGCAAGGTACAAAGAGCTTTCCGTGTCAGGAAATTGAATCTTATTCAAATTCAACAAAGATAATGGGAGCGGAAGAAATGCACATCATCAGGGCACAGCGGACAGAGAATGGACTGGGTGAGCCTGATCAATGGCTGCACTTACTGCAGCTGAAAAAAGGAGTGCCTGGCTCTTTTCAAACCTTGGGCTGCACATTATAATTCTAACGCCGTGGGATTATCACAATCAGACGTTTTTCAAAGACTGTATCTTGAGTACTTTATATCGGTGATTTCAGTTTAAATCTGAATTCACAGTATGATTTCTATTTATAGGCTCACATTCTATTTTTGAAAAAAAGAGGAGTTTATTTCAAAAGTAATACCTAGTGTGATGAAAGGCGGTATTTCCAGAAGAATTAATCTCTAAAATGAGGAGCACTGTTCACCTGAAATGTAATTTTACAATTAATTGCTGCAAGATTGCCTTCCAACAGCAGAAGACCTCTTTAAAAAGTCTCTTCAAATCAGGGCAGTAACTCTGGTCTTTTTATTGTAGCACACTTAATTTTGGAAAGCACCAACTACACTGGCAAATGCTAAGATAGCAAGGAACAATAACATGTGCATTCTCCCCAGAAAGAAAGAGCCCAGGAAAGCAGAAGGTCAATGCTCATAGTATGGCTGAGAAGGCAAAACTGAGAGGGAGGATCCAAAACCACAGCAGCATGCAAAGCCCTGTCTCCCGTGCCAGGAATTCTAAGCAAAGTGCCTGTCTCTGTCTGCTCATCTTCATCAGACAGGGAAACACACACAGAGCATCCTCTCCTGTGCTTCTCCAGCAAAGACACCTTGCTCCTTCCCTTGGGACACTGCTGTCCCCTTGGCTTTGGGGTGGATATGACAGTGGTATTCCACATTCCTGTTCCCTAATATTGGAAATTGGCACAGCAGGACCCTGTGTCTCTCCTGGCTGCACAGTCTCAGTCCCTCAGCAAGGACAGGGTCAGTGCTGCACGTGGCAGTAGTCACTTGGGGCATCACATTTTCACACAGACCACAAGGAGTAAATAGAAGAAAAATCAGCTGCTGCTAATTACATTTTGACGTTCTCACCTTCAAGCTTTTAAATCACAAGTGACATTTCCAAATCAATCCTATTCTTTTTTGGAGAGTTTAACAAGAAACATTCAGTCTCCAAGAGCACTTGGATTTATTTCTTCAGTAATTTGACAAGAACCCATTAAAATCTACTGGAGGTTGCTTTACCCCCCACAGAGAGAGTTTAGTCCAAGGGCTTTTTCACAGTTGCCTTTTGGTAAAAAATGTAAATGGAAACTCATTGTAACAGGGCAAGTACTGATAATGAGCAACTCCAAAATGCTAATCCAAGCATCCCTTTCCATTCTGCACCTGATGCTGAGCTGTAGCAGGAAGGGCTGGAGCACCTGTAGCAGCTTCACCCCACACTGCAGAGCAAAGCATCTGATCTGTTTCCTGGAGTGAGTCCTGAGCTGGGAACATCTTTCCTCCTCAGCCCATGAGGAGAGTAACCTCTGGCTCCCAGGTCTTCTCTTGTCCAGAAGGGAAATGTTCATTTCCCCAGCAGGTTAAAGGTGCTTCCCATCATGTCCTGCTGCAGCTTTTCCACTGGTGTTTGACTCACACTTAATTTACAATTCAGCTTTACAGAGCAGGGCTTAACTAAGGTTATTTAGCACCAATTTGGGCCTGCAACTGAAAAAAGATACCATCTCCAGAAAGGGGGCAAACCTTTTCTGAAAGACCTTCTGATTAGCAATATTTACCAGAGAAAATAATTGGGAGAGTCAACACCCCGAGTCTACAAGGAGATCAAAGTGCAGATACAGTCACAAACCATCAGCTGATTGTGAGCTTTTCTTTAATCGCTGCCAGTGGATCCCCAGCAATTAATTCCTTATCACGATGCCCCCAGCTTTATGCCTAGCCAAGGAACATACAAAGTGAGTGTCAGCCACAGGATAATTATGGGATGAAACAGGCACCACTCTTCCTGCTCTGAGCCGTGGCACCCTTCAGCAGGAACAGCCTGTGTCGAGTCAGCTTCATTAGGTATTGTCTAGAGCCCCAATCCTCATTTGTTTGCATCAATAATACATTCAAAGGGTTTATCTAACTTGCAAATGTGAATTCATTTATTGGTCCCATAAGCAAGAAAGAGCTGTGACCAGAGAAGTGTTTCATGTTACAGGTTGGGCACTAAACTGGAATGACTTGCTGAAATTTCAACAATTACACTCCAACATAAATGTTTATATTAGTATAATTTCCCTGTGCACATTGTAATAATGAATTTTACCATAACATTGCCTGCAATTTTAAAGACACATATTCCTTATAAGAGCGGAGCAAGCACGTGAACATTAAGAGACTTGTTTCTACAGAATTAACTTAGAAATAAAGTTAAGCAACAGAGTCAACAGAGTGCAATTTGCAGAGGCTTGGAAAACCACCTGTCTTGACCCTCAATTCCTCCTCGGAGCACCAGGATTTTTCTACCCAGCAAATTTCAATTATAGTTGCCTTTTCTGATCTCACATTTTACAATGACACATCCAGCTGTGGTATTCCTAGTCAGTAAAAATTGTCCTTCCCGCATTTTCTGCCCTGGCTGTACAGTAGGAAGCAAAACTGAATGCTGCTGTTCCACCTGAGATTACAGATGGTCCCACATCCTGGATTTTCTTCTTGCTATCTTGCTGCAAACTTGTGCCAGGATGCAGCAAACCTTCACAAAAATGGAAAAAACCCAGAGAGAAAAAAAACATCTGGGACTGGTAAGACTCAGATTTTGCCACTGACTGGATTATTTCTTATAAAAACTACCTAAAAATAGCAACAAACCTGTCTGAAATGGCCACCAGCCACAGCAAAAGCTGCCTGCCCTTGCCACAGCTGTCACCAGCTCCAAGGTACTTCTGAAAGCTTTTTTTGTAGCAGTGAGACTTAAACGAAGATGGCAGGGCAATAATCTGCCATAACAACAAGCTCAGAGGTTTCTGCCTGTTCACTGAGACATGGGGAAGCTCAGGGTTGTTCTGCCAGAAGGGTCCAAGTCCTCCAGGCCTTACTGGCTGCACATCAAAGAAAATCAAGACCTGCCATTTGCTTTAAGAAAAACAAACAGAGGAAGTGGGGACTACGAGAAGATAAATTTCTTTGACAATTAATGCATCACTGTGATGGTATTCCCTGTGTCAGCACCTGCTGACAGGGGCAGGAGGGGTCTCAGACAGTTCAATCTTGTTGGATTGAAAATTGAAGCTCCAAAATGGACAGTGGCACAAACCAAACCAGTGGCAGAGCCCACGTTGGTGGGAGCCCACCACCTGCACGTGGTCAGCAGAACTTTGCTGTGATTCTCACTAAAGGGAAGAGCAGTCGATTTCTTCCTTGAGGTAATTTAGAAGTGATTTGGCTCAGGCCAAGATGCTCAGCTTTGTGCTCCTCACCTGCCAGAGCTGCTGGCTGGAGGGGACTTGTCCTGGAGTGGATTATGCCATGTTTGGGCACTTCCACACCCCAGGTCACCACAGAGAGAATTCTGATGATATTTCTGAATAATCATGAGAATCAGCTGAAATACGGATTTAAAAAGAGGCTCCCCAAATTCAAATGAATCCACGAAAAGATGGAGCAACAGCTCCATCCAAACACAGAGCCAACTTTGCCTCCTCTATCTCCCCTTCTCCCACCGTTTCAAACCCTTTGATTCCCCTCCAGGCTTCCAGCACATCAAACATTAAAGGACTAACGTTATTTTGAGCACACAACAGCCCTAAAGTTCAAGATATTCTGCAGATGGATTTTAAAATCTTTTAATCCATTGTGAAGCCAAAATCCTGCCGTAAACACTCTCTGGCATGCTCCAGTTAGCTGCTCATGCAGAGAGAAAGAAAGCCTTTCCAGCTTACTCTGCAGATGACCTTGCAGTCCCCCCATCCCATGTTTCATGAACCTCAGGGGACCAGCGAGGAATCAGATAAAAGGATTTCATTTATTTTTGTTGGCATTGTTTTATGAAGCTTTCCTTTTATCGACACCTTAACTTCAAACCATTTTCAAACACCCAGCAAGGCACCAGAGATCAGCAGATATTCAAGGGACATGCTGAAGGTGTCTTGTCTTTGTTCCCATCAACCCTTCCTGTGAAGGGAACTCTATCTTGCACATGTGCTGAGCTTTAACCTAAATACTGGTGGCCCCATGGTGCTGCTCTCCTGCTGTGCTGCCCACGCCAGTGACACCCTTTACTGAGGGATGAACCATGCTGGATAGCTAATTAAAGATCTGCAATTAAGCCTCACACGGTCCTGAAAGCTATTTCATCACAAGGCTAAACCCTGACCTCATTTCCTCAACAGAAGTCATAGCAAAAATTGTATCAGATGATTTTGCCCAGCTTTCCAGACGAGTAGAGGGTCTCTCCTAACATGCTGGATGCTCGCACATGTCATCTTTTCCCTGGCTTTTCAGGCAGGGAACATGGAAGATGCATGGCTGGTACTGCTGGAAATGGAAGGCAGCTGTTTTCCCAGGGGCTAGAGAGATGCTGAGGATGCTGAGTGCAGGGGGGTGATCACTGGCTACCTGCTTCCCACACCACAATGTGCAAACACTTCATTTAAGAGGTTCGTGTATCACCAGTCTCCCAAGCTCCCGCTGAACATCCTCTGATCTGTTCTCCTCTGCAGGACAGGAACACGGGGATCTCCCTGGAAGCCAGGCAGGAGGTAAATTCATGACCTCTTGGCTCCAGGAAGGGGAATGATTTTGTGTGGCATTCTTCCCCCCAGCACACCCTTTGCTGCCAGGATCAGGGATCTTGCTTAGTCCAAAACAGACTGATTTCCCAGTTAACAATACACTGCCAATCAGACCAGTTAAATTCAACAAGGACATACAAATGTTTTAAAAAACATCAGGTTCTTCTAACACCTCAACCCCTTCAAATAGGAAACCATGGAGGCAAAATGCTTCTTGGGGCACCTGATGCAGCTGCAGCTGTGCCCTGCTCAGCCCCTCGCCCCTCCCCTGGGGCTGACACCAGGCTCCATGGGCACGGTGTCCTCCCCATGCTGGCAGCCCCAGCCCAGGCCCCTGCCCGTGACAGACTCACCTGGGGGCTGCCTGCCCTGCCAGCGTGTCCCCCTCTAGAGAGAGGGGCACCCCATGCTGGGTCTCACACTTTCCTTCTGCTTTTGATTCAACCTGCCCTGCTCCTCCCCAGCAACTCTGTGTGCATGGGTTTGTCTGCCCTGTGTTTCTTCCACCAGGAAAAGTCCTTGGACCAGCACCCTCAGAGTGTTCTGAGATCCTTCAGAAAAAACAGAACGCTGAGCTTTGTTCCAAAGAGCCATCCAAGGCTTCTTAGAAACATTCAGGTCCAGAAAGCTCCAGCTGAAACTCATACACAGCAAAATGCACTGGGTTTATGCTTGTTCCTAATAGGTATTTAGCCATTTAATAAATACAGTTGCTACTCGATGAAGTTATTGAAGCCTGAGGCATCTGGGAGCCCTTCCTGCAAATCTGGGACAAGAAGAACAAAAGGCCTTGCAAGGGATGTCTGCTGGGAGGTCGGGTCTGCTGCAAACCAGCCAGTGAGGTCCCAGGAAAGGGCTCTCCTTACCTTGCACTTGACCCTCGCACCCTCCCTGTCACTGTGTCACACATCAGTGCCAAAATAGCATCAGGAGAGTGCTCAGATAATGGTGCATTTACAATTATAATTGCTCATGTCCAGGAGTAATCCAGTTTAAGCCCTTTACCATCTCAAATATTTAGAGAAATCCTGCCAGCTGCCTGGAGGGGAGAAAGTTAGGAGCCCTGGGAGAGCACAACAGATTTTCATCTTTCCAGCCCTGACAGCCTTTCACACATAAATATCCTCTCAGCCCTGATTCCCCCCTGTTCATGACAGAGCCACTGTCCTGCCTGCTGACTGGCAGTGACAAGTTTCACCACCTCCCAAATCTGGCACCCGCCCCACCGAGTCCCAAACCACCACGGCAGCCCTGCCCTGGCAGCATCCTCCAGAGAGAGGCTTCCATTTGGCTGGGATATGGATTTTAACTTTTTTTTTTTTGGAAGCAGGCAGCATGTATACATCTCCTGGACTCCCTGATGCCAGGACTGGCAGGGTCACCAGCACAGCTACTTCAAACCCACCCCCACCAGCATCCCAGATGTGCAATTCCAGCAGTTTTCTTTCTTTCACAAAGGCCCCTCCTGCCATGCAGGATCTTTGGGCAGAGGTCCCGCAGATTTGCAGGGTCCAAGAGCAGCAGAGCTCATCCTACAAACTTCTCTTTTCCTGTTTTCTGAGCTTTTGAGGCCAGGGGATGGCAGTGCTCACAGCGATCCTGTTGCCCAGCACAGTGACACAGATGGTGCCTTCCAGCCCTCAGCAGGAACCCCGGCTGAGCAGGACACACAGCTCCCCAAAAACAGCACATTCAGAGGGGCAGTCCCAGAACAGCTCTCGCTCTCTCAGTAACTACATTCACCACTCACACAGCAAACACACGTGCAAATTTTCATTTTGCTGACTCGGGCCCTGTGAGGTCTTTCTCTTGTTGAGCTTTTATCTGCTGCAACTGCCTCAATGCAAGTGCAGTTAATAGGCTGTGACCAAATCATTGTGTGGCTGCCTCTGTGAGCTGCTTTGTCCTCTCACCAGAATCTCTCCTCTAAACCTCTGTCATTTCCCACCTTTAAAGCAAAAGGACCACGGCTGGCTGCACGCTAGCACTGCTCATCACAGAACTGAACAGTATCCCCATGCCCCCAGATCTGGACATTTATTACCCTGCAAGCCTCCTTTTCTCACCTTCTTTTCACGAAAAAGCTTGCTTTTCAACTCAAACACGTGCTGACAGCTCTACCCATCTCTAATCACCGTGTTCAGATTAATTTCTGTGACCAATGTTCATCAATATTTATTACCCTGCAAAACTTCACAAATCAAAGTGGTGATGAAACTTGCAGGTAACGATTTTACAATTCCTTTCAGATGATTGATAAAATATTGAATACTACTCCAAAGCAACCTCAAAGGGACACTGCCAGAACTGCTGTGACAAACTGATAAGCTT
The DNA here is from genome assembly GCA_013397915.1 of Daphoenositta chrysoptera. Taxonomy (NCBI): domain Eukaryota; kingdom Metazoa; phylum Chordata; class Aves; order Passeriformes; genus Daphoenositta; species Daphoenositta chrysoptera. The sequence continues at coordinate 237,249 of VZRO01004635.1, forward strand.
CCCATTAGCAAGGAAGTGGCAAGATCCACCAGTGCCTACTGGAGGCCACAGCCAATAGTCCTGGCACGTGGGGTTGATGTTTATGCCATGTTTATGCCATGTTTATGCCAAAGAAGACCATGGCTCCAAGTCAAATGCCTAATCCTCTCCCAGCCTGAGGTTCCCAGCAGGACAGGACTGTGTGTGAGGCAGGAATGTCACACGCAGACATTGACAGTGTCACACAGTATTGCCTCGATGAGCGACAGGACAGTCTCTACAAGGAGCAACAGATGCTCTTGCAGACAGTAACTCCTGAGGGGTGGCAGAGCAGAGCATCGACATTCCCCACCTTTGAATCCACGCAAAGGATGCTCAGTGGGGCCTGAGGCTCCCTCCAAGGACTGCTCCATGTTCCTGAAGCACGGGGTCCATGCAGGACCTGGACAGGAGAGCTGTGCTGGCCGTGAGGGTTTTTTTGGCACTGCAGCTGGACACAAGCAGAATATTGAAGAATACATTTCCACATGCGTCACTAAAATGACATCCAGCATTTCTCCGCTTTGCATCACAACTCCATCAGAGCACCAGCGACTCCCTGGTACGGGGGATTAGATTAAAAAATTATCATACTGGCTTCCTACGCTTTCTCCATTTGCCTCTAATGCTATTCTGGAGCCCAACAGGATGGAAAACCTTTGCATCTGATGAATGCAGACAGGCTGATATTAAGAACTGTGGCAGTTTTGTCAGCAAGAAACCATCAGGCCATCAATGCAATATTAAAGAGAGAACACTTGGAGCTCTCCTGAGCTTTTGTGTGAGCACAACCATGGCAGAGTGAATTGCCCTGTCAATATTGCACTGCCAAAGAGAACCATTCATCATTACTGCTTCAGGCAGGATGGGGCACTGTTGAGAAAACAGGTCTTGTCCAACTTGTAAATCTCAGACTCAATCACAGAACAGCTGGAGTTGGAAGGGCCCTCTGGAGATCATCCAGTCCAACCCCCTGCCCAGGCAAGGTCAGCTGGAGCAGGTGGCACAGGAAAGCATCCAGGTGGGTTTGGAATTCTCCAGAGAGGGAGACTCCATACCCTTCCTGGGCAGCTGTTCCATTGCTCTGCCACCCTCCATGGAAAGTTCTTCCTCATGTTTGGGTGGAACTTGTTGTGTTTTTGTTTATGGCCATTACACCTTGTCCTGTCCCTGGGCACCACTGAAAGCAGTCTGGCACCATTCTTTGACATCCACCTTTGAGACATTTATATGCATTAATGCAATCCCCACTCAGTCTTCTCTTCTCTAGACCAAACAGGTCCAGCTTCCTAAGTCTCATCTCATAAGAGAGATGCTCCAGACCCCTCATCATGTTTACAGGTCTCTGCCATCAGCCATGGTGATAGGAGCTATCAGTGCCAGGGAAGCTCTCTTGCATCTTTTCTTGTTTCATTTATGTAGGTGTTTTCTTCACAATGGAGTTGCACATTTTTTTCACTGAAGTTCCAGCAGGCATCCAAATTAAGTGAAAATGGCTTGGGGGAAATGATGTTCAAGCTGGCTTCAGCACATCACCTGTGTCCCAGGTGGAGCAGCCACGAGCACCCAAAGCCCCTTCCCTCCTGCACCACCTGCTTCTCCCCTTGCCATGGCAGTTGCTTTCACCAGGAAAACAACATTTGAGGTGCTGGCTCTGTGTGTGATGGAAGGAAAGTGGGGAGAAGCATTCATCAGCAAAACCCAAAATAGCCAGAAACACGGTGGGTTTGTCAGATGGGTCTGGTGAGCCGAACTCACACTTCTCGCTCAGTGGACATTTATCTAAGTCATAGATAACAGGGTGCCATGCAATGGGAAAAGGAGAACTGGTCTACGTTCCACTCCTCCCTAGTGTGCTGTCAGGTGTGTGCTGGCACTGCTGGGGGAAAAGTGGGAGCAGGGAAGGTGCTCCATGGTAATGGGCTCCAAAGGGACCAGAAGGTACGGCACAGAGAGAGAGCCACTCTTCATTCTGGTGCACCTTCTGCTTCCTAGCAGGATGATGAAGAGCTTGCATACCTAGAGCTGGCTGGGATGTTGCTGCAATAAGAAGATCCTGTGACTGTCCTTGTAGTTCTGATTACAGAAAAACGTCCTACATACAAGTGGAAAAGATTTGCCTGCCAGCAGCTTCCTCTTCGCAGTCCCCATCCAAAAGCGCCTGATGTATTACCCTCTTCCTTGCTTAACATTCCTACAAATTCCTCCAGGCCTGCCACTGTTATTCTGCATTATTTTTATACTCCTCTCCTGCAGCACCAGTTTAATGAGAGTGCAGCTTCAATTAATGTGTTCCCCAGAGGGAAAGGGTCAACCCACGTACATGAGGAATTTCTGATCCGGTTACGCAGGAAGGGAGGGATCTCCTCTGACAACTTCTAACAGCACAGAAAAATTAATTCCCCTTTCCCACAGAAGTTTATAATGAGAAAGCCACAATATCAAATTGTTAATAATTTCACAGGCACAAATTAGTGTTGCTGAGTGAAATCTCACTCCTGTAACTTCGCTTTTAATGAAAGGCCACAGATGTTGGACTATATTTGCATTACAACTTGAGAGATGTTTCATAGTTTAGACCTCATCTATGTGATTCTATTAGCTCCATATCTGAGCTAATCTGCATAAATTTTCCCTTGTACCCATTCCCAGTGGCCAGGACAGTTTCTGTGCCAAAACCCACACAAGTCTGACTGACCACATTCTCACACAAGCTCTTGTGTCCTGCTGCTGCTTTAGGCTGCTCAGAGCCCAGCACAGGTCCCACAGCTCTGCTATGATAGCTGTGGTTCACACGGATCTGGTCAGCTTTCAACTGACATCAACTTTTCAGCTCCATTATTTGTTTGGCCTGTCCTCAAATGCAACTAAAAGATTCCATTATTCCAAGTAAAATGAGTTTTCCTTTCCTACTTATATACTGAACTGATACAACTTAAAACCAGCTGAAAACCATGAACTCAGCTTCTCTTTCATTCAGTTTGTGCAAACTTGAGGCAACACTGATATATTACTGCAGACATGATTTGCATAGGGAGAAATTATTCTTTTGATTAAAGACAAAAAAGCCTTTCTATATTTCTTGGTCTGCTTGTGGTGGAGACAACTGTGGCAGCTTCATTACTGTGCAGTTACCCAAAGATCTGTGCAGTTATCCCAAGATCTAAGCTGTCACACCAAGGGAGTTTGCAGGAAGTCTGGTGAATGCATGAGTCAACCCCCTACTCTACATCCCCAGATGTACAAAAAGCACTAAAAAGACACCCAAATTGCCCGTTCTACTGAACTCTTCAGCATGCAAAGGCATTTTCAGATGTGAAAGGAGCTCTGCTTTAGCAGGTGAGTGATGGAAGAGGTTGAGTCTCCTTGCCCAGGCTGCCCCAGGTGCCTGGAGGAGCCCAGGAGCAGAGGACAGCCCAGCCCTGCTCCTGCTGCTGCTTCCTGCAGGACTGAGGCACTGGTGCATGCCATGCTGCCCAGGGAACCCTCAGCTCCAGGCAGGCTCCAGGGCATGTTCTCTGGCTGGGGCTTGGATTCCATCACCCTTTTGGGAAGTGCTCACTCCAACTGTTTTGCTGAGCCTCTCTATAATAATCACATCTCCCTCCCACTACTCAGATGATTAATGGCTGGGTTTGATAGAAAACCTGGTGCCGTGCCCCGTTTTCCCAAACCTCCCTGACAAGAAACCTTATTCTGCTCTTTTGAGAGGAGACCTCACCTTGCTGCCCATGCCATTAATTGAATAACTATCAGTTCCAATTTATTCCACTTGGCTACAAATTAGATTTCAGCTGGCTACTTCCAAGCCTGCTTCAACACAAACTTATAAAGCTGACTCCCTCGGCTGATGCCACTTGTCAACCTGCATCTGTTCTTGGGGTATTAAAAGACAACAAAGCCAGAAACCCGCCAGTCTCTGATGAACAGAACCCAAAACGTTTGGCTTCGCTTTTTTTGAGTTTATCATCACTTTAATGGAGCCAACTAGGCTTAATATTTCAGAGGCTCAGCCTGGCTGCCTGCATCCTGCAGCCCTCCATTGAGAGCAAAGATAGAACAGGAAGTTAAGAACTGATCTCAGGAAACCCAGCAGCACCAGTGCTTCCTCAGAGAGCCGGGCAGCGCTGCGGGAGCATCCTCCAGCTCCACAACAGCATCTCCTGTGCCAGTTCCAACTGTTGTTCTGTGAGCACAGCCTGATTTAATTCCTATTGGGGTATAAAAATTAATAACAGTAAAATGTCATGATCATCTCACACTAATTACGCATCTAATGAATAATTAGCTGTGGACACATTTGACATTTTTGGTCATTAATCTGAGTAAGTGTTTTAAGCCTTGAACAAAACTCTGCGACTGCAAACTTGGTGCTGAGTGGCTCAGACCTGCAGCATCGATGCTCTGTGCCAGACAGAGAGCACCCACCAGCTCCTGTCCCCTTCCCTGGAAATAGGGGAGCTCTTGGAGAGCACCCACCACCTCCTACCCCCTCTTCTGGAAACAGGGGAGCTCTTGGAGAGCACCCACTGGCTCCTGCCCCCTTCCCTGGAAATAGGGGAGCTCCTTGGAGAGCACCCACCACCTCCTGTCCCCTTCCCTGCTACCAAGGGAACTCCTCAGAATTCATGGAGCAGCAGAACAGATCTGTGTCTGCCACAACTGTTTCAGTTGGTGGAAAAACTAGGATTTAGGAAGGAAATTTCTGCATGCCACCTCTTTCTTTGCACCAAACCTGGATATTTATACATGAAGCTGTGAGAAATACTTTTTCCTGAACGTAACATGCATTTGGTATAAACCACCAAGACTTAACATTTCCGTTGTAAGCTGTCATGTTTTAATGATAAAATCATTATACAAACGGGGGAAGAAGGCAGAACTCTGCATCTTATATATCCATGCATATGTATACACACATCTTTCTCTGCCTGGCTCAGGCTTTTACTGCCTCTCCTTTCCCTCCATCTCTAACATTTTGCCTGCAACGTCTTGGGAAGAAAGGAAAACAAGAAGGAAACAAATCTCTCCACAATGGTAGAGATGAACTCTTTTCAAAGGTGCAACACACATCCACAGCTAATGAACAAAACATGTCTCATATTTAGGATGAGGGGACATATAAAAAGGTCACAAAAGGCCAGGATTAGCACCAGATTGAGCACTAAAACCAAAACAGAAAGCAACAGATGTTTCCCTCCTAATTTACTCCATTAGGATCTTCTCCAGCTAGCATGCACTGCTGCTTGCTAATGAAGCATTTCCATCTCCTTGCTGCACAGCTCGTAAATAAGCATCCCTGAGGTTGGCAGCAGGAACTCAACCGCCCCTCCTGGGCAGGCTTTTTCTCTTTTTATAAATCCCGTTTTTTGTCAAAGAGAAAATAAAAATCTGTTCCCAAATTCACAAATTAATCTGACACAACTCCATCACTTTCTCTCACTGAACTGCATTTCTTGAACAGGGATGTTCTAACCCCACAGTGAACCCCTGTTTTCTTGTGCTCCTCAAAGCAACTCTTCCCATTATGAACAGCTGTGGATGCACTAGGTGTATTGATTTTTAAACTGCAGGAGCAAGCCACAACAGACCTAAAATAACTAAGTATTTTACCTCCTGTATTGCCACTCCTGGTATTTTACACTAAACTGAAGAAACACCCCGAAGTTGTTCCCTGTGGCAGACCCCTCACTGTTCCATCCCTGCTGTGGTGTCACCTGGAAAGAGCCCCCAACTCCAGCCTGTGGTAAATAAATCACCTGCAGAACCAACCTCAGCATTGAAACCTCCTTCCTGTTGCTGCCCCAGCCACCACGGGCACATCTGAGAGCTGCAATTGTCCAGTGAGCTGAAAACTGGAGAACTGCTGCCTTGGAGAGGTTGTTTTCCATCTCTCCAGCCTGTAAAATATGACCTGAGGCTGGAGCAGAAGCTCGGGGGCAGCAGTCCCCTGAGGCACAAGGCAGAGGAGTGCTGCCCGAGCCTGCTGGCATTGCCTGCTGTCCAGACACTAAAGACAGACACTTCCTAAGCAAGGCACACAGAATCACAGAATTTTAAGTGCTTGGAACGGTCCTTTAAAGACCATCCAGCCCCAACCTCCCCTTGCCATGGGCAGGGTCAGCACCCACTATCCCGGATTATTCCAATCCCTGTCCAACCTGGTCTTGAACACCTCCAGGGTTGGGGCACCCACTACTTCCCTGGGCAGCCAGTTCCAGTGTCTCACCAACCCCCCTAGTACAGAATTTCCTCCATTAACCTAAATTTCTCCTCTTTCAATTTGTACCCATACACACATCTCTCTCCCCATTGCGCTACAGCTTAATTATAATGCTCTCACAAAGAATTTCAATTTATCCTACCATGGGAACAAGCGCTGTAATGAAAAGGCTTTATTAAAATAGAATGTAAAACATGATATTAATTAACAAGGCTGTGCAGGTGTGTTCATGAACGTGGCCGAGCTCTGTTGACACTGAAGGGAGATGGAGTTGGGGTCAGCTGTGGCACAACACCCATGGCCATGCAATGCCACACACCCTGTCCTGACATCTTACACAGCCAGCACAATGCTGCTGCTCAGGTTTGAATTTAGATGGGAAATACCATGGAGCACCTGCAGAGAAGATGATAAAAACGTGCTCCTGGCAGGAATTCAATGAGACTTTTAAAGCAGAACCAGCCCGTGCTGTACTTTCCACCACAGCACCTGAGAAGTCTGACCAGGCAGAATTTCGAGGTGAGAATTAACGTGGACCAACAGCACTTAAGGTCAGAATGTCTTATCACACAGAAAAACACGAGCTTAAAGACAGGCCTGTCTGACACTGACATAAAACTCCTGCAGATGGAAAGCCAACGAGAGCCAAAATGTCACGGAAGACGCATCTGAGCTGCAGTGAGGTTCTCAACGACTTGCAGATTGTGTGGGGTTTATTTTTCTAGTTTTTGACATTCAGCTCGAATCTGTGTCCTTCATTAAACCTGAAGCAGCCCTGTGCTGGTGGCTGCTGGAGCTGCAGTACAAAGACACCCTCACAGTTGTGCCACGGCTGCTCACAGTGCCACCAACAGCCCCAGTTTGTCTCCTCTGACAGGAGCTCAGGGCACTGGGGGATGATATTCTTCACTCCCTTCAGCTGCTTATTTGCTGAAATGCAGCAAATTATACTGCAGCAGGTGCGAGCATTATGCAGGGCTATTAAAAGGAGGCTGTTGGTATCTTACTCATACGTCAACATAAGAAAACCCAGCGGTGATATACGTTCACAGCCACGTTAGGCTTGTAGATATTATCGGAGGTACAGCCTGTGTGCAAAGCAGTTCTCAGGGTCTCTTTTGGTAGAGCAGAGATATTTATGGCTGATTTTTATTGTGTGGGCCAGATATACCTCGGTGAGTAAGCTAATCACTCCGGGTACACAAAAACCATCAGCAGATCTGTTAGCCTGCCCCAAGAAAGGCTGTATCCTGTCTCAGCTCTGGTTCAAGGAAACCTGACCCTGCCCCAACACAGCAGAACCCCCCAGGACCCAGCACCCCTCTGGCAACTCTCCCACACCCCTGCCAAAGGGGGCATTTCCTGACTTCCAAGCAATTAACTTTGAAATAAAAACTTAGCACAATCTTACGCTGAGTTTTAATACAATTATACAGAGCTCTATGTATAAATGCATGTAGGAAGTGTGGTTTGTTCTGCTTGCAGGAACTACATGCAAGCACCCCCTCTGCATGGCAGAGCTGCAGCTGTTATACATACACACAGCCAATTTTTATGGCTCAGCTCTAAACCTCTGAAAAATAAGGTTTATAATAGAAACCCTGACACCATCTAAAATATGGCAGCACTACTGGGTGCTGCTGGAATATGGCCCTAATTTATAAACCAGGGAGAAATCCTGTTCCATTCTGAAACTTAGAGACAGTAATCTAGAAAAAGGGTAAACCACAGAAAAAAATGGTAGTGTTGTCCATGAGCTATAGTGTCTAGTCCATCCAACAATTCAAAAATAAAATAGGATGCCACAATATTTAGGCCACACACTGAATCCCGGACTGTCACCAAATAAAAACATGGTGTATCCTAGGACGAGGGTATATTTCATAGAGCCATATGCCATTTTCCATGCTTCTGGGTAGTATTTTTCCAGTGAAAATCTGATATGAGAACACTAGAAGTAAAGAAAAACAAATTACTAGAGAAGTAGAACCCAAACCCTCCAATTTTGCTTGATACAATAAATGTTTTTGCAAGAGGGCTTCAGTGCACTCCCTTCTAAATTGAAAGAAGTGGTGAAGCAGCAGATTGCTCACTCACAGGAGACACAAGTTTATCACTAAACCTTAGGAAAAAGCTCTCGGTTGCCTTGAGGCTCCAGCTTTGCATTAAAATGCATTGAGGAGGTGGTGATTCAGGGGGCAGTGGACCAGAAACCTGTTTGAGATATTTCTGGTGCCCCTGAAACGCTGAGCAAAGGATTCAACCTTGGGATTTCTGTTTGGAGAGTGGCTCTGTGCCTCCTCGGGCACCACAGCCCGGGGACACCTCTCCCAGTGCCAGGTGGGAGGTGGCAGTGGGACAAACGCCCGTCTCAGCAAGGGCTGCTCGCTTGCAATTTTGGGAAACAAACAGGAACCTTTTGGAACAAGGGCTGGAAATTAAGAGGCCAGTGAGGATTTCACTCATCACTGTCACTTGCTCCAAAGCCTGGAAAGAATTCTGTCTCTTCTCCCTTGCACACCAGCACTAACCCATCCCAGATGCTGGGATCACATCCTGATACAGTCCAAAGGGACATTATTCCCCAGCAAGGAATGATGCTGTGGGGGCTCACAGGTCTACCCTGCAATTGTCATTGGGGCCATCCTGGCCTTCCTTTCCTACTTCCCCTAAACTGTCTCCTTTTGGAAGCTGAGCATCAAAGGAGAATAAACTCAGATTTATTGCACTTTTCCTGCTAAAACTATTTCCCAGCAGGCTTGTTACAAACCAAGCACACCACGTTTTTGTTGGCCACATCACTGTCCATCAACCTGGCAAAATTTTACCCACCTCAGGTTCAGCCCCCCACTCAACTGAGCCCTGTGTTCCTCACTAACAAAAAGCAGGATTTGCTTGTGGAAAAAACCAACAGCAGGAGCCCTAAGCAACATTCCACAGAGCTGTGCTTTCCCCAAAACCTTCCCCACAGGTGCTGCAGGAACGCCCAGGATGAGGGCAGGAGAGGGGCTGAGCTCTTCATGAGCTGTTAGCAGGCTAACGAGGGCATCTGCAGAAGGAATAGGCACTAAAACTGAAACTAGATACAAAATAAATATCCCAGAGCTGGATTTCTTAAAAAAGATTCTGCTGAGCTATAGTTCCACATCAAATTTTTATTGAATACATTTTCTTCTGAGAATTTCTGCACTAAAACCAGTCAGAATCATATGAGAGGAGTATAAATTTCACGTACAGTTTTCACTGCAAACATCCTTCAAGAGAAAAAGCAAAAGCACTTTTTAATCAAGCCCACACCACATCCTCTCCCTCCTCCCATGGAACCAAGTGGGAGAGTGGGAATTGGAGCCCACACAGCCCCAGTCCCTTCAGCACTGGGGCAGTGGGGAGCTCTGGGGAGGGATGCTCTGCCTGAAGATTATGGGGACAGGGACAGGTTATCTCCCCTTTTATGGGGACAGGGACAGGTTATCTCCCATTTGCCATGCCCAAAGGCAATGCCTAGGCCTGCTTCACCTAAAGCTATGAATAAGGTGACATTTTAAAGCAATTGATATTCTTAGCTGACAATGTGAATTCACACGATCTCAGCAAAGTGTGGTTAAAACCCAAACGTGACACCACCTCTTCTCCCAAATTCAGAGCTGCCCCTCCAAAACGTACTTGGTCACATTATTTTCTGAATCTTCAATGGATTTCCTATTTGATTCTACAAAACTCAGAAATGAGGGGCTAGTTCCCTGGAAGGACGATGTTTCTCACCGTAGAAGGGATTTCGAGTCACTTTGAACTTGAAAAGGCTCTAGGATCTGAAATGCTATTACAGACAGAAAAGCTATTTTAGTCAACTTCTTTTAGCAGCATCCCAGCACCCAACACTTTTAACTTCTTCTACCTCCCAACAACTACAAGGTGAACTCAGAAAACCTTCTTCTCTGAGAGGTTTCCAGATTTGTCACCATAATGTAAACTTTAAACAAGTCTAAAATCGAGCACCTTTCAGCACTTCAGCAGGTCGTGGTGGCTGTGTTGCCCAGATGCTCACATGGCTGTTCTTCCTGGGATATTGAGCTACCTGGACCCCCAAGAAGAAAATTACACTGAAGAAAAGGTCAATAAATGGCAGAGAGGAGATGACACTCCATAATAGTTATAATTACAGTTTATCAGAGTGCTGCACTTCACAGGTAGCAGGTTACAGGATGTATTTGCTGTATTTTTCCATGAAAAGAGGACACAATACAGGACTCAGAGTCGATCCCAAGACACGTGTGTCTGCTGTGCCACAGGATGTGCCATGCAGTCACATCTCCTCCGTGGAACCAGTGACCTTGCGAGATGTTGCATTCATTTTTCTTTCTGTATATTTTTGTGATGGATTTATCATTCAATAAACCCAAAAGAACAACAGCATTTGACACAGGAGCTCTTTGTGCCAGTGCCAAGTGCTGTGGGAGGAGCTGGGGCTGGATCTGCACCTCGCTCAGACTGTTCACAGCAGAATTTATGTTGTGGCTCCGTTCTCCACTGCAGGCTAAGGAGGGGATGGGCCTTCCATGAGGATTCCTTTTCCTATGAAGTTTTACACTAGGCATGTAAAGCAAATTCCCAGCAGGACAGATGCAGGAAATGCAAAAGCATGAGATGAGCAAAAATTGACTGGTATGTTTCAGAAAGTCATTACATATCTGTATGGGGGCACTGTAAAAACAGAGACAGGGCATCTGTGCTGGTCAACGGGGGTTGAAAGACTCTGAGATGCTTGGCTGAACCAACCTGACAAGGTCCTTGCACTCCAAAACGCTCCAGACACCTGTGCTGTGTCTTGAAAACAGCAAAATCCCTACAGGAAGTGGCTCAAGTCTAAGTTATAGAGAGGAATAAACACCAGTGTTCTGCATTCAGAAATAAAGGCTGCCATTACAGAGCTGTTGACGCCAGCTTTTGAAGAGTGCCACAAACAAAGATAACTGAAGAAGGGTGAAAATCCCAGCAGCCTGCTCTTTCCCTTCTCCAGAAGAAAGTGCATGTGATGGCTCAACTGAATTATAGATGGTGATTGTGCTGACAGCTCAGCAGAAGGGCAGGGGGGTGTGGGCTGTCACTCTGGCCAGGGCAGCACCAGGTACCGTGGGGACAACTGGGAGCAGCCACTCGCTTCTGCCACACAACAACTGAACAGTATGAACACACATCAAACCCAACAGACTTATTTTGCCCTGGTTACATTATTGGGAAATCTACTTTCCTGGGAAGAAGAGATTTTACAGTGACTTAAACTGATAAAAACTTCAACCTCTATTTTACTCTGTCATGCCTTCCTTGCTGCCCATGGCCAAAAGCCAGTGTGAGCCAGCAGACAGTCTACGATGCACGCCCCACGGCAGCACGAGGAACAGAAGCAAAGCTGACATTTAATGGAAAAAAATGTACGGTGATAAAAATTGTGCACTTTTTCCTTGACGCAGAAAATGATCCCCTTAGGAACGACGCCTGTTCAGAAGCAAAAGCCATTTAGGTTGGTCCTTCTCCTCTGGCTTTTGCCCCTTCACTAATACGCTACAGAAGACCATTAAATGATCTCACAGAGCACTAAGGCTGTGGTCCCTACACACCATTTCCACGGCCTCGGAGGTGAGCACAGCATTTTATAGTGCAGACCATGAACCTGGGGCTGCTTTTAACAACCTTCACTGCCTTGCACTAAGGGTAGTGCACCACGTAGACATTCATGGGTCTAACAGCCACTTTCCCATCCACTGGTCTGACACCAGACATCACCATGGGTGTGGAGAGAGGGATGCAGTGATGCATCCAAGGTGGGATGCAGGTGGCAGCTGCAGGAGGTGACAGGGATGGAGAGTCTTCACACCACTGAGGCAGTGAGAGACAGAAGAGGCATCACAGCTTCATTAACCCAGGGCAGCCCAGACGTCAGTGACAGCTGAGGCAGACAGTTGATAGAAAGGGAGTAGAGACTCCTTCAGAAATGAAAGATTATTTTGAGAATAAAAGCAACTGGGGTAATAAGCAAGACGTTTACAAAGGCAGAGGAGAGAAAGAAGAGCATTCAAACCTGCAGGCACCTGGGAAGTGATTTATCCAAAACACTTACAGAAGTGTTCCTTAACAGAAAAAATACAGAGAGTAACTCACTGCAGGCCAAAACACTATGTATTAAAGGAAAAAATATCCCGCATTACAAAGAGAGACTTCAGCCTTGGCAGCATCTGCTCCAAGTCCTCTGCTGCCCACGCCAGAACGAACTCCAGATCTCTAAACTCAAATTGTAATTTGCTTCACTACAGAATTCCCAACTCAAGCCCCAATTATAACCCTCCAGTGAGGGTGAAACTCCAGCCAACAGTATAATACATTCACCGACACCTGCAGACCTAATAATTGACCAGGGAGGATGTGGATGAGCTCAGCAGAATCGCTGCATTGCTCCTGCAAGGCTCGGTGTCCTACACCGGGAAACAGCTTCGCTACTGCAAGGTGCATAATTTAATAAACCATTAACTCAAACCTGAGGTGAAGTAAATTCAGCGTATTATATATTTCAAAATAGCATTAGGATTCAATTTAAGTGTCACCAAAAGCCTAATCCTCAGTATACAGAGCATATTAATAAGTGTCTTGGAGCCTGTGGTTTGATTCCACCTCCAGCTGGGCTGTGCTGCCGCATGGCTGCGATCCCCGCCGCGAGGACGTCTCGGTGACAGCATCGCCGGCCTGAACAGGAGCAGAATCACAGCCATGACAGTCCTGCTCTGTGGGGTCTTCCCGGGAGAACACGGGGGTGGGAGCTGGAGCAAAAGTAATCCTGCTTCCAGTCGTGTCGCCTCTTGGTGTCCCTGCTGAGATGCTGATGTTCCCCAGGGACAGCGGGCTTCTCGCAGGGTCCCCAGGTGTCCCCGACCCAACCCCGCTGTCGGGTCCCTTTGCAACCTCAGGGGTAAAACCCATTTTAGGTAAGGCAGGGCTCCTGTTCCGGCTGAGCTGCTGGATGAGGCACAAGAAGCCACTCTGTGGGTGCCCCCGGGATTGCCATGGTGCATGGCAGGGCTGCAGCCCCCGAGGAGGGACAGAGCTGATGCTTTCCCTCCCCAGGTCAGGCATCCAGGGCAAATGGGGCATCATTTCCACCAAGAGCCAAAAGCACAAAACCTGCTCTCCCTTTCTGTGGGAGTTGGACATGTTTTGGCCTTTTCTCCATCTCCCCTGCCAGAACTTCTCTCGATCAGCAACCCAGGCACATCCCCCAGCAGTTTGGGAAATGCATCTCTTCTATAAATGACAACAGATTATTTAAGCAACAACTAAAGCACTCTGACTGCTTTTTAGTTTGCTCGCATTAACGTCAGTCTCCTCATATATCTAGGGAACGAATCCGGGATTTTCTTTAAAATGGTGGAGAGCGGTACAAAAATAGAAGCCTGCTTGTCTAAAATAAAGTTATGTGTTTGAAAGGGTTGGAAATTGTTTTTTAATCACAGGCGTCTTTCTTCTGAAATATAATCCGCCGTCTATACATTCTGCTCTTCCACCCAATTTCTCAGGAAAATGCAGCAAGTGTGTTAATAAATAATTTATAAAAACATTACAAAAGATAAAGCACTCCTGCTAAAATGTTTCCAGCCTTTGACACACCAGTTCATTTGTAATCCTCTTTGCCTCCCCTTCACTGGAACATCAGCAGAGGGTTCGTGCTGGCGCTCTCGCAGCCCCACTTCACCCACCCTGCAGAATCTCTGGTTCACAGGGATCCAGGCAAATACAGGGCACAGTCCAGCCAAAACACAGCTCAATGTTATCTACTGCAGATTTCTGTCCTGGAAAATGTTTTTCATGGAAGCAACATCCTGCTTTATTTTCGCAGTCTCGCGTGTGAGGATGGCTGCAAATGCAGGCAGCTGTCCCAGCAAACAGAGCTCCAGGGTTTGTCCCTTCTCCAGCAGCACACAGGCTGTGCTCTCTGTGACACTCACAGGGTGACTGGGAGCATGATGCACTGGACCCTTTGCTTCTCTTACATGGTTGCTCTGAAATTCACTTTCAGGAGTCAATATGTGAGACGCATGACGCAAAAAAAAAAAACAAAAAGAAAAATCAAAGTAATGGAACCAGACAATTATTACAAAAGAGTTCACAGAACCCTTAGAATTTGAGTTGGACTGAGCAAATGTTTTTGCTCCACCGATTCCGTGAGTATTTCAGATCTTTAGGGAACCCTGAAAAACATGATGGGAAGTCTTGAGACACAGCTGTTCCAGTGACTGCAAGGCAGCAGAGACACGGCAACGAGTATGGTGCCTTCAGAAGAGGTGAGAAGATGAAAGGAGGGAAAGAAGAGAGCATCCTTCAGAGAGATCAAGTCAAAGGCATGTTAAGGAAGCATGAAAAAAGTATCCACAACTTCCTCATCCTCTGAAAATGCTTGTACATCGTGAAGCCCAGAGATGACACGAGAGGACTGACTGCTGCATCCTGCCAAGGTCTGGTACCAACAGCACCTCTGCTGCTGCAGCTCAGAGCTAAATCAACACAGAAGACAATTCTGCTGTCATGGAACTGCTGTTTGCTCCCCCCACACTCCCTGTCTCCTCTCCAGCACAGCTCCACATGCACGCAGGGCACAGGGAACAGGAACTGAGGCAGGTGAAGCACAGCTGCTGCACAGGCCTGCTCTGTGAACACCCATCTGTATCCTGAGGGATGGGAACCCACACTGGCAATGGTCTGGCACCACACGTGCTCTGCTGGACTTCTACACCACTTGATTTCACCACACAGGCTAAAATCCATGTTGGGAAAACGTGCCAGCATAGCAGCAACAGTTTATAATCCCATTAACAAAAATGCACAGGCTCCTTGTGCCGGGGCTTCACTCACCCCCCAACATACAGGGCCCAGCTCAGTGCCCATGTGCAGCACAGCATCCTCTGTGCTTTATTGCCCAGCCACTTTTATTTCACCCAAATGAAAAATAAAAACCCATTACTAAGCAAAAGTCTTGAGAATTTTTATGAGATTGTAATGCTTCCAATTTATGTTGAAAAAGCCCCAAATCCTCAAGCTGTCTGTCGCTGCTCCAGCCAGGGACGCGGGAGATGCTGCTGACGCAGCGCAGCACAAGTGATCAGAGAGGGAAATGCTACTCTGATGGGGTGCTAGCAAAAAGAAATGGGAAGGGTTTCCTCTTGTTTAGGGCATAATGGAAAACCGAGGCAAAAAAAATATAGAACAAACACTAAATTTCTGGAGGACAGTGACAGATGTCATGTAAGATGTTTTAAATGATTTTTAGGTCTCGATACTTTCTGCCCACAGCTTTCAGACAAGATGTATTTTAGGAAGGGAACACTCAGGGGGCATCAAGCATCAGTGCAGACATTCATAGTAACAAACTGCTGAATATTCAAGTGTATCAGAAGGAAGAATTCAGGAAAAAACAGAGTAAGGAGAGAATATTGCCAAAACCTTTGACATTCCATCAGTGCTTACACATACACTGCAAGGCACAGCTGGTGCACACAGACCTGCAGGAACAGTAATTAAAGACCACTACCCAAATACTGCCCACCACCAGTGTCCCCTCAGCATCTCCCACTTGCTCCTTCCATGACAGACATCCTGCCTGGATACCACACCTGGCACGACTGCTGATGTCCCTGAGCTTCCTCTGCCATTTCCCACCCCACAGGAAAGCATCCCATGACTGCCATGGCTGCTGGGAGCATCCTGTGAGTGTGTGAGCAATAAAGATGAAATGCATTTTTCCTGCAGGCTCCCAGAGAACCAGATTGTCACATTTCAGCAATTAGTGCAAACACTGGATTTACAACAGGGCTCTGTGGGGCTCTGGTGTGTCCCTGTGCCTGCCCAGCTCAGCCTGGATCCCACTCTGCTTCCTTGGCTCACCTGCCAGAACAGTGCCACTGACACTCTACTGCACCAATTCTGAATTATTCAGTGAGCAGTTAATGCATGTGCAATGTGAAACAGCCCTCTGCTGACACACCTCTCTCCAAGGCTTGCTAGTCCTAATTTGTTCGACTGGCCAAGAGATCTAAATTTACAAGTTTTTAGCATGATCCTATGGCATGATCCTATAGTTTATGTACTTCTTAATTAAGAAAAAGGGCAACACTTTTTAAAAATGTATTCCCTCCCATTCCCATAGCACCTGAACACCAGCACTAAAGAAGACATCAGCACCTGCTCCAGGCAGCGTGGAACACGATGAGCATCCAAGGAGCTCAGCATCTCCAGCTGCACAGCACAGGAGTGGGAGTGAGCACGGGGCCCAGGGGTGCTGATGGGTGAAGGCAAAGCCTGCCTCTGTAACCCTGGCAAGCAGCAGCCTGTCCGGAAGCCTGGCAGCCAGATAATTTTCAGTTCCTGGGGTGCCAATTTCCAATGCACAGAAGGGAACGCTGCATTTTCCTGCTCAGCTGTGCCAATGTTTGAATTTCGTCTGTGTCTGAGATTCCACATTTTCCCTCCATTAGTCAGTACGGGTACAGACAGGGGGTTTTCTTCTTCTTTTTCCACTGTCACAAAATCTGGTGTGATGCTGAAGGTCTAACAGGGGCAGCCTGAGTGCTGCCAGGGACAAACCAACACACTCAGGGTCACAGTTGTCCCAAAGCCTCTGTAGGAGGCTGGGACCTGCCATCACCCACATCTCAAAAAAGGTTTCAGCAGCTCTGCTCCACACTCAGTGAACTGTGCACAGCCAGGGCTCTGCATCTTCTCAGAAGTGAGCAGATAATGCAAAACAATACAAACTGAAGTACTACGGAGGAGTCCTCCCCAGCAACCTGTGAAGAGGCCACCTGTGTCCTCCTCCCCATCTTCTCTGCCTGTCACTCAGAGCATGATCTCATATTTCTAGAGATCAGAAAATCAAAAGAAAAATACGAGAACCAAATGTAGGAAACCACCACCTTGGGCATGCTTCCTTCACTCAGGCCCAGGAGTGAGTGTCCAAGACAGCATCCATGCAAGAGGCTGCCAGCATCCAGGGCTGGACCATCTCCAGCAGGAACACACCAATGCTGGCTTGGCAATTACAACACCTATTACAAACAGAAAAGGTGTTTGGGGTAAGGCAGCATTTAAAATCCATTATCAAGAAAGCTTGAAATGTCTCAAAAATGGGAAACCCTTCAGAAGAGAGAGGAGGTGCAGCAGACCCCAGCCACAGCCACCAGCACCATGGTCTCTGCTGACAGCATGAGAACTTCTAGCAGAGACCCAGAAAACTGCATTGTGCAGCTCCAGCTGACTGGTTCTCATTTCTCATCCCTCTGACCAGTCTGCAGGGAGCAGGCACATCATGTCAATCATAAATGACAACACAAAGTTGTTTAAGTAAGAAATCAGATGCCACCATATAATTAATGGCTACGGCGCTGTGTAAATGCATGAGAAAGGCTGAGAGTCCCTGTGGCTGGTTTGAGTCCTGGCCTTTATGCTGCAAATGTAAGGCAGAAAAGATCAAGAACAATTGTGTGGGGATTTTTAATCGATATCTAACCTGACAATAGGATTTGGAGGAAGATCATCCCATAAAACATGGGCGGCATTGCAGACTAATTGTATTTACTCCCCACTGAGCAGAGACTCACAGACAGAGCACTGCATGTCCCAGGAAGGTGCTGAATGTCTCCCCAAAACAGGAAAAGTCACCCATGTGCCTCTGTGAACTATAAAGCCAAACATATTCCTGGAGGTAAACATTACACATTGCCCTGGCTATACCTATTTTTGAATATCAAACTCATTTAGCAGGGCTGTTGAAGTGAAAGCTTCTGAAGGAGATGCACAAAACACCTTCTCTCTCTCTGATGTCACTGCTCCTGAATTCACCATGGAGCTGAACACAAACACTGTGCAGACGATAAAAAAGCGTCATCTGTTCTTGGCCAGCTCCTTTCTGCCGGCTGCATAACCTTGAGCTCATGACTGAAGGATGCCCGTTTATGCCTGGGAGATGCTGCCATGAATCACAGACCCCTCTTCCTCCCACAGCGAAGGCACAGCGTGTCCTTGTTGAGGAATACCAGTCTACCACAGCCACAGTGAGATGTCCTGCAGCACATTTTATAAATAGGCTTCTAAGAAATGTACTTCCTATCCACTCGTCTTGATAAAAAGTGATTACCAGAGCAAAGAAAAGGACTAAACATCGACTCACATCCTGTGAACGTGAAGGGGCCAGACCCTGGGGAACAGCTCAGAGATCCTACAGTGCTGCAGTGCAACCCATCAGGGAGGTGCTGGCTAAGTGCCACAGCAGCCAGGGCCAGCAACACTTCTAGAGAGCACATCACAACAAGAAAAAGTACCACAAAGCTCACAAATGAAGAGAAGTGACCTATGGGGGCAGGAGCTCTCGAGGGGGACAAGCACAGCCTGGGCAGCCTGTAAGAGAACAGGATGGATGCAGTCACGCTGTGTTTGCAGAGGAGCCACAGTTCTCCTCTGTGAGGTGCAGTGCTGCTCCCAGCACTGCAGCCAAGCGTCTCCTCTTTCCTTGCACGCAGCATTTGTATGCCACGGATGCAAATGGAGCTGAGAGCACACAGGTATCACAGAGGAGAGGGACATCTGCTGCATGTTTCCTTTGATTGTGCCCGTGGTGTGGGCACCATCCTCTGTAGGTTGTGTCCTGCCCCAGTGACAGCAGCAGTGTCTTCTTTTTTAATATGGAAGTGCAATTGCAAAACCAGGGAGAAACAGGAATTATTTTCCGTTTGCTTCTAGAAACAGATGTCACTTTTCTCAAACATGTTTGTTTTCAGGACCATGGGAGTTTAATCTTTAAAACAATATTATTACAATATGTGTCAAGTGCCATTTCCCAACGAAAGAAAACAAATTGCTTCCACTTTGGACACCATGGTAACCAGTCAAGAATGTGAACAGCTCCTCAAAGGTGGGGTCAGCAAACACCCCCTGGGCAAACTCCCACATGTGATCTTGCACACACCCCCGCAGTCCCGGGGGAGCTGCCCAAACCCTGTGTAAATAAGAGGAAAACTTAGCTTGACTCCTCCTGGGACTTTGCTGTTCCCACAACAGCCAGAGGAAAAATCATTGAGTGACTCCAAAATACTCCCTGGAGACTAAACATCTCACTGGAGGAAAGCAGATCCACCGCAGGGCCAGCTCCAAGGCTCACCCCAAACTCAAGCACAGCCCCAGGGTTCTCCTCAAAGTCAAGCACAGCCCAGGGCTGATCTCTCTCCCACACCATGGCACGCCTGTGCAGCATTTGCTTCTCCAGCTCCTGCCTTGCTTCAGGATGGAACAACACAACCAGAAACCTCCAGAAAGTCTCACTTGAGCCAACTCCATGTTTAGGGAATGTCTGAGCTGGCATCAGCTCTGCATTGCTACAGAAAATAGATAATCCCTCCAAACAGAGACATACAACTAAGACCCATTTTGCCTTCAGACAAACAAAATCCCCCAGACAGTAAAACATGGGATGCTGACCCCCCCAGCAGCATCTGAACACGGCCACAGCAGCTCAACCAGGTGACCCCAGAGAGAGAACCCATCATCATCCTACCTGCAGAAGCCAGTAGCACCTTCTGTGAAACGTGGGGATGATGGAGGAATGGACGTAGCAGCCATACAGGCACTGGGGACACAAAAAGAGAGAAAACAGAGTCAGGTTAGGGGAGGAACCATCCCGAGAGGCTGTGCTGGGGATGGGGTGATCCACGAACCGAGGACATTGTTCTGCTGGGGTCTGGGGCTGTGACACCCAACACAGCACTGTGGCACCCCAAGGTGAGCACTGCCAGCACTGCCACAGGTCACAGAACCCCCTCCCTAACAGCCCCTGCCTTGCTACCTTCACCCAAGGGTGGTCACCCTGGAGTGGCCAGAGCAAACAGCCCATGGTGCTCAGCACCCCGACACAGACGGAGCTGGTCTGGGGGCTGCCTTCGAATCTTTGCTCCATTGTGTTTTTCTTTTTTGGCAAATACAACACGTTCATCTCTTTTTCCATGGTTTATCTCCTGGGTATTTCAATTGAAAATGTTGTGTTTGTAAACTGAAAAAATTGCTGTCAGATATTTTAAACAGCAAAATGCCAAAATACAGTTTGTTTCTTTTCTTCTTGTTTGTTTTCTTTTTTTTAAATGAATTCAGCTTCTCTGATGAACTGAAATCAGCAGGGCTGGGGAATTCTTTCTGCAGGAAAAACACCGCATTTCCAGTAGGTTAAAACTTTTTGGTTGGAAACCAAGCCCAGTGCCAACCCAAAGACACAAAACTGGTTTTAATTGCAAAGATCCCGAGCGCAGAGGGGTGCCCGTGCTGCTGGACACGCGCGTTTGGTGAGCACACGGGAGGCTGCTGCAGTCCCCCCTCCCCAGATCACCCTCACAAGGTCGGCCTGAATTAAACAGGATTTAAGGACTGGCTGCTATCACCGAGTTATTTTTAAAACACAAATGACAAAGATTAATAATGTTTTTAAAATGTGTCAAGGGTACATTCTACACGCTGAAATGCAGGGAGGAAAAACAGAGGAGGAAAAAAGCCCTGCAGAAATAATCCAAAGAAAAGCTTAACATTTAAATCCTTCCCCAGGGTTGGGGAACAGCCGCCCTGACGGTGACTCCTGGCACACAGCACCGGGGGCTGCATAGAAAGGTCTGCAGAGTTCAGTTCTGCTGACTCAGAGCTGGTCCCCCCACTCCAGAAAGCAGCTGGGGAGGTGCAGCATCTCCCAGTCCAACCAGTAAGGATGGGAAAGCTGGTCTGGAGGCACTGGAGCAACCTTCACAGCAGCCAGGGACATCCACAGCACCTTGTGAGATGTGCATCCATCTATTCCAGCACCCCCGACTTGCCTCCCACCCCAATTTGCTGTGGAGTCGATCGAAACTTCACCCTGATTAAAACAAACCCCAGCGCTGGGCTCTGTGCAGCTCGTGGTGCTCAGCAGGAGGGAGAGCTGCCCTCCCTCTCCAGAGCTGTCTCACAGATAATTCTAGAGCTGTCAATAATGAATCACACAAAAGCCTCCCACCTCCATAAAACTGGTTCTCGACATTTCGGCAAACCGTTAAAAAAATCCTGACAGTTCACAGAACACAGAAGGGATTTCTTACATTTTTCTTGTCTTTTTTTTTTTTTTTCTCCATGCCGGCAGGACATGGGAATCTGACTCTGGATGGATGTTTTGAGGCTGGATGGCCTAACTTGGACAGCTGGGATGAAGAGGACCCTCACACTGAGCAAGCTCCTGGCTTTGGAGAGATGGCAGGGACTGTCCCCACGGGCACTGAGAGGTAGCACAGCAGCAGAGAAAAACTGCAGGGCTGAAACAGACCCTGAGAACCCAGCACGTGGACTGCAGGCAAAATGAGTGATGACAGCAATAAAAACGACATTAATTTTTGGATAAAACGTTGAGGATATAAATAGAAACCTAGGAAATCTGTGTGTCATTGTTTTGGAGGATTTTCAAGATGAATGGGTTAAGCACTGTGGATGGCACAAAATCTGCAGCCTGATGGCTCAGCACATGGGTGTTGTGGGGTGTAGGATGTTCTACACGTGGATCCCTGACCCCTGCCTTTGGCCCCGGGATGACCCAGGGCTGCTGAGCACCCGGCTGGCTCAAAACCTCCCTGCAACTAATGAGGAGAGTGGAATTACCACCCTGCCTGGCCCGAGCAGACAGGTAACCAGGGCAGGAGTAATGCCTTTAGCTAAAGCAGTCTTTAAAATGAATTCTTGCTCAAAACAGGCAAACGGGGTTTCATTGGCTGGGTTTTCTTTTATTTTTTTAATTATTTTTTTAGTGGGAAGGTAAAAGCTGCGGAGGCCCGTGTGTCTGTGGAGATGTTAATGCCAGGCTGGGCGCGCAGCCAATGCATTAAGTGAAATCGAATTCCTGAAACCAGCTTTAATCAGCAGATTTTTAAGGTTAGAACGACTCTCTCCTCTGCAAGGCTTGCCAAGGTTAATTCTGTCCTGAGCAGGCTGAATTAATGGGCTGGACAGGAGAGAACATTTTTTTTCATGATTCTCTTTTAAGTTTACAAAATCTCCAGGAGAAGAGAAAAGGCATTTCTGAGCTGTCTGAGGAGAAACGCCACCTCAGCAGCTCATTGACTGCTGTGTGGAGAGCACGGAGGGGGCTGGCACCAGCCTGACCCCCGAGGAGCCCCAGGCAGCACCGGCCGAGGGATGCTGGGCTGGGGGGATGCTCTGATCCGCTGCTGGGTGCCCACAGTGGTGGCCCTGTGGTCCCATCCCTATCAGGGAGGGTGTCCTTGACCTTGGAGATGACCCTGTGTCCTGCTGCCCTGAGCACAGACCATGTCCTGCCACCCTGGGGGATCCCTCCTGTGCAGCTCCCCGGGATGAGACCCCCACACCTGCCCCAGGAGCCAGCTACAGGCACCTTCTGTGCAGCCCCCACACTGCTGCTGGAGGGTCCAGCCCTGCCAGCTCTGCTGCAGCTCATCCCTTTACAGTTCCAGGGGCAATTAAAGAGAAAAGGCCTTCTCTGGGCAGCAGGGGAGAGTGTGCAATTACAGCTGCCCGCCCTGCCATTTGTATGCAGTGCACATCTGGCATTACCAAACTTCTGAAAACTGCAGGAAGGATGGAGGAATATAAAATCAAATTATTAGTGGATTTTTTTTATCCTGAGCTCCTTAAAGTGATTGTGGCTTATTTAAAAATAATGCAATAATGCTGAGGTGTTCTCCCTTAACAAGCATACCTTGGGAATGGAAACAAGAAAGCAGGAGAATCAAAAATTCAAGATAGGGTTGGACAGGCTTTGAAATTCTTCTCCCTAGTGAGTTACACTAGTGGATATTTAAAAAAACCTAAAAACCGCCTAGATTTTGTTCAGATTTTCACACTGAATTCCCAATTCCCTTAATAAGAAGCTAAATCAATCTTTAGAGAACAAATCACGTAAGACCTATGGCTGTACATTATTAAAACATACTTGAGTAATTTTCTGGTGGTAAGGCTTCAACTTCCAACAGCCTGGCAGCCTCTGGACACCAAGAGCAGGATCTGTGCAGGTTATTGGGGGAAAAGCACCGTGCCCTCTGCTCCTGGCTCCGTGGTGGTGTTGGGCAACTCGTGCTCAGCCCAGCAGCTGATGTACCCTGGTACATCCCTGAGCTGCTGGGATCTCCCTCTGTAATTACTGACCATTCCAGAGCTTCCTCACCAATATCCATGAGGGAACAGCACACTGCTGGCAGTAGCAGCACTGCTGCCATGGATCAAACCTCCATGGGAAGCCAAAAGAGGCGTTGGCTTTGTTCCTCTCATCATCCTGATGACAGGGTGCAGGTCCCTGTGGCTGTGTCTGAGCCCAACCACGCTCTGCTCTCACCCTCGCCTGCCTTACCCAGCACACACTGGGAAGGAGCAGCAGCCTGCAGCACATATGGATTCATAGGTATGGAAGGGAAATTGGAAAAGCAGCCAGTAAGTGCTCAGATGAACATCCTTCAATGCAGCAACCTGTGTTTTGGTGGTACAGTCAAAATGCAATTAAAAACCCTACTCTCCCATCCCTATCATGATACATAGAATCATTCTGTGATTTTATCACGGACATCTCCATAATCGTTCTTATAGGCACCATGTGCTATCCCCATTCTTTTCACCAACTTTTCCATATCCCAGCACAGACACCATCCAGTCTTCCTGAAAGCAATTCATCTGGATGTCATACAAATCATGACCAGAGGAATTTGTAATTTACATTTACTACATTACATTACATTTTTACATACATACAATTACATTATTACATACATTAATTTACATGTAGGAACGATTGTCCATCTGTTTCTGCAACCAGCACCCACAAAAATCTCTGCTGATCTCTGAGAGGGCTAGAAAAGAGAGGCAGCTGAAAACTGGGCTTCTTGCCCACCAAATTAGCAACCACTGGGGAAACCCCTCAAATTTTGTGTTGCCTCTCTTCTCAACACACCAGAAGTGAGCGCCTTCTGAGACTGGGTTATCTCGCAAGAGATGATCCTTCCTTCAGGACAGGGATGCTGAAGCCACAGCCACATTCCAAACCCATCCAAACATCAGCTGAGGCTCGCCCCTGTCAGCTGCGG
The DNA here is from genome assembly GCA_013397915.1 of Daphoenositta chrysoptera. Classification (NCBI taxonomy): domain Eukaryota; kingdom Metazoa; phylum Chordata; class Aves; order Passeriformes; genus Daphoenositta; species Daphoenositta chrysoptera. Next base: position 261,633 of record VZRO01004635.1, read on the forward strand.
GAGCTGGGAGACAGCGGCGCCTCCCGCCCACTCCATTAATCAAGATTCAGCGAGAAAAGCCAACGTGCTGCTGTAAACCCCCTGACTCGATGCCAGCAGCAGGCTCGGGGAGCCACGTGCCATCAATCTTCCCCGTCCTCCCGCGGCAGCGAGACGCGGCCGGGGCTGAGCGGGGCCGGGGCAGAGCAGAGCGGGGCCGGGACAGAGCGGGGCCGGGGCAGAGCGGGGCCGGGCCGGGGCAGAGCAGGGCCGGGACAGAGCGGGGCCGGGCCGGGGCAGAGCGGGGCCGGGGCAGAGCGGGGCCGGGCCGGGGCAGAGCAGGGCCGGGACAGAGCGGGGCCGGGCCGGGGCAGAGCGGGGCCGGGGCAGAGCGGGGCNGCCGGGGCTCGGCCGGGCGGGCGGAGGAGCGGCCTTGTGCCGGCTCTCCCTGGGCACAGCGGGGCACAGGCACCCCGAGCACACAGAGCAGGAGATCCCAACATTTCCCCCCGCACGCTGGCCCCGGTTCAGCTTCTTAAAAGAGTAAACAGGCAGGGGAAACCACGTCTGAACCCTGGGGAATCCCAGGGCCAGAAGGATGCCGCCAGAGCTCTTATTTTGACTTTAAGGAGTGTCATAATATAGGAAGGCATCCAAAATTTCCCATTACTGCTGCAAATAAAAACTAAAACGCTGCTAAAACGTGTTTTGTCACTCATCTTGGAGAAACACAGATATTAGACAGGTTTGGATTTTCCTCTGACGTTCATAAATAGTAACTTTGATTCAGCAAAGCACAAAACCACGTGCTCAGATCTCAGCCTGGGCTGAGCTGCGCTGCTGGCAAGGTTCGCCTTTTATCGATGTCAACAGAACTGAAGCAATTGCTTACGGTTTGCCAGGTTGGGCAAGGAGTCCCTGGTACTGACAGCACATTCCAAAAACATTCCTAACATTTCTAGGCAGCTGCAAAACCCAGAGAACCTGACCCTTCACTTTTCAGCTGTAGCATCACAGCGCTGTGCAGCCCTGGGCACTGCCCACTGTGCAGGCGCTCAGCCTGGTGCAGGGATTTTGGGTTTAATCCTGTCAGCTCTTTTCCTGACACATTTCAAACCCCCCAGATGCCCTGAATGCCATACCCAGATAATAGTTCCTGGACTGAGCCCAGGGCTCTCATGTGATGGCTGATCAAGGCAGGAGGAGAGGTTACACAGCCTGTGCATTGCAGGACCTTGTCACTTCTGGTGGCTTTTGTTAACAAATATTGTTCTGTTTACCTCGGGACTCGTTAGAAAGCAATTTTTGAGATGTTCAATATTTAATGAAATATTTAAATGTTTAATGGGTTCTTTTTCAAACCCTGTTTTCCCTCTGTGGGGTTCTGAAGTCTCTGCAAGGATTGCAAGGTTTTAACTTTCTCACTGTTAGAAATGAATCCTCTAATGACACTGGCTTAACGACAGAAATCGGCGTACGTGGGGACTGATGCTTCCACAGGCAGCAACACCCACTGCTCGGCCCACTGCAGGATCATTGGTATGCATCCCCACATCCCCACTGCAGTGCCTGCCTCTTCATAAATGCATATTTCTTTATTAATACGGGGATACTTTAATCTCAGTCTAATTTTACCTTTAGGGAAGCTCTACCCCGAGACTGCCAGGAGCTCAGACCCTCCAAATGCAGTGGTGTGATTTGTATTCAAAGCAGCAGGTCTATCTGTCAACATGTTTGTCTCCCTTCTCTGCCAGCTCTTATTTATAATCCCATTCAGATTAATGAATGACAGTAGTTCTCATCACAAGAAATTTGATTAATCAATTTAAGTGCTTAATCACCCTGGCCTGGGTGAAAAGCCTACTGGAGGGATGCTGTCTGGATAGGGGCAAAGTTGTGAGATGTAGGAGGAAAACATCATCACTTTCCCTCGGGAACAACTCGAGCCAGGAGTGTGCACTGGATCCTTGAGGGGATTACGAGCTTTCCAAGAGCTCAAAATTTCCTTAGGGCCAGCAGTCATGGCCAATTAGTAATGAAATATCCTTTTCAACCCACCTCCTGATCTGACACAAAAGGCTTCACACTATCCACCTCACTCCCTACTCCTACGACATGCTACTCATGTCTCTCAAACTGAACCCCAAAACCATCAATCATAAAACCCCCTGCAGGGTGGTGACCAGGATAATCCCACTCCCCATCAGTCTTGCCCATCGCTTTCCTGTACCTCAAAGACTCTCACAGCCAGGCTGTGTCACCAGCTTGAATACCCCAGAATAATCTCCAGGGTTTTCTGGAGACCTGGGAGATATTTCAGCTGACGGACAGGAGCAAGGTTGAGCAGAAATCTCTGATTTGTAGGAGAGAGGCCACACAGTGTGAGCACTGCCTGTAGCTGCTCTTGCAGATACTGTGAATGACACGATCAACCCAAAACCACCTGGCAACTCAGCTCCAAGCAGGCTGTGCTCAGCCAGGTATGCAAGATAGGGGAATTCTCACTGGGAAGGATTCCCACATTCACCTCCACTACCTGTACTCAGAGGGACGTGGAGGCAGGTGACCTGTTTGGACCTGGTCAGGCGGACCAGGTGACACCTGCCTGATGACACCTGTGTGCAAGGGATCACTGAGAGCAGATCTGGGTGACACGTGCTCCACAGGAGAGCCAGGCTCCCACAGCTCCAGGTAAGGGAAGAGCATTCCTGACATCCCTGATGTGAGTAAGAGGCTGCTCCAGCTCCACAAGCCCATGTTCTAAACCAACACTGCCCAGGTGGTTCTCCAGTGGGATAAACCAACCTCCAGGACAGGCATTACCTGGGTCCCTACACACCATCAACCCCCACAGTCTCCTCAGCCTGTGGCACCCCACACCAACCCCGTGCAAGGGCTCCCTGACTGTCACCACACGGTGAGAAGAACTGTGAGCTGGAAAATCGTGGAGCGTATTAATGTCACACTGAAATATGACACAATCCACAGAAGTATTTTATATTTATTCTCTTTTAGAAATGTTAGAAAGACAATATAATGAGAACATTGCAAACAAGTCAAGCGTTTTCCTCCTAATCTGGCAATAAAAATGTCAAAGAAATGCCTAAAATCCTAATAGGAGAACAAAAAAATAATGGGCTGGGCCATAACAAGGATTTAGCTGCAACTTTACTTGAAGGCTTTAATCATGTCTCCTACAAGATCAATGGAAAATCAGATACAAAGCTGCGTGAACCAATAATGTATGTGTTGGTTGCCTCAGCTACTGGGGGGCTGAGACTGAATGGATCAGGCAGAGGCTAATGAAGACAGGCTGAGGTCAAAATACCTTTACATCTGGGGAAACTTTGCACACAAAAAGGATTACTGAGCTGGTCTTGGTGGAGACTTGATTAAGGTAGCAGAGGCTGTGATAAGAGCAGCACCACATCTCCAGCCCAGCTGCCTCCACCACTGTCATCACAGGGAGGCTGCACCCAAGTGGGAAACCTGGTTATTATCTGGCTGATTCTCTTTTTTGGGAAAGAAAAAAGACCATCACAGCATGGGGGAACCAGACAAAATGTGACAGTGCCCTGGGGAAATGCAGGCTGAGATGGTATTTTTGCAGACACACGATAGAAACAAGGCACATCTGGAATGAACCCACGGCGTGCAGGGCATGAGCACGATCACACGAGGGACGTGTGTCTGACATGTTCACTGTCTGTCTGACACGGGAAAATCAGGACAAGTCTAACAAATCCAACTTACAGGAAATATATAAATATCTAAGAGAACTTCTGGGAGCTATTAATTATACACGCAGTTTTATCTTGGATTAATTTTGTGCTGGAATGGACAAGAAGCCTTCGCTGGGATCTTTTTTTGGCAACCTCCCTTGGGCAAAATCGGCCCTGGAGCTATTTGCAGCCATCCCACACTGCAAAGGGCTCAGGTTCTGGGTTCTGTTCTCTTTGCTCCACTTGCCTACAATTAAGAGTACTAGGTGCTGCAGAGAGTGACTCCGTGACCAACACGTGTCCATCCCTCATTTCAGGCTCTTTGCAAAGGTGACACAGTTCCACTGCAGCTCCACACAGCCTGAGCAGAGAGCACAGGGCTGTGGAGTGCCTGGGTGCTCCAGACAGGGAGCTGCCAGTGGCAGCTGGTATTCCCTTCCCATTTCAAGAGGCCATTTAAGGTCTTCAGCAGCTCCTGAATTCTAAAAATTGAATCCAAGTGCTTAGAAAACTCAGAAGGACCTGACTTTCAAACCTCCTTCCAGAAAATCCCTTTATTAAAAAGAATTTACACAACCTAAAACAAATTATTATGTATGCCAATACTAAATCTTAACATTCTGATTTAAAATCCTTACAGCCTCACTATTGCTCACAAGCAGTGGCAGGAGCTACAGTAAGCAGGCATTTAAGAATGTCATTCTGAACAAGCTGTTGTAGAAATACTAAGTTTACACTGCTTACAACCAACTTATCAATATTTCATTCCTGTCCCAAAAACCCAAACAGAAAAGCATTAATTTCTCAGGATTAGTGCACCAAAATTTTCTGAAGTTCACCACCAGCAAACAGCTGAGTGTTTCTGACGTTCAATAAGCAGTGAAAAGGTCAACTTTTACTTGCATTAATTTTTTATCAGAGAAGGGAAATCTCATTTTCATGACAGATAATGAACATTGGAAGAGGTCTGCTGTAGCAAGATACACAAGATTGGGGTACTCTCCATATGAACAGTGGTGGAACCTCAGAGCCCTTCCTGGTGCCTGCCTGAGGTGACATTATCCCTGGGATTTACCTGAAGTGACATTATCACTGGGACTTTGCCTTCTGAAGAGCCCTTCAGGACTATTTAACAGTTATGTCACTTGGACAGCTGAGGAAGGAAAATACAACTCTAAACACAAAAGCAAATATCTCCCATATGCCCTGAGACATTCTGGAGGGTAGAAGCAGAGATGGCAAGCTAAGAGCAAATTTTCTTCCTGTAAAATAATAGTGATTTCTATCACTGGCATTCAAGTACAGCTGTCCAAAGGGGATCTGTCTACACTCTGCCAACAAGAAGTTACTGGCATTCTTTCAGGAATGGGGCTGGGAGGCAGTGGCATCATGGCCCTTGGATCGGGACCATCCCACTCCTCCTGCCTTTTGGGTCACTCTGCCTGGGGCAGAAAGTCTACAGGGCTGCCCTGCCAAGAGCTGTTCCTGTGCTCCTCTGCATGGGCTGTCCTCCAAGAGACACCTGAGTCCTGCCATGTACAGGACACCAGCCACCACCTGGCCCCAGAACCTTCAACTCCACTGGGATGGGACCCTGTACCTGCTCCTGCACCTCCCCAGCTGCAACCACTGCAAAGGTGCAGCCCCTGGGGCATCTCCTGCACACAAACTGACCCAAAGGGATTTACCTTCCCTTTAACTGACTGGCCACCAGCATCCAATAACAGACCTGGGGGCTTTGCTGATTAATTAGATGCAAGGCTTCACACAAATGAATCTTAATGGGACCTCACACATCCCCCTCCAGCCTTTTGTACTCTTTAGCTAAGAAGCTGAAAATGCTCACAAAGGACATGAGTGGAGTTGCAGGTTCTTTAGGGGCTGGTGAGGGTTGAAAAGTCTCCCACATCTGCATCACTGGAGGTCACCCAGGCCTCACTGGGTGGAGAGTGCTGGTGGCAGCAGGGCAGTGCCTGGCTCCAGCACAGCCTCCTCCAACTCTGCCCCAGCTGCAGGGTCCCACCGTGCCACAGCCTCTGGTGGCAGCACACAGAGGAGGGGACCTGGCAGTCACAGAGCATTGACAAATGAAAGTCAAGTGATTAGCTGGCAGGTTCAACAGTTTTGCTTCTAAAGTGCTTTCTGCATATTTCCTCAATAAAAGCAAGACAGCGCTGATGAGCTATATGACAAAACAGAACGCTGAATCATTTTTAGTACATCACCTCTTCTCATGCAGAGGGAATCTTCTGTCTTCCCCATCACAGCCAATTAGAGCATTCACAACATTCTTCAAGGCTGACAGTGATTGGAAAAGATCATGAGACTCATAAGAGAATTCCATGCTTTATGTCATTAGATCTGTTCTCCCCATCCTCCTGGTTTCCGGGTGTTTTACTGGCAATGGCAGAGCAGCATTTTGCTCAACCCAAACAATTTTTTCCTTGACTGCAAGTACAAAGTGCAGCTTTGCTGATGTCAACAGAAAAGATGGTTTTCCCTCAAAGCAGCAGGGGCATGTCTGGGGTGTGGAACGGTGGCTCTGTGAGCCCTCTCCCCTGCTCCTGTAGAAAACAGCATCCTGGAAATCCTCTGTCCTTCTGCAGAGAAGGACACAGCTGGCTCAGGAAAGAAAACTGCTGGAGAATGGTGCTGAGCAAGAACTGAAATGTTATTTGAACATGAAATGACTGACTATTTCAGCTTTTTTCAAGACTGAAATGGTGAAATGCCATCCCTTGAAAGGAGTCCCCTCTTACAAAACCTGGACCCGTACATGGAAACTTGAAACACTCTCCAAAATGTTCACTGGCTGAATCCAGCTCAAAAGGAGATCAATGCTCTCACAGGTAACTCAAAGTGTCCAGAGGATCACAGTGCTGACAGATCACAAGAAGATTCACAGCGACACGTGTCAATTTAAACAGTGTTTGTTTCATTTCTGTAAGCTGAAGTTTTTCAGCATTTGGAAGAAAGGTGCAGACAGACACTCATGTGCTTGTTCACTGCCAAGAGAAAATGCTTTGCTGAGACTGAGCACGGGCTGCAGCACAAAACTGAACAGCAAGAGTCACTGAAACCAAGTTCAAGATTCAAGGAAAAGCAGAAGAAAACAGAAAATTCTGGGCTGCTTGCTTCCCAACCTCCCACTGACACCACAAAACTGTCATTAGAAATGAGTCCCACGGGCAGGCAGAAATCTGTTCCCTCGGCCACACAATCCATCATCTCTATCCAATACGCTGCCTGTAGGTTTACAAATCACAAGGAATTTACCAAGTGGCTTTCATAAGGAAAAGTGGACAATAAATCATCATCACACCAAAGCCACTCATGTAACACACAGCTTCATTTTCATGCCAAATTTCATAATTGGTAACTGTAAAAAAACCACAAAACCAACAAAACTTCCTCATATGAGCAGTCTTCAAAAATAATGATACAGTATTAAGGATGGACATTAATTCAATTATTCACCTGTTCCTTCTTCTCTAATTCCACGCTGAACCTGAAAGGGCAGGAACTCAGCCCTCACCGGAGCCAAGGCTGCACTTTGCCCCAAAGAGCTTTTGAAAACAACTGGTTTTACTTGCATTAAGCTCAAGGGTCTGAAGGACAGGGACAGTCCCTCTAGAACTCCTGCCACTGCTGTGCAGTGGCTGCAGCACCTCCTCAAACTTTTGATAAATCCTCCTCTGAAACGGCAATTAACACCTTTTGCAGGTCACCCCACAAGATTAATTTTCCAAGCACAGATTAATGAAAACGCAGGCAGAAGTGTTTAGAAAATATTTTCCCTATTAATCTTCATCAGCAGCAGATTACCAGCAGGGCGGCTAATGAAGACATCGGCTCGTTAAGGTGGGAGCAGGCAGGGAGAAGGACGGGGCTGTTCTCCCAGGCACCCTGAGCTCTGTCACCACCACATCCCAGTACAAATTCCACAGAGGAACGACTCAGGCTACCGCAAAACACTGACTGGGTCCTACCCATGTGCTGAAGGGCAGCTCAGAGGTGGAACTGCCCAAGAACCGAAATCGTCACAAACCCCCACAATCAACAGGTTCCAAGTTCCACAACAGACAAACACATTTAAAAACCTTCAGCCCCTCCAAATCCACCAACAGCAAATGCTACTTCTGGTTCAAAGTTTACCCTTAAGACTGGGAGGCAGAACTTTTCTCTGCCACACACAAATCTCAAAGGGATGTTTAACTAAACTGAATAAAGAGTCTGAAACTAACACAAAGACAATCCCGCAGAGCAAATCTGCCCCTGAGATGAGCCCATGGTCACTGCAGTGCTCATGAATGATGGCTCTGGAAAGGATTGAGTGCACCTACCTTCCTGAAGCTGGACTTTTTGACTCCCAGAACCCCTGTATTCCCCAAATTAACAGAGAATGTTTCATGTTTCTTTCTCTAACAACTGTGTCTCCTGCAGTTCAAGCAAACAACAGTTTCTTTCCTCATCATACTTTCTTTTACAGCACTAACCCTCTTTTAAATTGAAAAACGCAATTCTGCCCTTACTTTTCCAAGCTCATCGGTGGCAATGTTGCATTTTGATACAGTCTAGCTTAGAGCCTTGATGCCATAATGATTTTTTTGCCTTTTCTTTTATACCTCTTTTGTATTCTTAGTGTTTCTTTTTAGCCTACATTCCTAGACTTAATGTTTTGTTGAGTTAGGAGACTGAACATCTTGGAGACCTCAGACACCAAGGTCCTCTCTGGAACACATTTTGTAAACTAAAAGATAGGTCGGTCCAGGGGAGGGTTCCAGGGGAGGGGGTTTCACTTGGTCTCACACATTGGGTAATCTTTGACAGATGTGCTAATTTGTAAGACCTATAATTCTATACCTGATCTATCGTGGGGGTGCATTTTGGGGTGAGCATTTTGATGTGCATGTTCGGAGTGTTCCACCTGGACGGAGTGCACCAGGGATCCTTGAAATAAATACCAAGGTAAAAACCCCTTTTTCCCTTCTAACCGTGTTGGGCTCTGATTTTAAGAACAGGGATAAGGCATCAGCCTGGTTTACCTTTAGAAGGAGTAAAGGTGCCTCGCCTCGGGGAAGGGAGCGCGCTCTGCCTGGCTCACTACAGAATCAATCAAACCTGCACTTAGTGGAAGGACGGGAAGGCAGTGGGAGGAGAAGCCGAAACCACATCCCCTGTCCTTTGTCAGCAGCACAGAGCTGCGCACTCCCTACCCTTCAAAGCTCCTTGCAGGCGGCTGGTGAAGCAGCGCTGAGGCGCTGCGGGTGCTTCCTCCCGGCAGCTCCCTCATCCTCCTCCTCCTCCTCGGCCGCCCGCGCAGCCCCCGGACCCGCACCGAGGGCTCCTGCCAGCTCTGAGCCGAAATAACCAGGACGGCACTGAACGGAATGTTAGCAAAAGGTGACCTTCAAACCCTTCTGGTGTTTAAATTCAGTGCGCACCCCTCACAAATTAGCCATTACTTGTTTAGTATGAGGGATGCCACTTGGCCGTGCTGGCGTAAGTTTTATAAAATGAAAATATCGTCGCTTTATGTCGAGGTTCGCTTGCAAGTCTAGTTTGTAATAAAAAGGTGTAGCTCTAATGACGTCATGGAAATGAGAGGGATGGAGCCGGGCTAAGGCTGGATCTGACCGTGACTGTCAAGACACCAACTCACCTCTCCCTTGCAGAGTAGGGGAGGCCAGTAAGTATAAAGTTTAATGCTACCCTGTTTAATGATATTTTCACTTCAACCGAACTGTAAAATTAACTGAGAACTTACATTAAAAAAAGACTTTTATTTTATGCTGGTCGTTAACTAAGGAGGTTTCACACTTGAGATCTGTTATATTAAAGGGTACTGAAATTGCTTGTATCAATTACTTAATTCTAAGTGGACAGACTTCTCGCGAAATATTCAAACTTTTTTGTGAGTGTAGAGGAGAAAACAGCCAAATCCTGGGTGGGAAGGGGTCTCTGATGTGTGGCTGCTGCCTGTGCTGGATGGGGCAGCCCTCACCTCCCCGTGTGCCAGGGGAGCTGCTGCAGACCCCAGGCTCGGCACATGGCACAGTCCCTGTGTGACCTTTGGTGGACCACAGGCCGTATTTTCTGCCCTGAAACAATCTTCTTCAGGTTCTACTACCGAAAGCAAAGGAAGGTTTACTCCACTGGAGCCTGGTAACTTTGCTGTTTACCTTGCTAGTAAATACATCTACCATGAATGCAGTTCAATACAAATATATACAATATATACAATACGCACAGTAACAAACTAACGAGCTCAGAGGAACCTTTTTGAACATCACCCAGACACTGAGCGAGTGGACATACACAGAACTAAGGAAAAAATTGATTAAGCAGAAAAGCAGCAAGAGCATGAGCAACTGGGAAGATGCACAGCCCCAAGCGAGTTCTGCACCAAACTGGCTGCTCCAGCGAGCAGGAGTGAAACACAGCCCCTAAAAACTGATGCACTTCTCTAATGATCTCACTCTGATACAGCTCGGTGCTGCTACAGGTATGCAATTAATTACAGACCAGCTGTAATGCACTTTGCAAATGAAAATTCTATTAAAATGTGATTATTAATTCTACAAAAACGTAATTATTAATTCCATTACTATTACTGCCAACGGCACAAACCCAGTTTTGAAATGTAAAACTCCCCTCAGGTAACTTTAAAGACACAAAATAAATGGTGCAAGGAAACAGAGTATTTGAAGGGTCCTCAGGCCACTAAAACTTACCAAGCACAACACAACCTGTATTGTGCTTGCACAACGACACAGGCAGCTTTAGGAAAGCGCTTTTTTTCCTGCAGGTTGTGTGTTTTGTTGTGATCATCCTCCTCATCCTCTTTTCTCTTAACACACAAAAAGAGGCATTTTCAGTTGCAGAAGGTGCTGACTTTGCAGGATCGGGCTTGCCAGTGAAGTTCGTGTCATCCCCCGTTTGTACAACTGCAGAGTGTTTATTTAACCACGAGCCAAAGCTCAGCTGTGTGAGGGGGACGAGCACATGGCAGTGCCAGCCATCCAGCTCTGCTGCTGGCACCCACGAGCAGAACTGCTCTTTGTCATACACCCACAGCCAGGGAGGCTCCATGAAGCCAAGCCCTAAATTTAGAAGTCATCATCCCAAAGCTGTACGTGAAACGATTCATCACGACGACAGCAGCAGCATGTGAAATGGAGTCGTTTGGAGAATAATGCAGACAGGTATTTGCACAGCACGGTGGTGTTTGGAGTCTCAAGAGTATGGATTGTGCCACTTCAGAATGGGTGGGGCTTTTCCAGGGTCCTATGATGACTGTGCCACAAGGCTTAACCTCAAATAACATTTCAGCCCATCCTAACACACAACAAAAATCTAATTATGTTCTGGTGATGCCTAAAGAGGAGAGAGACAGGAGTAAGGGAATAAAGGTCAGTATTTATTTGAAAGGCCTTCAAAGGTGCACCCTGGGAAGCAAATGGCTCCAGGATGGACCCAAAGATGTACCCCAAGATGGACAATGAGTCATGAGTTTTCCACACCTTTATAGGTTTGGTCCCTTTGCATATGAGGATAAATTCGCCAATTAAAACTTTGCAATTTGCCCCAGCTCGCCCCCCCTTTTCGGAGATTTTGGGCCTGTACAGTCTGGGTGGCGTTGAAGAGCAGGCCTAGAGAGATGTTATGTCTATCATAGCATGAGAGAACAGCAGCCAACAGGCCATAAAGTCACACATTAGGCAATACAGAATTCGAAAAATATAAGAGTTAAAACCCAAGGCATCACTGGAAAGGAGAAAAAAAAAAAAAAAAGAAGAAAAAGGACCCCTCCTGCCCAGAGCAGCCCTGGTGTGGCCTTCAGCAGCACCAACAACTCCTGGCCACAGAGCCCAGCACTCCCAGGTGTGAACACCATGGGCATCCTCAGTGCTGGGCTCTGCTTCTGTGCCCACGAGCCCTGCAGCTGGCACCTGACTCCTGTGAGAAGGCTTGGATAAAGTCTCAAAACTCCAAGACAAACAGGGACCATCTTCAATGTGCCTTTACCTGCAGCCACTCCTGCTCTGGTCATCCCTGTGCCAACGCCAGCCCTCACTTTACGTGATTTTCACCTCCCCACTTTATTTCTTTGACATTTGTAAATGGAACAACTGCATCACTTCCCAGCCCTGGTTTTGCCAGATTAAACAAGCTTTTTATTTCTGCTCATAAAACAGCCCATTTTCCTGATCTGACCTGTCGTTTTCTGTTCTGCTCTGCACCCATGTCCCCTGAACACTGCCCTCCTCCGTTGTATAGAGTTGTAAATGACACAGTGCCACCTTGCTCATGGCCCCATCGTGCCCCACTGCTGCTGCTATTCCCTCTCTGAAGCACCCAAAGGATTGCACATGCCATAAGAACCATTAGCACACGCTGTCTGAGGCTAAGGAACTGCAAATAACATTCAGCAGTGTGTGCAAGCCACCCTAAATCGACAGATGAGACATCAATTTTAGCTGCTCCAGTGTGCAAAGTGTTGGTAAACACAGGAAATTTAACTGAGTGTGGCTTTACCTGGCCTGCAAGCAGGACCTCCCCAGGCTGGGCAGAGGGAAATTAGAACACACCTCCAAGAATAAAAGTGATGTAAAAGCTAATCTCTCTCTTTCTCATCGCTGTATTCCCAGTCACAAGCTATGTGTTCATTATCTTCCATTAACGTATTGTGTCCTCTTCCTTAACTAATAAAACGTTTATCTCCAAGGAAATTCTGCAGAAAAGACTGAATTTGCATATACATAATAGACATGTCAAAATGTAAGATGTGAGGACTTGGTATTCCAGCTAAGAGTGTTATACATGATTTGTATTAGTTTCCCTAAATTCCAGAACAACTCCACTGAATCCCATCCCTGCCAGTGGCACTGTAGGACCAACTGCAGATCTGTGGCATTTACTGAGGGTACAACACTGAGCACGAACTGCACTCGGGGCAATCACTCCCATAAGCTAAATACAGCTGTTTAATTGGGCTCTTCATGGAGGAAAAGCCCAGCGACAGTGAAGCATTAGGTGGGATAAAATCTGAAAAATGAATAGTAGGGAATTCGTGTTTCCTGAGGAGGAGGGAAGGTCTGGAGACAGCAGCACCCCAAGAGCTGGAGCAGTGGTGGAACTGGCTGCCCCACAGGACCTCACATCACTGCCTTAACCACCTCTGCAATGGCTCTGTGCATGGGAGAGTCCCAAAGGAGAGGAATCTTTGCAGATAATGATCTGCCACAATGGCTTTCTGTCAGAGCCAGAACAACCTGGAATGCTAAAGGTGAACTTCAATTAAAGATCTGTTGTGCATTTTGCTCCAGACCGTGATAAAAACGTCTTTCCCTGCCAACAGCAAAGTCTACCATGAATTCTTTTTTCTTTTTGAAAACTATTTTTGAAAGCCCGCTTAGAAAGCAGATGTGCTCCAGGGGATGGAGAAGGCAGTGCCATATGCACAAAGAGATACTGGGAGGCAGAGCCTCGGATATTGACATTATAAAACCCAAGCAGCAAAGGGAAAGAGTATTTTTACAAAGGTTACAAACAGGAATGCAAGGCCTAAGGGCAATTTTCCAGATGCTGCTCAGTAACACGGTACTGCTCATTCCCTCTTTTCCTGCCAGTGAGGCAAGGAGAGCCACACTGACCAGAGCTGTGATGCTCACCAGGCTCCCTGGCCACACTGTCAGGGTCCTGTCACCAAGAGCAGGCACATCCTTCCTTCCTTGGGAAACAAGCTCCCAGGTGACAACTCCCCACCACCAGGAGCATCACCCCAGCTCCACAGCTGAGCCATACCCCAGTACATCCCCCCCACACCAATGGCTCCTGCAGTTCAGTTGCTGTCGTCTCTGCATCCATAAATCAACTTTATGGAATGCACCAATTCAGGAGCGGTGCAATAAAATACACCTGTATTATTGGAATATCAACTATGTTTGCAAAGAAACAGGTTTTTTTTCCATGAGCTCCCCAGCCACCTCCCCCAGTTCTGCAGAGCTGAGCACAGAACAGGACAGAGGTGACCCTGCCCAGCACAGAGAGGTTGTTCACAGGCCCCCAGCCAGCTCCTCACACCCTGTGCTGTTCTGGGCATCAGCACTGATGAGGGCAACCTGTGCAGAACCCATGGTAAAATCCTGGATAACAGAGACCTCTCACATCCATATTTAAAAAAAAACAACCCCAAACTATTTCAAGTAGTCGGGCAAACATCACCCAGATGGCAAGTTTGCTGTATCCTTGCTGAAAAATACTATGCAGCCAACAAACCCATATGGCCAACCAGAGGAGCCACATAAAGATAACGATACGCCTATACAGGCAAAATGTTAATGAATTAGGCCCAAAGTACATAAAAATCTGCTACCTGGTCCATTACACCTGGTTATTAAATCAATGCTTGTATTTACCTTAACATTTAGTAGTTTCTAAACACGGGATGGGCAGGCAGGGTCAATGCAAGGGTGCTGGCAAGAGGCCATCTCTGCAGCCCACTCTGCTCCCCACACCCCAGCCTTTGCCCCCTTTCAGCTGGAAACGGGGTCTCACAGTCTTCAAATTCCCCTGAAGGGGAAAGGGATAAGACATACAAGCAGATGGTCTATAAATAAGATTCTGGAAAAATCTCTCCGTGCCTGTGGATTTATCTCCTTTAAGAAGGTCAGCCCGTTTGCTGGAGGGTTATTAAGCTTTCTGCCACGTACGTGCAGGCAGTAAAAAAGATGCAGAAAGGGCTGCATCACCTGAACCACTGACTCAAACGAGTGCCAAACACTGACGCCTTCAAGGCTCTGCCATCGTCACCACCTTCCCCATGGCTCTCATCCATGCAAGAGCCATTTCTGCTGCCTTCCAAGACAACACTGAGCTGAAAAAGACGTGGAGGGAGATAACAGCATGAATCTTCTATATTAGGATTAATCAATTAAGTGGCCATTACAGCAGGAACCGTCACGATGCTCGATGGCCAACAAGATCTGTATTTATGCCCTGCTGCCTGGAATCCCCCACCAGCCATTTACACACCCCCACACCCCGAGGCTTATCCCAAGCATCCTGCTCTGGAAGGAGGGATGAGCTGCCCGACAAACCACGGGCTCTGAAGGGGATTTTGGCCATCCCCAGCCACACGGCCGGCGCTCCGAGGTCCTGGCCAGATGCAGGTCACGGCAGTGGCGGTGACAAAAGGATCACACCGGAGGGATGTGCGTGCTGCTGCCGGCTCTGAGCCGAATCATCCCGGGTACCCCCGGCCCGCGTGGGAACCGCCGCAGTCGTTTCCATGGCAACGGCGCGATCGGAGGCAGGATCCCTTTCTCATCGCCGAGAGATGGCTCAAGTATCCATTACGTTCCGCGGCGGCTCGAATAACAAACACGAACGCCAACAAATCAATGAGACGAGCAGGATTTTAAGCCCTGCAAAATGCTTGTTTTCTTCTGTATTCCCTCGAGCCCCAGGCTCCCCAGCCAAGTTAGAGCAAAGGGATTTCAAATTTGGCAAGAATCTAGGCAACAGATCCTCCTGAAGTGCAAATTGCCACAGTTCCACTGAAGTCAGCAGAGATATGACAATTTACACCCACTTAGGTTCTGCCACTGGGTAATTAGCACATTGCAAATAACTGGAAACAGATTCCCAAATAAGAACACTCTTAAGCTTGAAGCAAGAATGTTTAAATATAAAAAAAACCCTCCACAGCTTTTTCCAGGATTAAGGAAACTTGCAGGCTTCTCAGCTGGCTTCTTCTACTGTATTACTGGATAAAGTAAAAAATTATCACTCTTTGTTCCCCTGACGACCGAGGTCGAAACCACAGTCGTGTTATCAGCCTTGCTGTACCTGACATATTTGGCTGACACATCTCCCACCAGGCTCAGCCCAAATGCCCTTTCACTACCAACTCCCCCCACATCCTCAGCATCCCAACCACTGGTTCCAGTCATGCTCAGGTTTTGTCACCTACCCAATTTTACAGACTTTTATTTCAAACATAGAGGTAACAATGCACATGTTGATCATTTGCAGGATGTAATATGCAAGTTCTGTTTAATTTCTCTCTTAATCAATATCCAAAAAGGTCAAGCAGAACGAACCCTTCATTCTTTCACGTTGGGCTGACTGGTCTAACATCAGTCCTGGGCAAAGCAGTGGAAAAATTGATATGAGATTCAATTAATAAGGAATTAAAGGATGTTTTAATGCATTTAATGCTCACCAACCTGGTTCCATGGGAAATAGCTCGTCAAGCAAACCTGATTTCATTCCTTCAGGAGGTTCAAATTCTGGTTGACAAAGGCCACGTATTTGGAAGGCACTTAAAATTTTGTATGGCATTTGACTCCGTACCAAGCAGCATTCAAATGTTAAAAACACACACATTTAATGGATTAAAAGCTGTCTAGCAGAGAGATCTTGAAAGCAGTGGTCAATTGGGACCTATAATTGAATCGTGAGCTTCTGGAGAGGAGGCTGCACCCTGGGAAGCGATGACCCTGGGAGAGCTCAGGCTTTGGAATGGACAAATGGCTCAGCCCCCACGTGCAGGCAGCTGTGAAACCCAACTGCTGTTGTGTCGGCACCAACAGTGCAGACACGTGGTTGGTGAAGGTTCCTGCAGCACAGCTGGACAGAGATGCCCACAGAGATACCCAGAGATCTCTTCCTTCACCTCAGCAGTAACTGCCTGGCTCTGTCACACTGGTTTGCCCAGTTAGAACAGTTTTAAAGAGGGGAAACATCTGAAGTGGCACAGCAAGGATGCTTTTCCCTGTGCTTTTCCCAGGATATGGATGCTCCTTGCACCCATCCATCCCACGTGAGCTGTTACCTCACAGCAGAAGGTGCAGACCAGCTATGGGTGACTGAGGGCACCTCAGCCCTTACCCACTGTGACCATGTGAGCTCACTGGGGGCAGTCAAAAAGGCAGAGACACCCAGCAGTAAGAGCTCTCCTGGATCTGGTTCCTTCTGCCACCAGCAGCAGACACTCAGGGATGCCTGAGAGCTGGAAGAGCTGTCCTGCCTGCAGCTGACCTGTGCCCTGCCCCATCCCTGCCCTGCTCAGTGACTCTGACCACAGCCTGCCTTTCCTCTCGGCAGGTTACTCTAAATGCCACAAGTGCTGAGTCAGGGAAATTTAATGTCATCTCTGCACCTCAGCAACAAACAAAGCCACAAAAACGTCCCTGTGCTCACCTGCCAGCAAGTCACTGGCTCGCTCATCTGCATGAAGAACAGTGTGAGGAAACACTGGTGGGGAGGGAGTGCAGGGCAGGGGATCCCTGGGAGATGAGAAGGACTGATGCTCTGAGGCAAGACTTGCCATGTCTGCTCAGGCCCCAACATCGGCCAAAAGACAGAAGGAAAGAAAGAGGAAGCCCCAAAGGTCTGAGGAAGGGGTTGTGTGGCCCCAAAGCACCAGCACTGAGACAGGATCTCCCACCCACAGTCCTGTTCAGGGTGCCAGACTGCTCAGAAATCAAGCCTGCTTCAGTAATGTCTATGGCAGCTGTTAACTCACTGTAAGGAACTGTGGCTGTAACATTCGGGTTTTAACACCATCCTATGGGGAGTGGGAGCTTGCCTTCCCAACGTCTGGTGTGCTGCCTCTCCTCACAGCAGAGCCATCCTTCCTGTGTCCCTCCTCACAGCAAAGCCATCCTTCCTGTGTCCCTCCTCACAGCAGAGCCATCCCTTCCATCCCCTCCTCGCAGCAGAGCCATCCCTCCCGTGTCCCTCCTCACAGCCAGGCTCGTTATTAGCTGGGGAAGCAGAGGATGTCCGATGGCAAGGGGGGAATAAATCATTGTTCCCAGCTAAATGGAGTGGTGCAGATCTGCTGGAAACGCTGCCTTTACCAGCAGTGCAAATAATGGAGATTGCACGCGCCGGGGCCAAGGCAATGAGCCACCACACTATTGATGGGGCATTTGTACAACTCCAGGAGTTGTGTTTCACAGCCAGCTGTGAAACAGAGGCAGCATTGTTGCTCAGAGCTGAGGATTAATTCTGCTCCTCACCATGCACAGGTCTCCCCAGACAGACCCCAGGGAAGCTGAAGGACAAGTGGCTCTTGCCTGTGTCTCCCTCTCAGCCACTGCTGTGTTTCTCAGGGATCCAACATCTGTGTGTGTGTGTGAGGGAGGATCCTTTGAACACATTGGTAAACAAATATTCACAGAAACTCATTCTGTGTTTAATCTGGGGCTATTATCCACTGGCAGACATGAAACAGAGCCATTACTGGATCCATCCCCATTTAGCCTCAGTTCCTGCTCCTGACAGGCACCAGCATGAGATGCACTGGAAGGAGGTGAATGGCTTTTGCATGAAACATCAGGAACTCCTGAAGGCATTATCCAAAATCCTAAACAACCTTCCACGCTGTAGCTACTCCTCTGGCAGAGAGAGTGAGATCTATGAGAAACATGATTTATCTACACAATTATAATTTACATTTTAATGAATGATGCTGCAACAAACACGCCAAAGTATCTCATCTCTAGCATCTAATTCTGTTGATGCCAGTCAGCATATTCCACTGCTCACTGTTTTTACTTGAAACTCCTGGCACTGCTGGCTGTGTAACCTCTTTATTCTGCTCCCCAGGTATCTGCCATCTGCATCTTTGCCCAAATCAAAAAAGAAAAGCACCCAAGTGGTTGACAGCCACTCCCCAGTGGGAACCACGATGGGGCCAGTGACTGGAGAATTCCAAGACAGCCATTCTGGTAAGAATTCCCAGAAAGCCATGCATTCAGTAACAGGACAGAACACCTGAATGAACCCAGGGAGAGACTTACAGGCTTCATTCTCTGCAGTAGTTTGCAGAAAGTGCATAACAACATATTATTAGCGTATAAAGATGAAAGGCCTGTAAATCTGTACAAGAAAGCCCAGAATCTCTACAAAAGAAACACAATGAAAAACAAAATTACAGATGAAAACTAGGCATCAGCTGTGACAGTGCTTGCTCAAGTCAGAAATAACAACCAGGATGTCAAACTGGTACAATAATTCACTCTTTGGGTTTACTTTTTTAACCTAAGAACTGCAGCTTCTCATTGATTTTTTTTCAGCATATTTAAAAATAGATTAGTACATTACTGCAATTGTGGTGGGTTTTTTTTAATGGATGAAGCATTATACGTTACAGATACTCCAAGCCTTCAAAATTTTAAAAAATGTGACTTTTTTAAGTAGTCATACGCATTAGTAGATAATTTTCCATGAAACAGAAAAGTCAAAGAGGCTTTTCCATTTAAAGCATCTCTGCCTTGATCCCACCTGCTCTGCACTGGAACCTTTTATTCCACTCTGTGTGTGTGTGTGCCTTTACAGAGATCCTGGAACCCTTGGGTTCAACGGAGCCCTATTACATTTTAAAGCCTTTGGATGGCAGCAGCAAAGTGTTCTGCACTATAAACCAGAACACAGCTGAGCTTTGATGGGTATGCTGCTACTTTCTACCCCACAAAACACTTTCTAAATGCTATTAAAATTTACCATACGCCATAATAACCAAGCTGCATTTTTTTCCACATTTAAGTCAATTGACTTTCAAGTTTTATCTTTGCACATACTTTGAATCAAATAAAGTTGTTTCTGCAGCTCAGGAGGAGGAGGAGGATGTGGCTCATCTTGATGAGCAGCAGTTCCATGAGCAAAATTCTGGATAACCAAATAAAACTGCCAGTGGCCAGTGGAGACAAAGTAGAAAAGTTCTACATTTTCTGTCTTTTCCAGCTATTAGATTAGTCCAGAGTGATGGGGAACGCAGAAAGCTCCTGTCAGAGTATTCCCAGAGGAGGGAAACTGTGCAGGGAGGACAGGGGCAGGAGGATGCAGGCAAAGGTCACTTTTCACATAAACTGGAGAGGTACTGATGCGTGGTTGGGACCAAAAATAACTCCTGGAAATACAAACCCTGGTGCAGTAAGGGAAGGGAAGCAGACAGGGGGGTCAGGGACCCCTGTCTCACCCGGTGGGACCCCATGCTCCTGCTTCATCCAGAGAGCTCAGCACTGCCCTAGTCTGGCTTCCAACACTTTTATATTTAACCACGCTGTGTTGCCCAAAAGGCAAATAATTCTGAAGGAATGTCACTCAGGGAGGACTCTTCAACTGGAGCTATTGGATTCTGTCTCTAACATTACAAATATAATTACAACCATCAGCCTGTGCTAACGAGTGGGAAGGGGAATGATTTGCATCCAAACTGCAGCCAAGTCAAAGCAGAAGATGCTTCTGAAATAGGACCCAGCAAGGCACTGAGCTAGTAAATCCTTCCATTTAAAGTTTCAGATGATATGTTGGGAGCCATACTAGAAACTCCTCTTTCCAGCTGAGTCAGGATGCAGAGGCTAAAATGAGCCAAATCTGAGTTACCTTCAAAATAACCAACACGGAGAATGGAAAAAAAAAACCACCACCCAGCCCCACCAGGAGCTGGGCCCTGTCCCACCACCCATATGGGTGGAGGGAGGATGTGGCTGGAAAGCTGCAGAGAAGAAACCCTCAGACTTTGGGACTAGGACTTATGTAGATTGCAGGGAATTTACAGTAGGTAGAAAGAAGAAAACTCTTCCTCAACTCAGGCAGAACATCACGGAAGCCTCAGTGGCAGGATGATTTATCATGTGTCAGACTCACCTCCCGGCCCAGTGATGGAAGTTTCATCATTTGGAACATTGGAGTTTCTGCACAACGTTAGGGAACACACCCCAGGGCATAACCCATCCTTGGCTCCAGCAGCAGGAGGAATCACCTGATAGATTTTCCCTGCAGCTGGTTTCTACGATTCAAGGCTTTGGAATTATAAAGAAGTGAGGAAGAAAATGTTGCACAGATCACATTTGATTATCATTTCCTTCAGCTGATGGCACTGGTGCCACAGAGGGCAGTGGGAGCAGACTGGAACCACACTGTCCAGCAGGCAACTTATGCCCCAGCCTGTGTGCTTTTCCCAGGTACTTATTTATGAACAGCCTGAAAACCTGGGGCATTTATCTTCCAGTAATTTCCTCCCAAAGCAGGTGACCAGCCAGACACAATGCTTACCCCACAGTGACCAGAGCATGTGCTTGCTGTGACTTATTTGCTCACCCACAGGCAGCCTCCTGCTGTGTGCTGGATTGGCTTCTACAGAGCACAAGCAAGCCCTTGCTTAAAATACTCAAGAAACTCTGGATTTTGCCCCCTTTCTCAACTTCCCCACTTCCAGACAATACAGAAAGTATATACACAGCACCCATAAATCCAGGTTATGGTCCAGCATCCCAGGGATGCTCTGAGACACTCTTCCACCTCATGGGATCTGGGGATGCTTCCAAGCAACTCTCCTTAGCCACACACAGTTGGCTTGAGGAAGGTTGTTTATAGTCACTGGCAGTTCCACAAACATCCATGATTTAGTTCCCCAAATATTTGTCTCCCATGAAAGTCGGGAACCTCTCAATTTTACAAGAGTTGTTACAAGTCAGACAAAAGCTATTAATAAAGTGTGAAACCTACAATATCCCCCAAGGGGGATGGAAAAAGAAATCAGCGCTGGAAGGAAAGATCAAATGCTGCTCCAGTGACAGATGGTGCTCCACAAAAGGTCAACCCTTGGCTCATTCTGCTGCTCATTATTTATTAACAATCTTTCTGACACTGGCATTACTGCAAGAGTCCAGCGTTATGCAGATAATAAAACGCTATTTTATAGTCCAAGGTCTCCTGCAGGTACAGCAAAAAGTTTGCAAAGCGATTTCAGTGTTGCAGGGCACTTTTAAGGATGCCTGTGCCAGGAGAGCACAGCCAGCCTGTGAAGTAAAGATTAAATGGAAAAGTTTCATGGCTCACCTGCCTGGCCTCTCACTTACCCAGACTTTGCACCACCATTTCCCACATCTCACCCAGAACAAGACAGCCAAGGTCACCTGTGCCACAGTCTTCACTGGCTGTAACAGCTCACGGGTTGCATCTGCCAGAGTCTGACAGGAAACCTTCCCTATCCAGCTTCCTGACACCTGAGGACATTACCAGGGAATGCACTTCTCCTTCCACAGCAGCCACAACAGCAGCAGGGAGAGGGAGTCAGCAGCCACAGCAGCGCAGCAGAGTGGGATAACCTCCTCCCATTCCCATGGGGAACAGTCCTTGTCATGCCAAGAACACACCAGGAGAGTTCTGTGCTCCCCAAAAACAGTCCCCTCTTTACTGGAGGAAAGAACCTGCAATTGGTTTTTTCCCAGCTTCAGGTGCGAGCACTCAGGAAAAGGAGCTCAACCAACAGCCAGGTCACTGCTATGAACTGCCCAGGCCAAGAGAGCTCAGAAAGATCCCACTGGCAAAATAAGAGAGAATTCCATTGGAGTGAGCCCACTACTGCCTCCGAGGAATGATCAGCATAAGCATGATTATATCAATAAAAAATAAAAACATCATAAAAAGTAGTCGGGCAGAGATAAGTTTATGACTAATTATGAACAGCATGTCATGCCCTGACTCCTTGTAAAATAAAATGTAGTCCATTTTTACTATCTGCTTCCATGACTTCCAGATAGCAGACACATTTACTTCCAAGGTTGTACCTTGTTTAACATGTCAAGAGTTTCAACCCTGTGCAGCAAAACCACCAAAGGCTCCTGTATCCCACAGAACTGAAGTGAGCATGACTGTTTGATCCTCCTTAATGTGGCTTATCAGTAAATATCGTCTGAAGTTCATTGTAGAGACAGGCTAAGTTCTACATATACATCTACAGGATGTATAAAGTCCCAAAATATTTAGGATATTTAGGTTTTTATCCAAGAACAACAGGGGCAAGCACCACCAAAAAATAAATGCAAAACTGTTGGCAGCAGTTTGGGAATCAGAGCTACAAGCAGGGTGGGGATTCACATCAGTGACTCAATTACCCAACCACTTTACCTTGACAATTTCAAAACAGTGATTTAACACTTGCACTATAGATGCAGACAAAAAACCTGCAGAATTCTCCCATCCAAATCCAGAGGGAGCTGCTGGCACTGCCTCTGTGGTGGGATACACCCAATGTGATTGACTCTGGAACAATGACACTGTGCTGGCAGCCAACACACTGGGTTTTCTGAACCCAGTGCCCTCCTGACAGGAGCCCTGCTTTGGCCATCCAAGTTGTTTTACTAAAACAAAGTCAGATCACTTGATCAGGAATGGAAAAACCTTTCGTATTCTGCCCACGCTGAACTCCAGCAATCTTCATCACTTTAAATGTGTCTGTAAAAAGTTTAATGAACTATTAAAGGATTCCTGAGAAGGAGGGAGTAGTGGCAGGCATTATGTCTGGTCCTCATGTAGTGCAAGGGTGAACCAAGAAATAAAAACAGAGGGTTCCTTGGGCAACTCAGAAAATGGCCCAAGGTATAATGAGATGAGTGACAATCCTTGCAGCCTCCTAACAGAGAGACAGCCATGGGACAATCCTCTTCCTGTGAGATTTTTAGAGCCCAGGTTCTACTGACTGCCAATGCCAATGTGTATAAATAAACAAAGAGCACACTGGCAATGATGTTAAATGATGCTTCCTATAATTATCACTATTCTGTGGTACCATTAACAGGCAAAAGCACAGAATCTTAATGACCAGGTTTGCATGGCAGCCTGGATTTGTTGTCCACACCACGTGGCTGTAAAACCTCCCCATGAATGCAGCTGCTGATGGCACAAGACCCACAGGCAGACAGCACAAGTCTGTTTTAGCAACAGAAAACCCATTTTGTGCATGAAACCAGCAGAGTCTTACTGCTGGAACCTGAAGTGAGGCTTTCTCCATTTACCCAACAACCTGACAAGACTCAGGCTCTGGTCCAGCAGCTCTGCATTCCCTGCCCTGAGTGGGAATTCCCTGTCCAGTGCAGACCAGGATGCTCATGGACCAGGATGTTTGTGGCCAGGGCCTGCATGATCAAGCTGGGTCCTGCTGACCAGGGGCTCTCCAGTGCCTCTGCCCTTTCTTCAACTCTAACAACAAATCCAGTTATTTCAGAGCTCTTGAGATTCATGTGAGCGACTTGAAAGCTTCTCCACTGAAGCCAAGAGCTTCAGGCCAAATGTTGGAAGGTTTTTGTGGGCAGACTGTACACCACTTCTTGTTACAAGAGAAGCAGCAGCAGGACTGGACTAAGTCAGTGCTGAAGCACCTTCCTCACAACAGAGGACACTCTTTACATCATGTAACTCTTAATGAAACCGAGCCACAACCACAACATAAACCCTAAACAGCTCCAAGGCATGAAGCCTTGGTATTTTATTTCTCAGCTGTGTACCTACCACTTAACTCTGAAAAATATTACTTACAAAAGATGATTCCTAAAAGCAAAGTTTGGAATTTTATTACGCCTCTGGGCTAGATTGGCTGATCTTTGAAGAAATAGGGTTGTACCCTTTTCATCTGCTATCCACAGGACAATATTTTAGCAGTGAGAGAGGTCAAAAGAAATAGATCCACAGGGCTCCTGGTACGTGATGCACGTTTCAGCCAGCAAGGCCAGCACTGCCAGGCTCAAAGGGCACCACAGCCTTAATAATATGACACTGGAATTTGATGGATTACCCCTACCAAAGTGTGAAGATACCATCCAAAAGGCCATGAAGCAGATGGAGCACGTGAAAAACACTCAGAAATGCAGACAAAAAAAAAGAGAAAGTAGTGCAAGAAGGAATCCCTGTGACACCATACTCATTAGCAGTGACACAGAGACTTCTTAACCTCAATAATCAAACATCCCTTCCCATTTTAGAGAGCATGCAGATTATAATAACCACTTCTGTTATCACTACTGCATTTTATGTTCACTTTGCTGTATGAGTCACCACAGGTATCCCTGTCAGAGCTTTATTTATTCCCCAGAGAAGGCAGGATGCTCAGGCAGAGAGCCATGATGGAGCACAGTGTGGAGGAGCTGCTGGACACTGACCAGGCTGCCCCAGTGACAGCAGGATCACGCTGGTGGGCAGAGAAGGGCAGAAGGATCCCTCAGCTCTTCTGAGCCCATCCCAGATGGCTGCTGCCAACTCCCCATCTTTAATACTCTACAGCCTTGAAAATGTCACTGTGTCTTCAGGAAGGGAATGGCTGAGAGGTCATTTAGCTGAGGTCAAAACTAACTTCTGTTTTAAACCCCCATTAAGTTACACATTTATTTCCCTACCATTCCCTAATTTCATGTCTTTTCAATTCTAGGTCTCTGCAGGCAGTACTTCAGTTCAAGGGCAGGTGGTGAGCCATCCACCCAAGGTGCTGGAACTGCAGCAGGGACTGGCCAGGGCCACCAAGGGAGCTCCATGCTGGGCCTCTTTCCCTTCCCTTCTCCCTCTGTCACAGCCAGCTGTGGCTTCTGAGCTGCCTTCCTCCTCTGCCAGAGGACCTGGGGCCTTGTCAGCATTTGGAACAGGAGAAATGTTCCCTCAGGCGATGAGAGGGGAAAATCAACATGGACGACTGAAACAGCTTGGAATTGCTATGTATTGAAAATTAACTTCTATTTTAACTACAATTTAATCCATACTTTTCTTTGGTAAATGTGCCGATAGGTGTTTGCTGCTTGCAGATTGTCACGCTAAGCAAAACATCAAGTCAATTTGTTTTAAAAGAAATTGATTTGAGAGCATTAGATTCATCAGCATTCCCTCTTTCCAACTGAAAACAGGGTCTGAGTAATGACCCAATATTCTACCCCAAAACAAATCTTTAGTTTAACTTTTTAAAGTACCTGAATAACTTTTTAAAGCACCTGATTAACTTTTTAAAGCAACCCATGGCTGGTGGGACACCGCCCATCCATCACCACCACGCTTCCCATCAAACCACTGCCGAAATGTTCCCAAGCAGGAGCTCTGCAGACAAAGCTGTTTGTCCTGAGCAGACCTGCATCAGCTCCAGTGAGCAGATCCATCAGCCCAAATTGCCTGCAGATTGTAAAAGCTGAGCTTCCTCCTAAATCACGCCACGCCACGTCCTGGTTGGAGAGCCAGCTCTCACCAGCACTCCAGATGCCAGGGGATGAGAAGTGCTGATGTGATGATGAGAAGTTGCTGCCTCCAGAGGCATTTGCTACAGGCTGTAAGGAAGGAAGCTCTGAAATTCGGCTGTGCCCCATCAGCAGCAGGAGCAGGGCATGGTGTGGCATCCCCGCCCTCGGCCCGTGCTGCTGCTCCCACCAGCAGTAGCTGCTTCTCAACAAACACCTGGCAAGTGTATTTTCAAACTGCATCCAAGGTTTGGAGGAGCTGCCTCCTGGGAAGGTCAGGAGAGGATGGAGAGGCTTCCCTGGGGAATCTGGCTGTTCACTCTGTGCCGTGTGGCGTGTTGCCATCGCCCTGCGCTGCGCATCCTGGCACAGGGAGGGGACTGGCAGCCCCCACTGCTCGCTCCACGGCTTTGGGGCATGGCACAGAACTGCCCTCTGACTGCAAACCACCTCTTCAGCTATAGGAACAGGCAGGTGCTCCCACCACGAGGGAGGAATGTCACCAAAACCTCTTCAGTGGGCACTGCTGCCTCCCCTGCCAGACCCCCCCAGTACCAAACCGCCATGAGGGCACTCATGGAGGTGAACCAGCCTTCCTCTGTAAATGTGTTTGGTCGAATGCTCTCAAAGCTTACATACTTTTCTTAATTTTGCTTTTTAAAACAACAGTATTAGAGGTCTCCCTTTCGGCATGAAACAAAGAAATGTGACTTTCCACTTCCCACTCATTTTATTCCATGCTGACATTGCTGAAAATTCTATTTTTAAATAGAATTTCTTTCTGATGATGTATATTGGCAATCAAACGCAGGCACAGCATGGTTTTCTGACAAGTTAAAATTCTATGGTATTTTCTCCTAAATAGTCTTATGTACTGATTACTTAGAAGAGCGAATTCCCTGCAAAGCTGTACCCAGGCACTCGGCTTTTGCTCCAGCTGATAAATGTAAGCAATAAAAATATGTTCCATTCTACAGCAGTGCCTATTAAAATGTAAACACCACTGGAAGATTTTGAGCAGGCTACAGAAATGCTTTATTCAAAAGCAAAAGGCTGTCTGAAGCTGCCTAAACCTGGCACAGCGCATCCATTCGTCAGACAGCGCCTTCCACCAGTCAGTGGGACAGTGCCACAGGGGTCAGACTGGGAGCACTGGTGCTGGGACTTTCCCTCCTCAGGTACCGAAATCAGGAGTTGCCATGGGAGCAGGACATCAATTCCATGGGTGCACCAGCCCCCCGTGTTCTGCTGGGCTGAGGGGAGAAGGGTGGCACTGGGTGCTTCCCCTTGGCCAGGCTAGAAAGCAGCCCCTGCCAGAGCTGTGTGTCCCATGTTGTGAGAAACTTTCCTACCTCTGAGGTCAGAGGTGCATCTACAGCCTGCACAAAGCAAGATGCTGATGAATCAAAATTCAAAATGTCCCTCATGAATAATTCACTGAATGTGTGCAAGCTATAACAGTGTAAATATATGTAAGGCTACAAACAGATATGTATATATGCAAATTAACACAGGAAGGGCTCAAGTTACCCACATGGAAAAATACCAGTGACCTGAGAATATTTGTTTCATATGGCTCAGACGTGTCAAACTGTACCTAAAGAAACAGCCTGAAATTTATCAAACCATGGCATGAAGCTGTCCTCGTACCTGCTCACTCGTGACATTACAAATCCTCCTCATTTATTTATACTTGGTTTTTTCCCTCAAGTTTTGCTCTCCCAACCCATCACCGTGGTCTGACCCTGCTCCAGCTGCAGTCCCCCACTGCCCACATCACCCTGAGCCATCAGCTCAGCACCACCTCATCCATACTTGGCAGTGAAATTACATGAATAACCATTACCATGGTAGGCCAGCAAGTGCATTAAAACCCTGGAATTCACATAAACAACAGAGGAACATAAATGACAGACAGAGGTGCAGGGTCCATCGATCATCCCCTTCTCCCTCACAGCAAGAAAGGTGGGATCACATTAAAAATAGAACAGACACCTGCAAATAGACGGGTATTTATACGGAATATTGTGACAACTGTCATTTCACATTAGTCAGCAAGATCCCACAGGACCTGAAGAAGTATTAACTGTGCTGCATTATTTTTTACTGGCAAAATATAATAAAATCCACTTTCTTGATGGCTTTCTGGTGGGGATTGCTCCTCTCCTTGAAGTCATATAAGGATGCTACTGCAAGAGCCTGGATAGAAAACACTTTACGTGGGCACCGGAGTATGGAGAGAGGGGGAGTTGTTGTGATTCTTCACTTGGGATTCGTCCATGCTTTTTCAGGATGTTTTGATGACACCAAACTCAAAAAATGACCATAAATGACCCAAAGTCAAGGCAGACCCAATGCATGATGGTTATCTGAGTAATAATTCAAACTATTACCCCCAAAATGTGAAGATCAGAAAAGGGCTGTGCACTCCCAAGAGCCCATTTCTTGAACAAGTTCCTCCAAGATCTCAAGGAGGAAAATTCCAAAATCCAGAGTCAGAGGTACAAAGGTACTTCTGTTTATTTACGGTAACAAAACCCCTTTGCCCATACAGATGAAGCATTTCAAGGTCTTGCTTGTTACCCTGAGCCTCATGCAATAAAAATACAACTTTTGTGAAGGTCCTACATGCTCCTTTTACTTGGTGAAAGACATTTACGTCACCGGAAGCACAGTGTATCCTCAACAGCAATGTAATTCCTGTCAAAAACCACACCACGCCCTACACTTACCACCATCACAGTGAATCATTTACACACCGTGCAGAGGAACGTGGTACTCACTGAGAAACACCAAGGCCCAAAAAATACGCAGCGAAGTACAGGCAAGGTGAACAAGGACAGAGGAAGAAATACCTTGGATGCAACCTCTGATGGACGGGGCTGGAGAGACAAGAGATGATGGACAAGGAGACACAATTGGAAGGGACAAAGGGAACTTGAGAAACAAGGGTGAAATCAGGACAAGAACATGTCAACAAGGCAAAACTCAAAAAACTTTGTGGTGAAGAAGAGGAATGATGCAGGAAGAGCCAAAGCAGCACCAAGGGGTTCCAAAGAAAAGGTGACAGAATTGGGAAGGCAGGCAAAGAGAGTGCTGAGTGCATCAGTGGTTCA
Organism: Daphoenositta chrysoptera; assembly: GCA_013397915.1. Lineage (NCBI taxonomy): Eukaryota > Metazoa > Chordata > Aves > Passeriformes > Daphoenositta > Daphoenositta chrysoptera. The sequence continues at coordinate 290,460 of VZRO01004635.1, forward strand.
AGGGGAGCTGCTGGAAGGAGAAGGGCATTATCAGAGCGTGGAAAGGCTTTCAGCAACAGCAGCTAAAGGAAACGGGGCAACATCTGTAGTCCTTCTGGAAAGAGCCACAAAAATGTTGTTTTAAAACAACTCACACAAGAGAAGATGCAGAACTGCCCTGATCAGAAACACAAGGCAAAAAGTAATGTGGCACAGTGGAAAGAGGAGAACTGATCTGCCTGTCATATGATGCCACCAGAAGCATTTTATAAACACACATTAAAATTCAGGTTCTGTTGCTGAGTGCCTCTCGCCGAGGGAACTGGAGAGGGCATGGCCTTGACTCATGTCCTGGCTGGCACCGAGGTCCCCAGCTGTGCCAACTCAGACCTGAGCTCCTGATGAAGGCCATCTGTCAGTGGCCTCTGACACCCCAGTTTTCCCCCTGCCTTGTCCCCGTGTCCAGGGCATCTGGGCTTGTTTGTACCAGGCACGCTCATGTTGAAGCACAGCCTGTCACACAACTCCTTGTCATCTGGGCTGGGAATTGGCTCAGTGATTCAGCCACACTTCCTTCCCATCCCAGCAGTGGTTAGGTGGGATGTACATCCAACCCCAGTTGTCACCTGCCCAGCAGAGAGGGACAGGCCATCTGTCCCAGACTCTCCAGGGCTTGGAGGAGCCTGTCATGGCACTCTCAGCCAGGGGGAAGAGATCCCCTAAAAGAGAGGGGATAGAACCAGCATGGCCATACACAAAGTGTTTGACCTGTACAAGTGATCAGCCCCTTGGAGCATCACTCCCAAGCATGCAGCAAGCTCTCCACCTTTGCCCATCCTTAAATCACGACCAACATCTTTTTGGAAGATAAAGGCACAACAACTGAATTCAGGCATCAGTAGGTGGAATTTTCCAATGTGTGCTGTGCAGGCCAGATGATCCCAGCTGTTCCTCTTGACCTTGCAATCTGTATTTTAATTAATGTGTCCTCCTGGTTACAGGACATCAAGGATATCAAGGAACATTACAGCTAACGATCTTGTGCTTGGGGTTTCCCTCCTACTGTGGACTTGAACACGTTACATATTTTTCTTTGATTTTGACAATCTAATGTTAAAATCACGACCTATCCCCAATCCACTTCAGATTTTGTTTGTTTAATCAAGAGTTGAGCAATTTCAAAGGTGTTTTTACAATTCAAATACTGGATGGTTGCACGCTGAGCCAGCCCTTTGATATCCAAAAAGTTCTCCAATGCCAGCCTCATGGTTTTAATCTTCCTGGTATTGAAGGCAATCTAGTTGATCTTACAGATAATTCTGATTAAATGAGCTTTTTTCTCTCTCCAGTTCTCACAAAAATATATAAAATATTTACAAACATGACACAATGAACTTTACGTTCTTCTTCTGCTTAGAGCAACACTTGGCCCACAGGTGGCTGACATATCTTAGTCATTAAAAAAACTAAACCCAAAAATTCTTCAAAACTATTTTCTTCAATATTCTGGTGGGGTTTTCCTCTAACAGCAGTCACTGCACAGCTCTCGCAGGTTATATATAAGAAGAGTTATTTTTGTGGATAAAAGACAACAAGAAGTCAATAATGTTTGGCAGACAGCCTTCACTGTTCTGCTAGCACAAGCGCATCTAACTGCTGATGAGCCTTAATGTTTCCCTGATATTGTTTTCTGCTATAAAATGGAAGATCTAATCTATGCTGAAGGTCAGTCCCCACCAAAGACTGCAATCAGTGATAGCCTTCATAAACTCACTGAAATTTGTAATATTGTGCAACATCCTCTGCCCTGTCACAGCAGTGGCTCCATCGATGTGTCCTCTGCCAAGGATGTGCAGAGCTGGAAGTGCCCCCACTTCTGCACCACTCCTTATGCACGCAGAAAAATTGATCCACAGATCAAACCAGAGCACGTGGAAGCTGCTGGCACAGGCAGTATAACCCCACACACACTTCATGAAGAAGGATAAAGCCCTGCCCGTGTTCACCAGTGGCCCCCACCTCTGCTAGGGACACACATCTGCACTTAATACAATAGCAGGAGAAAATCCATCCTTTCAGTGATCAACTCTAAATGCACAACATCTTTTAAAACAAAAGCATAATTAAAACCTGGACTTCTTGCCATAGCTTGGAGTCAGGCAATTATGAGACCTTTTAATGAGTAATTCAGGTAATTAAAAAGTCAAATAAACAATCCGCAAGAGGAAGCATCAGTGCATCACTGCTCTGTGGCACAGTGTTCCTGATCCTGGCCAGTGCTTGTGATGGCACCAGTGCCATCTCCTGCCAACACATCACTGTGGGTCCATGATGGTTGCAAAGGGTTTTCCACAGAAGCCTCAGCTTGGCTCCTGTTGGAGCGTGTTTCACACCAACATGTATAAAGTATGTTGGGTAATTGCTGCTGGAATTCAACATGTGCTGTATCTCATCTAGGAGATGTAATTTACTGGCTGTATTCCAGTAAAATAAGTTTATGGCTTTCTGTCATGATAAATAACAGTTTATAGCATAATGGAATTAATATTTACTTTGAAGCTATGCGGTCTATTCAAATAAAGTTGCTATATATAGAATCATCCCCATGCCACTGGGCTTCTAAATGCTAAGAATTGACAAGACAACAGGCAAATATAAAATTCTAGTTCCCTCCAACCATTAATAAACCTTTAGATTTTGGGTTTGTGGTTGAAACCCTTCTGTGTATTATATACAGCTATGATAGTTCAACAAGTGTTAATTCAAATATGGGACAAACAAGGCAAGAAGGGCTTTTGGGGTCTGGGAGCTCCCTCTGCCTGTCCTAAGAATGGAGACAGCATAGGATGGTGGGTCTGGACCACCAGGCTTGGAGCCAGGGGCAGAAACCTCAGGAAGTGTTCACAGGAAAGTTCATCATTTAACACACAGAAATTAATCATGTTTTTGTCATTATAAATGTACCCTTTATAATTCCAATAAGGAGAGATTAAAGACACACTGTATTCTAACTATGTCTCTTCTTCATGGGCATGAAGGAAGGACACAGAAGGCAGGAAAGGAGATGGCATTTCACCTTCTTAAGCTGAAAAACATGCTTCCTGTTAGTAGGAAAACACTAAAATAAATTGTCCTGGCTATGGTAGGACACTGCACACACAATGGAAACGTGCCCCCAAGGACAAGAGTGAGCCTGACCAACAGAAGGACAAGGAAGGGCCAAGCCATTGCTCCCTTCATGCACGCTCAGAGGGAAGTGCAGCAGGATTAGGCAGTGCAGCATTGCAAATCCCCCTCACAGCGCTCCAGCACGCTGGTGTTGCCGCATCCAGCTTTTATTCAAAATTTCTTCATGGCAACAAGCACACAAAAAACTGCAGGCAAAGTGTAACCATCAACAGAAACGCCCACGCAGTATCAGAGAGTGTCTGGGGTCAGACAGGAGGCAGAATCTTCACAAACATATTTACAGTGCTCTAAGACGCTGCAGTCCTCTGGAGTGCGGGGCCTTTTAATGGAAAAACACCACGTATTTGTGGTGACAAGTGACAAGGAGCCGCTGGGGCAGCGTGGAGGTGGCCGGAGTGGGGTGCAGAGGGGCACTGCTGGATGGAGCAAAGGGGTGCTGGGGCACCCAGCCCTGCCACCACCACCTCATCACCCCACAGGGGCACCGGGACATGCCCCAACAGCCCTCAGCCTTCGCGCTGGGAGGTAGGAACCTTTACTGATTAATTTGGATGCCTGAACTCTTCACCTTCCGAGAGTTCAGAGCTATTGTACCTTACCCCGAGGAACTCAGAGCATTAAACCAAGCGCAGCTCTGCCAAGCGCTGCGGTTACAGATGGACGTGGAGCCCTCCCCGTGTCCAGCTCCTGTCCGGGGAGGACGGAGGGGCTCCTGCAGCGGGGGGAGCATCACCACAGCACTGGGCAGGGCTCAGCGCAGGGCTGGGGTCCGGGCCGGCTGAGCCCCCCGGGATGGCAGCGGGGTCTCCGCAGGATCAGCTGCCGCTGGTCCCCGCAGCCACGCGATGGCAGCAGGAATATGGGAACACCGCAGCGGAGCGATGTTCATCATCCCAGCGCTCCGAGGGAAGCTGCTCTGCAAAGACGAGGCAAGCGCTGCACGTAAGCCAACGTCTGCGATGGTTTTAGCAACGAGCACAGAGTAGAGAAACAGTTTGTCTCCCCGAAATATTCACACTTTCTGCACTCTTGGTATTGCCAATAGGGTCACTCGGGTTTCCCTGCTGTAGCACCGACACAGTACAGCCGTCTCCCCCGGCAGCTTCAATCTGACCTACAGCAGGCACAGCAAGATTCAGAGCACAGCTCCTGCTTCTCACCAATTCCTGGGTCAGATCCCGGCTGCGGTCCAAGAGAACCCCTTGCTGTTGGTGCTGCCAAGCCCTTCCCTGCTCCCCTCCATCATGTTTCCCTTTCACTTCACCCCAGGGTACTAGGGGGCAATTAATGCTTTTTATGTCCAAAAAGTATCTAAACACCGTCTAATTAATCCTTATCCCTTGCCTATAAAAAAGGGAGGTAAATAACATCCTACAAAGGGGTGGCCATCCAAACATGCTGGATGTGTCCGCACTCTAAAATCCCCTTTTGCCAGGTTCTGTGTCTGTGTTCCTTGCCGAGGACAACACCAGATTGTGTTTAGGAATTCCAGCACCTTCAAACCTTCAAACAAGACTCTGCTCTCCTTGCTCCCCCTCCCCACACACACCTCGGCGAGCAATATCCCACTGTCCAAGAGGAACTCGGGGAAATTAAAATGTTTCACGCACCCCTGACACATACAGATTAGCAGCAATACAGCAAACGAGGTTTGCCTTCCTGCTCAACACACAGTGAAATAAATAAATGAAGAGGAGCTCACTAAAAGCCAGGCAGGGAAGGCAGAGCCACCGCGGCTCCTCACTTCCCGCGGAACCCTTATCTCCGTCACAGCCCAAAATGCAATTACAAGATTACAAGGCACATGCTGCTCCAGCATCTGGATCCTCCGTGCAGTCACAGGGATCCCTACAGAACCAGGGAACCTCTTCATCTTGTGAGGAATGGCACGGATTCTCCTCGCAGCACGGCTCCCACTGACCCCTCTCCAGGAGCCACCTCCAGGGACAGACATTGTCTGGAGTTCATATTTGTCCACAGGGGCACAGAAAGGAACTGTGTGGTCAAAAAGGTAAATGCTGACCACCGACTCTGGTCCAAAAAGCACTGAGGTTTATTTTGTTTTGCTGTAAACTGTCTCATCTACATTGCAAACCCAGGGATTAAGTCTGTACCAGTACCCCTCCATTCCCATCCCAGTTCCCGGCACATTAAACCCAGACCACAGAGCCAGCAATCCAATCTCCATATATTTTATTCTCAATATATTTCATTTCTGGCCACCGATCTTTAGATCTCCTATTGGATTTTGTTTTTGTAAATGGATTTTCCCACAGAGCTGGCAGAAAATAGATTTAATTTCGAATTTCTCTAAACTGAAATAGTCAATATAAATGTCAATGTGTGTTTGTGCCGTGCAGCCCGTGAGGCGACACAAGCCTCACATTTCAGAGGGGTATGGGGGGCCTGCCAGCTTGTTTTGTGTCTGTATACTTGTTCTAATGCTTCCTTTCATAAGGATGCCTAAAAGTGTATATACATTTACTAAAATTTTTGTTTCGCTGTTTTGTTTTGGGGGTGTAAAAAGCAGTATGATGTCTAGCACTGCCTTGCAGGTGAGCCAAGATGCAAGATTCCCTGTCAGCAGAGGATTCTGCAGACTGACATCCCCACAGACCCATCACAGAATGGTCTGGATTGGAAGGGACCTCAAGGACATCCTGCCATGGGCAGGGACACTTCCACTATTGCAGGTCCTGGTTCCCTCTCTCCCCTCAGCACGGGGTGTAGTTGCAGCACCAATTACTCAACAATTCCAATCTAGCCTGATGTTAATGTCATTAGTCCACAGAGATCCTTTTGGAATCATTTACATCGAAACTGTCTTTTTACATGCTAAATGAAAAATGCTCAGACTTCAGTGAATGGGATTTGAATTACAACCCTACCACATGTGGCTCAGCTTTATTCACGCTATTTATTAAACAGGGGAAAAAACGGTGATGCAGTCAATTACAGAGCAATTACCTGAGCACTGCTGCAAACCTGTTGCCTTGTGCTGCAGGGACGGTGGTTGCCCTTGACTTGGGTGGAACTTGCCTACAGGGCACCTGCCAGGCAGAGCATCCCCCGAGGCCCTCATCTCAGCTGAACCTTCATTCTGGAACACCCAGATACTAGGAAAACTTTTACTGAAGAAGTTAAATAAGCCGTGACAATTAAAGGATTAGGAATGTTATGGGTCTCGTGAAAAATAAAATCTCCTGGACATGTACAGGGCGTTAGGAAAAGATGCCAAAACTCAGGAGAATTTGCTGTGACTTTGTTACTGCAGGAGAATACATCAGGACCCTGATATACAAAAGGATTATTGATATGTATGTTCCCTTCTGAAGAGGCTCCCAGGAGATCCATTCCGGATTTAACAATAATCCATACTCCCCTTCAGAAACGGCAAAACAATGCTCCCATTTCCCAGGACTGCCTCCAACACAGGAATCGTTAAGATGCCATCACAACCCTGCATTCCAGGTGCCATAAACACCAGCTGAAACAGGAATAAATCCCAACCACAGCTCATGAGCAGTCAACACCTCCACATTTCTGCACCAGCATCTGCCTGTGGTGCCCATTGTGGAGATGTGCACACTGCAAAGGTGAGTGTGCCACGGCAAAGGTGAGTGTGCCACAGCAAAATCAGGAAGATAATGTTGGACTCCACGGTCTCTAATGAGCTACAGGAGGTTAACAGAGAGGCTGGTTATAAAGGGAATCAGTCAAATCTCAGGAGAGGTGTCAGGACAATGCTATTTGCAGCAATGATGAAGAACAGAAAACTGCCCCTCCTTGTGAGCAGCTTCTGCCTTGTTCAGAGCCACTTATTTGTGTTAATGCATGCACATGTGTGTGTCATATTTCCAGAAAGCCTCTCACATTAAACTCCTTTCTCCTCCAAAGCCATTCCACAGTATTTCTCTGGAATGCATTGAACAGACTGACTGAACAATGTGATCCTAATTAGTTTGCAAACTACACAGATCACCTCTGAGGGCGAGCAAAGCCCGTGTAAATTAAAGTGAATTGGAGCGAATTGGCTCAGGCTGCCCAAGGAATCCCTCTCCAGATTAGGGCTGCTCCAACGTGCCTGCTCCAAGGCTGCTCCCATCATCCCACGACAACCAAATAGATTTCACCCATGATAGCAGGGAATGGAGAGATGTAAAACCACTTTGCAGTTCAGCATTCCATGGTGGGTTATTTTGCACAATGCAGAGGAGCCCATTTAGTCATTACCAAAAGGAAAAGTCTGGTCCTTCACAGGTGCCCCCAGCTCCAGGCTGCAGAGGCCACTGATGCCATCCCCACTCCCGTGACCCAGGGCGGGCACAGGGATGCTGCCAAAACCCAAATGCTATGGGAACCTGTGGGAAGTTTTGATGGTGATGTCCCAGGGTTTACACAGTAATTGAATAATCTAAAATTTTCATTCCTGTCCTCATGGACTAATCTGCAATAGTGTTAAGGGACTGTTATGATATTAATTAAATACAAGTCCTGCATGCAAAATTGATACTTCGCATCTCCATCTCCACAAGGGAGTTTCTCTCGTAATAAGACTGAAATCAAGTTTTACTTTTTTGGGTTTTTTTTTAAGGAATTCATAAAGATTATTATATTGTACCAAGATAACATATACCCAATCTACAAGAGAACAAGGTTTTTCAAATACAGAAGCTCTGGTGCTTGGAGTGGGACTGTGGGCACAGCTCTGCCCCAGCCGTGGGACAGCCCTTCTCCATAACCACTTCTCAGGCACTGGGGTTTGGAGAGACTAAAATATCCTCAATACAGGATAAAGAGCAGCAGGATCAGCCTCGACCTTCCAAAACACAGATGACAAGAGGGAACTTCACTATAAAAACATGACCTCGTTTTAATTTTAGCAGCAGTTTACTACGAATTCACGTGAAGGCGCCGTTACACTCTCCTGGAAAAGTTCACGCACAAGAAAAGGCAGAAATGGATCCGCTGAGCCAGGCACCTGCAACGTGGAGCAGCACCATCCAGAATCGTGGCAAAGCTATTCTAACACTCCCCTCACTATTATTTATTAGTTAAAATTTTTAATTATGTGAATTGATTAGGAACACATCACCAGGGATCCTAATTAATTAGAATTTTTAAAAGGATCACAGACCAGAGATTCCACAAAGAATTGCACAAAGAGGTGTATTAAGGGAAAGGCCAAATTAACTTCTCCTTTCTGGTTTATCCAGCCTTCTCTAACAGGACTGTGATCAGATTAACCAAGTAATACCCAAACCCCTCCTGCAGAGCAATGCTAACCAAGGCAGCAGCTTGAGGATTTCAGGCTGTTTTCATTTAACATCCACTTGGTTAAATAGTTTATTCCTCCTAATCCTTATTTATTTAAATAAGGGTATTCCTTCTCAAATTAGTTTATTCCTTATTTATGTCCTAAATTTGCTTTAGCTGCCTCACCCATGCTCACCAAATCCTCCTATACGGTTCTGATAGGTATCAACATCCCTGAGCATCTGGTGTAGACTTTTCGTTTCAAAATACATTTTTCTCTTTACCCAGAACTTGGAAAGACAAAGGAGCCATCGCACTGACAACACTCAGGAAAGAATTAATTATTAAATCTTCTAATACAAACCCCTGTTCAGAACTGGCTGGTCAGTAGTTTCACAGGGCAGCGTGTTCCTCCTCCCTGCCTCCGAGCTGCCATTTCCAGAGCAATGTTTGGATGCTATTGATGCTCTTGGCTGTCGGCTCTGCAAGTACTTTTCCATCAGTGCGACAATGATCCCTATTTATCTTCTGGCTGCAAGAGTCGCTGAGATGATCTGGCAGTGCCACAAGGCAGACAGTTATTTCATGCCCTGTTAAACCCTAATGCGGCTAACTACGGTATCACTCCAAATTTGAAAAAAGCCTTTTTTTGTTATTTTAAATCTGCTGCCTACGTGTCCTAGTTGAGAACATTGCTTCCTTTTAGAATGGTATCAGAAACCTAAACCCAAAAGGCTGCTGTGAAGTACAATGGTGTACTGATCGAGTCATTAATAAGGTTAAAACTACATCATTCTGCCCAAGAAACACCTGGAGGTCAAGAAAACAGACTTTTTCTGCATCGTTCAGAACAGTGGCAGTGACCACCCAGGTGCTGCCTGTGGATGAGAGGGCACAAGTACCTTCTTGAAGATAGAAAATCAGGTACTGAAGGGCTCTCAAGCTGGAGAAGGATGTGGGAATGAATGGTCAAACCCTGGTACATCCAAATTACAAAGCAGATAGTTTAACAGTTATTTTCCTGCGTAGCAAATATGATCAGCCACAAGGAGAAACCCTGAAAGCTGCACTTCCTCCAGCTCCCACGATGTGCCCATGTGTATTTGCTACTTTATAGAAGACACACTTCAGTGAAACAGAAATTAATGGGTTCAGTGCACGGCTCTTTGAGCTAAACACCATCACCACCACATCCATGCAATCAGGCACTCAAGGGCTGGATAGCTCCATCTTTGGAATAGCCCTTCAGAAAGTCACATTTATTTCCTCATGTGCTCATGTGGCAGCCAAGAGTCATTAACAACCTCTTGCTACAGGTAAAGAGACTGCACAGGGTCTGGTGTTCTGCATCGTGAAAGTTTACAGAAGTTAATTAAATCACACTCTGCAAACCCAAAACAAAAACAAGGCACCATTTCTGTGATGATGACTTTTTTTTTTTTTGTGCTTGTCATAATAAAACATTGTTATTGGATGTAAAAATTATGGAACAAAGTTATGCCTCTCTGGTGTAATATAATGCAATCCATTTAATACTATTTTAAACCCCAAAACCTCATTAGAGCAGACAGAATGTAAGAATGACAAATGGGCTAGGAGGAAGCTGGAGCACGAGATGAATTCTGGGCACTCGTCCCTTTCCCGTTGCTGGCTCTGACTTTGGGGATGCCGGGGGAGTGCCAACCACCAGCAGCACGTGGGGAGCACAGCGTCACCCCAACAGGAGGGAGGTTAGTGCCTTGCCAAGGCTGGCCTGGGGGTGAAGCTGGAAAAGTCCAAAGTCCAGCCTGGAAGCTGCCAGACAGGCCTGGAGACACAGGTGAAGCACTGCCTGTCATGGACACCCCAATTACCCCGAGCCCAGCCAGGCTCACAGGCTGTCAGCTGTAAGATCAACCCGGCCTCCACAAACACACACCAGCAGCCTCACGCTCCTTGGCCAAAATGAGACAGCTGAATGCTGCAATTACACATTTTAACAGCCCTTGACCACTTTGGCCCCAAGTTTGGTATCCAGTGTTGGGAATATAGCCCTGCTGCATTTGGAATGAGCATGGCACAGCTCTGCGGGTGGGCTTCTGCTACCAAAACAAGTAATTGCCATTTAATAAATATAAAATTTGGATAAATGTACTTGTTATCCACACCTGTGCAAACCTTTAACATCAGAAGTGACCAAGGTGATCAAAATAGCTCTTTCCTCATGCAGATGGAGATAAGGAAAGAAAAGTGGTGTCAAACAATGACATATTTTAGAACAAACAGGCTTATTCCAGAAATAAGGCCTCAGGTGAAATCACTTGTCTGAATGTGTCTGAGTGGCTGAATACCATCAGCAGAGCAAAGGTTCTCTCAAAACACACAAGGATTCAGGCCAAATTCAACAGAAATTCTACCCCTGCATACTGCAAGACCAACACTCCATCGGCACACAGAAATTACAGCACTTGCTACCAAAACCTAGCTGAGGTTTGTGAGAATCAAACCAGACCCATTCAAGCTGCCATGGTTACAGAGTGCTGTGCAGCCCAGCCTGAGGTGTCTGGTTGCCCTTGGGCAGTGCCTGTTACAAAAACCACGGAGTCTGCCAGAAGATGCTCAGTGTGGAGACACTCACAGTTTGCGCAAAGGAGGGAAAAACCCACTTGTTTTTATATAAAAAAGCCATAAAAACACAAGGTACACTTGTATTTGCTGGGGGTGGGGGGAGCTGTGGTTTAACCCCAGCCAGCAGCTAAACCCCAGGCCAGGGGGAGCAGATGGAATTCAGCAAATAGGAGTAATTTTCTGAAGGTGTGGACAGCCTTGGGTTGAGGTGTCTGGGGGAGCCATCACCTCCCAGCCCAGCACAGCCCACAGCCACCACGCTCCTACCTCCACTCCTTGCACCTTCAGCTTCATGTGATCCTCTCTGGTGGTCTTCCCGTCTTTCCTTTTTTTCCAGCAGTATCCATCTTTCCTGTATTTCACTTTCTTTCTGTTGTACAGGATCATAGAACCATTCTGTGGTCTGAAAGCAAGAAACAGGTCTGGATTACATAAAGCAACAAAACCAGACTGAAAGTGTCTATGGGAGCATGTCCCACAGAGCAGCAAAAGGCTCCACAGAACAGCAACAGCCAGGATTTGGCACCAAATAAATGTTCCCCTTTTGCTGCTGCTACCTGGCTGAAGTGATGTCTGCAATCTGCAAACTCTTCCGTAGAGGATCTTGTACCTAATGCAGGAAGTGCTAGTGATAGGTTAAAGGAAAAAAAAAAAAGAGGAAGTCTGATAAAATAGCCAATATTTTCACTGGATGTATTTTGACTGCTACATGCTGAAAAATAGAAGGAAAGAAAATTTAGGAAAAAAAAAGATTGTTGTTATTTAATTACAGATAATCTCTCTCTTTGGCTAACCCATCAGCAGAATGAGATTCCAACCGCCTCTAAGGCTGCACTGGGACATGGATGTTGGCTTAAAATGACAATAAACAAGCAAAAAAGAAGGGAAGGATAAAAGCACGAGCTTATACAATGATTTCACTGTTCTGCTTAGATCAGTGCTAGACAGGGAGTAACCTGCTCCCTTCTGAGCACCTTCTCAACTTCAAAGACACAGAAAAACGTTTTGCACTTAAAAACTACGATGGCAATTTGAAATGTCCTTAAAGGCATGGTGATGCCCAGCAGACAGGAGGCAGCGTAGTTTGGGTGTAGAGAGATTTTGCTGTTTGCTGAGCTGAATCACAACCCAGGCAAGTGTGTTGTAACACTAAGAAATAACAAATACCCTCCTAGCTGGGAGGCAGTGAGCATCCTGCACCGGCAGCAGGGGCAGTGAGCATTTTTTCCACATACACACAAATATTTATTGCTTGTGACCAGAAACCCAAGCCCCATGCTCCCAAACTACACCTCCTCCTACCCCTCAGGTCCCAGCAGCCTGGACCAAGGGGCTCAGGGAGGCTGCTCCTCCTCTCTTCCTCCTACACATCACCCTGAAAATAAACACCCGGGTGTCAGCGCAGCCACGGTATCTGTTTGACAGCACTGTAGATAGTGCATTAATTCAGTGGAGGTATTACATATCTCATTTCAATGTTTATTCTACAAACCCCCAGTCACTGCACGTGTCAGCTCAAACCCCCCTCAGAACACCAGAGATCCCCCAGCCACTGTTGGGCTGTGCCCCGTGGCTGGCACGTCACCCACACGGTCAGGGCAGGCAGTGAAGCAACAGCCCGAGCTGATCTCCTGCCTGGTGCCTCTGCACTCACACACACACTTCACAAAAACACACACTCAAAGGACCTGGAGGTTTCTGATGCCAGGGAAATCCTGCTTCCCTCACCCCCAGCAGCAGGCGGGCACAGGGAGGGCAGAGCCGAGCTCTGCAGCCTCGCTGCTGCTCTGCAAGGCTGGCACCAGGTTTGCTGGTTGATTCTGCAATGAAAAAGGAACACACTGAGAGGGCACTGGCAAAGCAGTTAACGAGATTTATAGAAAATAGAGCCCAATGAAACAAAATCTCTTAAGGATCTCTGGAGCGGTTTTCGATTTCGATAAGAGGGTATTGAGCTGCTTTAAGGCTCACAGAAAGCAGCTGGTTTTTAAAGATAACTTCATGAGATGAGACGCAATTTTAACCTGATCTACATTGCTGCTGTATTTCACCCGCTGTAAGGAAGAAGAGAGGGAAGCTCTGCCCTGCTCATCCCTCAGCGTTCAGACATAGCCCAGAGCAGCCAATTGATGCTGTGGGAGGAGGCAGCAGGCGAGGCCTGCCGGGGATTCCCAGGGCATGTGACAGATGCGACTCCAGCTCGAATCTCTGGGGGTTTTGCCACTCAGCCTGAATTTGGGGATTTCCTTTTTTTCCCTTTGCAGATGAGAGGGACAAAGTCACAAGCCTGAGCACGGGCTGCAATTCTTGATTAGCTCTGGATTTCCTCTCCTCTACGAGCCTGTGGCATTTAAAAGCTGCCTAATCTCTATTTTGGTTTCTTGCCTGTGGCCTGAGGGAAGGAGGGGGAAGGACAGGAAGAATAATTGCAAAGCAGAAAGCCTTTTGTCTCAAGTATTGATGAGATCTGGATGCTTTCCTCCCTCTCACCCTGCTATCCATTGCCAAGTCTCCCACAAATTGCCACAACAGCCTAAGAGCTACTTTTGCCCAAATTGTTCCTGCTACAGCCAGGAAGAAGATCCTAAATGCTATTTTCCTACTTATTTTTAACACGAACAATCATCCCCTGTGGCTGATGGGTCTGGGAACCTGCTCATTGCTTGAGGCAACCCAAGTGCTCAGGAGCAATCCAGGCCACTGGATAGACCAGAGTGTCCCTAAATAAGACAAGGAGAGGGGGAATGGAGGAAATGGGATTTCCAGGGAAGATTTTCCAGAGATGTCATTTTGGATCTGACACCCAGCTCAGCTGCACATTCTGACCTCTGGCTCTAAGTTCTGCTCTGAGGAGGTTTTGTTTCTTTTGGATTAAGTCCCTTACCTGGGTCATATGAATCTAAACCTACTTATCTTCTTGTTAACAGGAACCAGATGCAAAGAGGGAATAAACAGAAAGCAAGTTAAGGTTAGGAAATTTTGGTCAACTGATGCTTCATATCTGCCTCTCCATTTGTGAACAAATTTAGGTCCCTCTGGCCTGAAGGACCAAGATTTCCCCCTAATCATATTACTGCAATATTAAAAATGCTGTTCAGTTTAACCAGTTCCCTCTAAATTGTCACATCAAGATGTGGTAAATGTCAGACATATCAGTTAATGAAAACTACGTTTTACTGCCTCAGGAGCTGGGGGTGCCAAAAGGGAATTGCAAGTACTGCAAATCCAAAAGAGTCTCTTTTCCAGGATAACAGAGTAAGATCAGCCAGAAATACTCCTTGAGAAGGTCTAAGAGTTATTTTTTATTTTATCATCTGCATTTATTCCAATTCCAATCCAGGGTGGATATTTAATACAGGAATATGGATGGATGTTTAATGCAGCTGCCATAAAGCAGAGGTACCACACACCAGACCCTTCCTGTACCTCACCAGTGCACAAGCAGAAGCTGTCCCCAGTGCCTGGGTGACAAGCCCCCTCCATCCCTGCCACCCACCACACTGAGAAATGACTCCTGCAAACAGCCTTGGATGATGCTGTTTTTCACCTACACGATATTTTCTCTGGCTATATGAAGTTATCATGGAGCCAAGGGACAACAGGAGGGGACTATCTTCCACCTCCTGCATCTATGCATGATAATAATGAGAAATTAACTTCCACCTTCCCAAAGGAGCAACCTACTAATGCAGAAACTGGCTGGGAAAAGCTGGAGTCCTGGAGGAAGCCATGAAAAGAGACAGCTTTTCAAGAAAATACTGCACCAAATCCTTGTCCTCATTTCCTTAGGAAATGAAAAGAAGACCAAGTCCTTGACTCTGTCTTCATCCAGGCCAGTTTGGGAATGGGGAGAAGTGCCAAAAGTGAGTGTGACAAGGTGCCTCCCACTCAGCTAATGCCCTGCCATGCAGCAGAGCAGGCAGAGCTCTGGGGCTAGCAAACACTGCAGGTGATGAACTCCAGGTAAGCATCTTTTCCTCTCTCCTTCCTCTCTGCACTGTGTGCAGCTGCACAGCCCTCACACAGCAGCAGTGATGGACAGGGACTATCAGTCAGGAGTGCCTCCTGACTGTCATCATGCTCTCAGAAACACCTCATCTCTTATTTCTTGTTTCTGCCCAAGAAAAAAATCTGATGACTGAAGTTATTTCCCCCCTGAGGAATGCTGCTTTTCAAGTCTTCATTTACCTTGACATTTCCCCTCACTGTACCTGTGGCTTATCAGAAGATTAAAGCCCAAATGGAAAACCGAAAGAGGAATCTCAAGCAGTTGCAGCCCTGGACATCTCACCCATCCTTGCCCACGCAAGGACACTCACTGTTGGTTTAGGAGGTCACCCAGACTCATTAAGGATGGAGTCACCTAAGGCCCTGCAGAGCCATAACCCCTGTGTCAAGGGCATCACTCCACCAGTGCAGGGACACACCTGGAGGAGCCTGTAACAGGTAGCTCTCTTCCAGAAAGCTTTAAAATAATATTTACATGTTTACATGTGATGTAAAACATGTTTTAAATGTTTTACATTTAAATGTTTTCAAGACTGTGGGGACTTTGTCCGTCATAGCTTTCAAACTGACAGATCACACAAAAATTCGTTTGACAAACAATTTTTATCCCCCTCCTAAATAAACGCTTGGCTTTAACCCTCAGGCAATGACTCACACTTGCCCTGGAAGGAAAGAAATCCCAGCATGTGCCCAGCCTGCACCACTGGGACAAGAAACTAAAGAAAAGCCCCTCAAGAACTTAATGTAGACATTCAGACTTCACCATAACTGCTGGAAAGCCAGCACCGTGGCATGTCATGGGGAGAGGCTGCTGCCATTACAATCTCTGCTCTCTTCACTGCAAGTTGGGATTATTGGCACAGCAACTGAAGGAATCACAGGTTATGTGTTTGAAATTTGTCTGATCTTTGAACTCTGCAGGGATGAAATAAAGACTTCAGAAAAGTCTTCTTATCCATGTAGTAGGAGGTATAAATCACAAGGAAATGTAAATACGCTGCAAGTTTTTTGTATCTAGAATTAAATGTCATTTGCATTTAAGATGTAAGTGAACTTACTTCACATCTACAATATTTAAGAAGTTAAAGTCTAAAGTCACGGATTTAGCAATTTTATCCAGAGCTGCGGTTAACGCAATGGCTAATCCCATCAAGGGGGCATTAATTGGTGTCTAGATGCTCCTTCTCATAGCAGCAGTAGGCCATAAAACTTAATCCTTACCTCCTCTTTCCAGCATGTAGCCTCCGTGTTCATCAATAAAAGTAATGTGATTCATTAAGTATGGGAGTAATTACCTGCGGCTCCAACAAACAGGACTGAACGAGCCATGCCAGTGCCAAGTTGGCTTTTGTGCCATCGCACAGGACTGCCAGGGGCTGCCAAGGAAAGCTTTTCTGCAAGATCAGGATAAATGCTGATGGCTGCAACACAAGCTGCAGACCACTACACAGCTGCTGGGCATCTCTCTGGTGTGGGCTGGGATACCCATGGACAAATCCTACCCCAAAAGCAGCTCCTTGGGGCTATTTAAGGAGCGATCAGGATGCTGGTGCCACAAAACACATCGTGAAGATATTCTGTTTGCACGGTGCACTGGTACAGAAGTTAATCCCTGGAACATCTGGGGCTCTGCTGATGGAGCAGGACCCAACTGTCCTCCCAGCAGCAGTGTCCCTGCAGCACGATGCAGGCAGGTGCCAAGCACAGCAGCTTCAGCTGCAAGTGACGGGCAAGCAGAGCCTTGCCCGTGCCCCTGTGGGTGCCCCTGCCAGGCTGCAGGGCCGAGAGCAACGGGGCAGCTCCAGGCACCCCTGTACAGCAACAACAACTCCCACAGCACCAGACCTGTCCTCGTGACTGCGTTGGAAATTAATGTAGTTGTGTCCTGGCTCTTGACACAGCTACAGAATGGCTAACAGTGCTACCAGCACTGAGAACACTGATCCAACTAACCACGGGATCTGACTTCTCAGCAGCCATTTACTCTGCTGCCATTTACTCTGCTGCCATTTATGTTTAAGTGCATTGCAGCTGTCCCCAAAGTGTGAACTCCACAGAAGACTCACACAGCATCTCTGCCTATCATGGCTACTAAGCCTGATGAATGCCACCATTACAATTTTCTTTTTAGAGTCAATTAAAAAAAAAAAACCACCAAAAAACAGATTAAAAATGAAGAAGGTATGTGTCATTTGTAAGCTAAATCAGGTGGGTGAGCTCTGCTCTCCCAGGGACACAGCAGGTCAGAACTCAGTTCAGCACCTTGTCTGGACCTCCCTAGGCAGGAAGATCCTTCTGGAAACAGCACTGTCCCAAAGCTGCATACTTAGTTCAAGCAGTTAACAACAGTTACATTTTACTCAGCAACACGATAATTCACGTGTTGATGGCTCTGAACTCTGTAACAGACTTGAAAAAAGAAATTAGAAACAATCTTTATGAACTCCTCAGCACACCGAGCAATTGAAGCCTCCTCATAACGATGTA
This sequence comes from Daphoenositta chrysoptera, assembly GCA_013397915.1. NCBI lineage: Eukaryota > Metazoa > Chordata > Aves > Passeriformes > Daphoenositta > Daphoenositta chrysoptera. Next base: position 307,986 of record VZRO01004635.1, read on the forward strand.
GGACCAAAGACAGAATATTAAAATTGTCATTAAGTGGAATGCACATGAAATGCTAAAAAGTCTTTCTGCAAATTATTTCTTGATATAATGTCATGCTGTAGAACTAAATCTTAGTACAAGGTATGAAAAAAGACAGTTAAATCAACTTTGTTCATTTAAATATAATTTTAAAAGAACTGGCATTCATCTCTTTATTGCTCAAGGATTTTTATCAATTTCTTTAGCCCTCATTTATTTCTCTTCCCTACTCCCATAGGGATACCACTTGATTTATTGGGAATTAATTCTCACAATTCATGAATGCTTTAAACTATTTTCAGATTAATCACCACCATCTCCACTGGTGCACCGGGGAGAGCCCCATTCCCTCTCTGTGCTCACACAGACCAAAGGGCTCCAGCCCCCGGGTGCCAGCAGCCATTCTGCCTTATCAATTGCTCTCTCCATGAACACAGATTGTTATGGTGGGCTCCAATTAACTTTTAAAAGACTTATTTGGAGGTGGCCTCCTCCTGCAGGTGGTACTTCAGTTCTGGATCTGGTCACTTCCCAGCACAGCAGCAATACACATGGGTGCAAACACTGCTGCATTCTTGTGGGGAAGGAAGAAAATGAAGAAAAATTCTATTTATTTAGTTAACTTACTTTCTGTTCAACTTCCCTGCTTGTAACAACCACCAGCTCCAGGCTAACAAGGTTTTCACAACTGTGTTGAAGTGGGGCCATACCTTGGTTTTGTCCTCACGTACCAGGGAAATTTGCCAGGATGCACATGAACCATGTCCTTGTGCCCTGGCAGGTGTCACCTCCCCAGCACAGGGGCTGGTGGGAGCCACACCAGCTTTGCTGGGGATTGGGAAAAATCTCACTGGGGACAGGAGGAGAGCAGAGGAAGAAAAAGGGATCTCCCTCTGACAGCAGCATGCAGCTTGACTCATGACTTGAGACACTATAAAAATCTGTAAATATATGAAAAATTAGTAATAATAAATTAATGATAAATTTCAATTGAGAACCACTTCAAATCGCAAACGCAGTTCAACAGCTGATGAACTTCCAACACTGCAGGCAGCAAAACAGCAAAGACCAGAGGAACTGGTGATGGTGGTATGGGAGGGAGCAACTCCCCAGCTGTGCTCCAGCATCACATCTGTCCCCCATCAGCACAGCCAGGCCCAGCAGAAGCTGGGCAGAGCACTATGGAAAGGGCTGGAGACAGCCACCACCAGCTCACTCTGTCCAGGCAAAAGCACTGGATGCAATATTGCAATTGAATTAATGTCAATTTGCCTTGGACTCCGTTGACTGCTGGGACTCCATTGATTGCTGATTAATAGTAACTATGTATATAAATCTGGATTAACCTGGAAACCAGAGATGCTCAAACTGTCCTGGAAGCTGGGCTGATTGGGCTGGCTGTCCTCAGCCCTCAGCCAGGACCATCAGCTTTTTGTAGGGCTGAAGTTTAGGACTGAGCCAGCTGTTGAGGTCGGTTTTAAGATGGGGCAATGCAAGCAACCCAAACCCTGTCTGGGCAATGTGAGCACTGCCAAGGCAGGAGGGCAGAGCTCATGGTGCATCCTCCAAATGGGTTCACAAGTGGTGGCACTGACCAAGCCTGAGCTCTCTTCAGCAGTCACTGACAAGGCTCGTGCTGGAACGCCCCGTGGCAGCCTGTTCTCAGCCCTTCCTCTCTTTCAAATGAACCTCACAAATATAATCTGTTTATTTATATCAATTTAGTCCCATCAATTAATGATGACAAGGCAATTAACTAGAATGCCAGACAGTAAAAAATAACCACATAATGCCTTCTTTAGAGGAAATCTATTATGTAATTCCAATCGGTCTTCATTAACACAAAGTATTCCAGTAAAAGGTAGTAATCTAGTTATAGTCTGTGAAATATGAAGATCCGCAAAGTAATTTTTCAGAATTAAGGGTATTTTTAGTCAATAGGAAGAAAACCTGTCCGCATTTTTCCTGCAAAAAACTTTTTTGCAAAAAACTACTCAACTCCATAACGTAAGGTACCGTACCAAGCAGGCTATGCAGGATCACCCAAAAATTCTAAATTCCCATCATCACCTCCCTTCCCCACAGTGTTTGGGGTCTGGATCAAGCTGAGAGCATGGCAGCACCCGTTTTTTCCATCCCTCATCCAACACCCACTGCACAGATGCTGGCACCAGAGAAAGGAGTCTCAAACCACCAATTGTAGTGGGCTTCAAACACCCTGACAAGCAGGTTTTGGGCTGATTAGTGTTCAAATCAGTGTTCACAGCTCTATTTAAATGATGATGCAATACACCACTCATCCTAGCCATGAGCTCTCCTTCACACATTGGCTCCACAGCTGCCACAAGTGACAGGAGAATGGCACAGCATGACCCAACCTGGCTCATTCCTACCTGACTGACTGACTAAGTAACTTGGGCACAGAACAAAGACAACATATTTGCTTCAGTATTTCATGTGAGGCACTTCAGAATTAACAGTGTTTTAATGGTACTAACCCAATTTATCAATTGCATGTATGAAAGATTCAATTTTTAGGGAAAATTAGATGAAAAACATGAGTCCACAAAACAATCAGCTTCACATGGAAATACACATTTTCCAATTCTAAGCCTTATTCCTCTTCAAACTTATTAATAAACTAGTAGATGATAAGGAAGAATAAACCCCAAATAGAGAAAATCCTGCAAACAAAGAACACAGACAAATACAGAAGTAGTCAACCACTTCTCCAAAATATGCCCAAGCTGTTAAGTACTCTCGACTTAAAATTTCTAATGAAGCAGCTTAAAAAATCCCAAATTCCTACAGGAATGTGTTTACAATACAAACTCAATTATTGTCTTACTCTGATGCTTATCTTTTCTTACACCCTCTCAGCTCACCCTACTTTGGAATTTAATTACATTCCAGTATTCTGAGTTCAGATGAAATTACACATTTCCAGATTAATTTAGCCTGAAACAACTTTTGATAACAGCCAATCCTTTTTCTATCGTGCCCTAATTTGCGACCCTACAAGTCAGCATGAATTGCTCTTTTAAACCTCGGGTCACCCCACCATAAAGCCACACTCACTGTCCCCAAACCCAGCATCGCTGGGTCAATGTTTGCCCAATTTCCTTTGATCAAAACCCTCCTTTTCCTCTTACCTCTGTTATTTTCAGAGCTTGGGTTGACAGAGATCAGTCAAGGGGTGACACAGTGGTGCAGGGAAGGCTGTTTAGTTAAAATCCAAGGGCGATGTTCTCACAAGGACGTTTCAGCTCGGCCGTCACAGGAGAAGCACGAGATGGGAACACGGACCCGAAGCGGGCCCGGCACTCAGCTTCCCCCAAACCAAATCCTGCTCTGCTCAGCAGGACCTGCCAGGCCATGCAGCATTCCCTGATGGGCACCTGATGCTTCCCACGGGATGGCCCTGCCAGCATCCTGCCGGGAATCCCGGCCTCTCCCCAGGCTGCCTGAATCCAAGCACGGCCTCCACAGCTTTCCTCTCACCTCCCTCCCACCAGTTGTGATCTGAGGCAACTGTCAAATCCTCGGCGTGTTTGAAACCTACTTGTGCAGGCGCCAAGTGGAGACTCATCTAATCCCTGCAACGAGTCAGATGCTGCAATTGTGTTAATGCCATGCAAGACTTTCACTTTCCAGAACTTCGCCGAATTTTTAATATCGGCAAGAAACTAAGATTAAATGTTAGCTCCTCTGTGAACAATATAATCTGAAGAAAAAGCCTCAAACCCTACTCATTTGATCCTTCTCATACGTTACCTGGAGTGCCCTCATGTCCTTCCTAGGGGCAGAACCCCCTCTCTAACCACTGCCCACTCTGGCACATCAACACTACAACAGTGTTGATGCCCACACATCACCTGCTTTGGTTGGTTTCCCACCTGCATGTGCCTCTGGCTGTGACATCTCACCCAATATTAGGAATTTTGGTACAGGCAGGTGGGCAGACTAAAGGAAGCCATAATAGATATAACAGTCCCTCCAGATCTGGGATCTGTGCAGGATTAGAAGTGACTTTTTTAAAAATTTCAGGAATTGAAGATATGAGAGGAAGAATTGAAGAGGAAGAGAAACCAGACAGAGCAGCAGTTAGAAAAGCCTGGGAGTAAAACGAGAGGGAGAAGAGGAGGCAGAGCAAGCACATAAAGCTTCAGCCCTTCCAAGTGTGTGTGGATCACGACTCCAGCCCATGCCATGCTGCCCTGCTGCTGTGAATGGGCTTCATGAGGCTGCAGAGAGAACTGAGGGCACCCCAGAGAAACAGGTCAAACAGAGGCTCTTGGACACACTGCTAAAAAAGGTTTTGTCTCTCTTAAGAGAGATGTGGAAAGGTTCCCACAATTATCATTTTCCTTCCTTTGCTTGTAACCATGTAAATCAACCCCTAATACCCTGTTTGCTCACTGCAGCAGCATAAGAGCAGGGGGAAAGACAGGAGCCCTTTAGCCAGAGAGAATTAAATAAAATAGTGGGAACATCCCACAAATACCAAAGTCAATTAATTCATTTGTTACAGAGCAAGAGTCCTGCATAATTTGTCCTCTGAGTAGTTTATTTTAGCTAATTGCTTATCCAGCAAGAAGATCTCCCCTGCATGACCCATTTGCTGTGCAAGAGGCTCGACTGATGAGAAATAAATGGTCACCTTCCAGAGGGCACAGAGTGACAGCAGGGACGTTCCATATGCTGCTCTGGTCCTCAGACCCACACACAAGGAGAGGAATGCACCCATAACCTAACACCAAAAAAAGCACGGTGAGCGTTGGTGTCCAGGTTCTCCAGAGGAACCCAAGAAAACACAGTTCCCCTTTCCAGGACAAGCAGGAGAAGGGAAGGCTGCAGATTAGGCACCCCCACTAAGGCTTTACTTCCACCCAGCTTCATCTCTGCGACTCACAGCAATTCGTTCACCCATCACTCGCCTTTTACAACAGCACTTAAAGCAACACAACAATCCCACTTGTGAGGGTGGAGCTCTTTGTCAGCCGCATCACCCTCTCAGCTTCTCCACCGGAGTCAGACAGAGCAGAGGCAGAACCAAATGGCTTAAAGCCTCACTTGTACATCCCCTGTCTGTAAACACTGCTGGGGGACAGGCGGAGCAGAGCTGTCAGACCTGCAGCCGCCTTCAGCTGGCCAAAAGATGGAACCAGGACAGATGTTATTGGTCTCATCAAAATTTTGTAAATGGAACAGTGAGATGGAACAGCCTTATTTATCTTAATTTAGTTCATCCTTGACATTTACAAAATAAATACAGGAATAATACTATGGGCACAATTCACTCTCGCTGATGGCAGCAGGAATCTCGTGCTCTGACAAAGGACAGGGAGTGACATGGCTGCTGCCTGCTGGAAGTAGAGCAGAGGATGCAAGAGGATCCCCAAGGGACCTACCAGTACCTCTCACCTCAACACCTCCCTGCAGCACCAAGCACATCCTCGCTGGACAGAGACAGGCAACGCTGAAAGGAGAAAAGGGAGGACTGCAAGGTGATGCTTTGAGATTGGCTGGGCAGCAGGTTTCAAGTCACCACCAAAGAGGCAACAGGATTTCTGTCAGGAAAGCTTCAAGCTTTCACATTCCACCGGGAGGCTTCTGATGGGCTTTTACTGATGCTTCATCTCCCTCAGAATCAATAGAAAACAATAATCCCACGTCTAGGCATAAATCATGTTGCACAAGTCAGCAAATCATCATGTGGGAAGCCTCGGGATGAGGCCACTTCTTTATTTCCAGAAACAGCACCATTAATGGTTTCTGCCTGCCAAGCAACAGGATTCCCAGTTCACAGCACTGGAAACCTCCACCTTGCACTGAGCCCAGCCACTGGCTCCACTTACTGTGGAGCAAACATGGGCAAAGCTCGTCTCAGCTGGTGGGTGGCTGGTGGGTGTTGGTGCTGGGAACGAGCCAGGAAGGCAGAGGGGCTGCAGAGGGACAGATGCCCACCTGCCCTGACACCAGTCCCAACACGTGCCCGCCTGCCTGGGGCCACAAAGCCACTCCTCACACCAGTCCCAACACACACCCACCTGCCCAGGGCTGCAAAGTGGCTCCTAAAACCCCTTTTACCACTTGTCCTACTGGTGATGCCACTTCAGCTGCAGCAGCCCCAAGCAGGAGACTGCGCTGTCTGTTTATGGGAAACAAAGCTGCTGCAGCACGAGGCAGAAACTCAACGCTCCCACAAACAGCAGCTCTGGAAAACCCCAGCAGCACCTTCTCTCACGTCGCTTTACATCCTGTCAGTAACTTACAGGAAACAAAAGGGCCCGGCGGAGTTATCCGAGGGTGTGAGACTTCAGGTACATCTGTAATTAAAACACAGACACCAAAGCTGCGAAGCAGCGCCATAAAGCAGATCATTTTACAGCTGGCTGGGCTCCCTCTGATGTACTTGAGAACCATTTTTAAGTGACATAAAGTTTAACATACCGGTACATCTGCCTACCCACCAGATTCTACACGGAATTTAAAATTTAATTATATTAAAGTATTGTTACAGTGCGCGTAGCAAGAACGCCAACCAAGTGTAACTTGAGGGGAATCTTTGCCAGATTGTTGTAAATCTGTGTTTTCAGGAATACGAAGGATAAAAAAGAGAAATTCAAACCTGAACACCTGTATTGGTGCTCTCAGCTTCATTACCACTCACCCACCAACTGCTCCACATTTGGGCTGAGCAGGATCACACACTTGTCCAGTGTTTCACTACAATGTCACTGCACACCTACAGTACCTGTGCCTGCCAAGCAATTACTCCTCACACAACAGTGAAAGCAAAGCCTGCTCACTGCCTACACGCACTTATTCAGCACCAAAAAAAAAAACCCCAACCTCTGCAGGCAGCTCATCTTCCAACAACCACGACACAAACCAATCTGTCCTCTCCAGGATGAGCAGCAGGTCCTCTGGGATGCTTCCAGCTGCTTTGCACATACCCAGGCACAAACATCCTCCCCCCAGTTCCATGTTACCAGCACATGCTGGCTAACATTCCAATGGGCAACTTAAATCACACTGTGCTTGTCAAATGTAAGACACTGTCCCCGTCTGGAAATCAAAGCATTCACCCCCTGGACACAGAGCACCTCCCTCCCCCAGGCTCAGATGCCCCAATTCCCGCCAGCCCAAGATGGTCCCAGTGCCTTGTTTCAGCCCTGCACTCCAACCTCAGGGCCAGGTTTCCTGGAGGCAAAAAACCTTGTCAATAAACAAAGAACACAAATAAATAGTTTATTTTTCATCAGTTGCTATTTGCAGCCATTAAGATGCAACAAGCTGTTGCTGGATAGTGTTTTTGACGCAGAGAATGTATTGGAAGAAACAAAGGAATATCATTAAGGGTCAATTAGGAGCAACTTAAAGGTTATTTTTGCATATCTCACCTCCTGGACAAAAGATGATTCTTCAGTGCCATACGAGAATATAAATTAAGTTGCATAAGTCTTTAAAATGCGACAAAGACCTTCATTTTGTTGCTGTTTAAAACAGCCTGAAGAACAAATAGCAGATCTCTTGCTGCTCTGCAGCCTGCACATATGATGTAGGAAAGGGCAGGTCCAAGGTGGTTCCACAATGGCCATGAAGCTCTGTCCTTCACGGTCCCCTTCGATGGGAAGCACAGAATGCTGGACAATATGGAATGGTCTGCCAGGTCTGGGTGTGACCATCAGAAGCCCCAGCCCAACACCTCTTCCAGCACACTCTTCCCTTTCCTCTGTTCTACCCAGGACAAGGGCAGCTCCTCACTGATCTGCCTGGTAGCCCCCCATCACACATACCCCAGGACAGGGAGGTCACACACACCTCCTCAACCCTGAGCATCCTCCCACCCCGGAACAGGGATCAAGAACAGTCAGAGCCTGCCAAATACTGAATGTCACTGTTGTCCAAAGCCATGTTGTCTTCCTTGGCCATATCCATTGACAGAAAAACCTACCAAGCCTCGCTGCAGGCAGATGGGTTTGCTGAATAATTTCACTGCTTTGTTATCAGATCATTGCTTTTTCTCATGATTCCATGTTTTCCAGAGTTCTCTTCTCCTCCACGGGGCAATGCTGCAGGGCCCTCATGAGTCCACATGAAGAGGAGAAGGAGCCTTTGCACCCCAGCCCCGTGTGCCTGCAAAGCCAGGCAGTGAGGGCAGGTGTTTGTGTGCATGGACCAGCTGTGGAACCACCTTCTCTGACATATCCCTCCAACATGTGGGAAAGCCCAAGCCGGGAGACCACACACAGGGGCTGCAGAGCCACTGGTGGGCTGGAAGAGCCAACCTTCAGCCTCTGTGCCAGGTGAATCCACAACAGAAACACAGACCTCTTGCTTTGGTTGTCCAGGTTGGCCAGTGACATCTTCTTGTCATCGACAGCTCTTCTGAGCTGCCAGCTAAATACAGAGGGAAACCAGCTCTCCCAGAGCACCAGCACACACCAGGCTGCATTTGTCATGGGAAGAATTTGGAAGGAATACTTGAAGACCATCACCTGAGTCAGGCCAGGCATCCAGATGACTCCCAGCAACCCTGCCCTTAGGTCACTTTACAATCAACACAGAGAGCTGTTAAAAGAATTCATTATTGGTGTCTCAACACTCCTGGACTACAGCAGCTAAAAATCTATATGAACTAAGGGCTCTTAAAACCATCTCTGCACTGTTTATTCTCTGCAGGGAAAATAAAGAGAAGGAAATACTGAAAGCAGAGAGAAGAAAGTGTTGAGAGTCATGAAATCTATAAAGTGTAAAGAGAGATGTGCCACATTTAGCAGGGATTATGTCAAGCAGCATCCCGAGCCAGGAGTGCTGACAGCACACACACACTGCCTTCCACAGAGGAAAATAGGTCGTACACGACCCCAAACATGCCAGCAGAGCTTCCAGCAGCATGAGCAGAAAACCCAAATTTCAGCACTGCCCACGGGCAAGGTTAATGGTCCTGGATCCTACGGAGAGTACGAGCCACGTGAGAGAGCAAGACCTTTAAAACGTGCCTTGAAAGTCTAAACAAGGTCTCGAGAGGACTTTTATTTGCAACAAGCACAAGGGGAGATGGACAGAACTTTTGCCACCAATCACAGCTCTGAGCAGTTGCTTTTTCACAGCCTCCAGCTCCCATGAGCTTCTCCTCCACAGGGAGCCTGTGTCTCATTTCCCAAGGGCTGGGACATCCTGGCAGCAGCATCCACCCCATGCAGTGGGACAGCTCTCACACGGAGCACATTGGAAAGAAGGCTTGCAAGGTAATGGCCTAACACAGTGAATTAATTCCAAAGCACAATTGTTTTCAATCTTCATTTAAACCCAACCTTAGCTAATCTCACTTTAACGACATAGGAAATGGAAATTCCCTTAATAATGTAAGTTATGAATATTTATTACCCTATTTTTTACCTGAAAATGGAGTAATTCAATTAATTTTACTATTAATTATTTAATACAGAATTAATATACTGCAAGATCCTAACTTATTCTTTAAGATGCTGCTGATAAAGATATCCCAGATAGGGGATGTTCCTTATGCTGGACTGATGGACAGGTAGGGCACAGGGTGTGCTTCCTGGGCGATGGGCAGCTGGACAGGAGGTGGGGAGACTCCAGGGACTGCACCCATCCTGCTCTCACCAGAGAGGAGAGGCCCTTGGAGCAGGGCTGGTCCCCTCAGCAATCCCCCCATCCTTTCCAAGACATGAAGCAGGAAGGGGCAGGAACACATCTGAACTACATTCCCATCTGGAAAACTGACCTTGCAACTTCTGGGCACAGCCAAGGCTTTTCCATTGCCTGAGGCCCACTTGTGAAATAGTGAAGCCACCTCAGATCGCTCAAGAATATTTTTAAAATACCATGCAAATGCTAATTACAGAAGGCACCTGGAAACAGAGAAGCAAAGTATCTTCCTCTGGCAGAATGTTTCTGGACTCAGAAAATTAACTTTGTCATTGAAATTCCAAAGTAAATAACAATTAAGTTCTACTTGATATATAAATGTCAAGTAATTTTTTTTTTTTTGTCATCGTGATTTGCATTTAAACTTGGAAATGTCAGACACTTGGCCCTGCTGCATTAGCAGAACGCTTCCCCCGCCCCGCTGACGGAACACCCGCTGCGGATTACCCGGCACATCATCAAGTAACCAAACACCATTCCAAGGCAGCCTCAAGGTCGATGCTTGCGAGGTGTACTCGCTAATTTATGTTGATCAACTGGAGTGGCTCAAAAGACTATTGTAATAATGCTCCAGTACGTTTATATCAGCGTATTCAATCAATTGGAGTCATTCAACACGAAGTTTCATAAAAATGTAATTTTAGGGACCTTCCAAAGGTTTGTTCAATGCCTCCTTCAATGCCACCACAGTGGCAAGAGGGTTCCCCCTCCATGTCCGTGACTAAAGCAATACCCGACCGTGCTGTAAACATGGGAACCTCTGTTTGGGAAAGAGAGGAAAACATTCAGAACAGCAAGCTTGGCTCTAAACCAGCTCCAAAACAGCTTGTCCCTCACTGCAACCCTCTGCCTCAGCTCAGTGACCTGTGAGGCTTCACAGCCCAGCCTGGCCTGACCCTCTGGAGCAGTTCCTTCACCGGTGGCTGAGCTGGATGGCACCAAAACCCTGTCACCAATATCAACCCTCTGCTGGGAGCTGCAGCAGCAGCAGCTCCCACAGGCACTGTCCAGCTGTGCCCAGAGCCCCCACGGCATCCAGCCAGCAGTGGCTCCTCAGAGCACACTATACATCATCGTATTAGGAAACTCTGTGTGTGTCAGTGCTGCAATTAATTTTTATTAATTTTGTGAGATGAAATTAGTAGCACCCACAGCAGCAAACAAAGAACGGGGAGTGTTCCAGTTCAGTGCCAAATCGATGTCATTAATTCTGTAATACTGGGAGCCCTGATTGTAGCAACTCAGCATTTAACTCTTCCAATTAATTTTTATATTAAAAAAAAAAAATAGAAAACTAACTCAACAATTTCAGAAGGACCTTGAACTCCTGTCACAACTTTCCTTCTCCTGGGACATTCTTTCTTCCAAGTGTAAACACACAAGAGGAAGGTAAGGAAATGTTCATCAGAAAATTGTTTTCATGCATTGCCCTTAGCAAACCAAACTCTTAAGATCGTAAGATGCTGCTACAAAAACATTTATAATCTCATATCTTTAATGATACGATGTAGAGCCAGACTAGTTAATGTGTTTTCTGACCCCTTAAAAGGCTTCTCTGGCAAAGGCTCAGCCAGAAATTGTTTTGAATTAATTCTGAAACTGAGATTACCAACCCAGAAAAAAACTTCTCTATTATTAACTGAATTACCTGCTGTTCTGCAGCCAAGGAGAGCCTCACAGCTGCCACTGGAAGGAAAGATCCATTCAGGGCCCTTCCACCACCGTGGCAGCTCCAGGTCTTGGAGAACCACTGAGAAAGCAATTGGGTTTGCCACATCTCCTTCCCAGGTGCTACACATTTTAATACGACAAGCAAAAGCATTACTTAAGATGTCACAAAAATATACAGTCTGGGGGGGAAAAAAACCCACAAAAGTAAAACAACACAGCTCTTTTTTCCCCGTGTTTCATGGAAAGCAGATCCTCTGTGCGCCCCACCTGCAGCTGCACTGCAGAGGTGCAGAGAAGGCCTCCACGTCCATCCTCTCCTCAGCTGGGTGCTGTGGAACACCTGGAATCAATCTGTGCTGTTTGTTAGGGTGGCACCGCTCCCTGTGTCCCACTGTGACCTCTGTCCCTGCTCATGGCAGCAGGAGGTGATGCCAAACCTGGAGCACGCTGCTCCAGGCGCCTGCGGCACCGGCCCCTGCAACGGATGGTGCTGGGATGCAGGATGCCAGAATAAGCTTTTCTCTCACCTGGGTCCCAGCAGGCTCCCTCCAATGGCCCAGCCCTCTGCAATAGGAAAGGGGTGGATTGGGAAAAAGAAAAACAACAAAAGCCCAGCAAGACCAGAAAGCAAGAGTCGTTCTCTGCGTTAGTGAGACGTATGGAGCCAGAACATAGCTGAAACAGCAGGAAAACATCCACAGCCAAAACTCCATGTCTGGGTTCCCAGGGGAGCGAGAAGTTAAACATTTATGGCAGCACGAAGAAGACATGACATTTACTGAATAATAAACTGCAAACATGTCTGTTAATGCAGCTTTTTGGGACCTCCTCACTATCAAACACTTAACCCCAGCAAGGGAAACACCAGAACACAAACAATCCCTGTGCCTGCCTGTGAACAGTCAGCACATAGTGGGATTGGTGCTTTTTTATTTATTTAAAGTTAAAGGCAAGGGAGTTCTGTCAAGATAAACAGCCTGCGACCTTGCTGAGAAGCTTCAGATCTCCTCATCTGAAGGGATACAATTAAATCCTCCTGAGCAATCGGGTTAAAATATTAACCTGCCAAGACCGTAGCTGTTCCATTTTTAATCAATCTGATTTCATTCAATAAAATGCTCATTAAGGCAATTAATGAGAGTTTGGTGTCACAAGCCATCAAACATGACTGGGAGTTTCCACTTGGTGGTCAAAGCATTGATCAGTGAGTCAAGTCATCAGCGCGAGAGAGTCAATGTGCTGAGCAGGAGAACATTACCTGGTTTTGGGGGAGGTTGTTAGCCACTCCTCATGCTTTTCAAACGTTATTAAATAAGCTGCAATTTCCTGAAAGAGAAACGCAGAAAGAAAACAGAGTTACTTGCATGGCTGTGCTGGGAACTGGAAAGTTTTATAACAGAGACACGGAGCCGCCTACCCCGGGCCAGGCTGCAGCTGAAATCGGGTTTTGACTGACAGAGCGCGCTCGGTAAACGTTCACATCCACGCCACCAAGGCCAGGCTTAAACAGGACAATGAAGAGATGCAAATGAGGAAAGGCATTAACATTTTCCAGCACAGAGAATTTGCTGGTAACTGTGGTGACCACGGCATCGCCGCAAGCCCGGCGTGACGTCAGGAAGCAAAGGGGAGGGTAGCGACAATACGGACACGGGGAGCTAAATAAAATATTTATAAATAGAACAGCATCACTGCAGAGAGAATTACTGAATTATTAATCGTTGCCATAAAAAGCCAGCGGGTGACATCAACGTAAGTCATTGCTCCCACTTGCAGGAATGATACGGGCGATTACTTCCAGATCAGAACTGATTTGTTTGCAGGAAATTATCGGCGCCGGCGAGATAATTCACGACAGTGCCTGAAAACAGGCCTGAGGAACACGGGACAGACGTTCATCCATTTCCTGGGTACAAACCTGGGGTGGTCACAAGGTGGCAACTGTCACCACACCAGCAGTGTCCCGACTTCTAGAGATGGCCACAGATTCCTGGGACTGTGCTGAAAATAAGCCCCCCCAATATACTCAGAAAAATGTAGGGTTTTGATGGTTGTCTTCCAAAAATTGCGTCCCAGCCCTCTCAGAGGGACCTGAATAGCAAAAGCTGCACAAGTGAGGTCAGTGAAGCTGCCTTCATTGCACAAATGCCTCGAATCAGACCCCAAACCATGTGCAGTATCATCTCCAGAGCCACTGCAGCAGAAGTGTCCCCAGGCTGTATCTCCCAACAGCAGAACACACGCCAGCACCAGGGCTTTCCACCAGGAGAGGGGTTTTTATTATTTTTTTTTTTAGCTAGCTCTATATAAGGGCTGTCACTTACAGTACCAAAGCTAAAAACCCCCACAATGCTCTCCAACCAGCTGGCCCAAGCATCTGCTAGAGCCACAAAATGCAATTATATTACTCCCAAACGAGACGTAAAAATATCTTGTTTCCAATACTCTTGGTTTTAAGACTCATACTTAATGTCCTCTGGGCATTGCGGCGGTGCCAGATCTCCGTGTTATGTACTTTATTAGAGCTGTGTGAATGTCATATTAATGACTCCTGACCAACATGTTTACACTGCAAATAAATTCTCCTGGAATCCATCGATGCACCCCTTGTTTCCCAAGCCAGTCTCTGCAGGTTTAAGGGATCCCCATCCAAGCAGATGACGAAGCAGTGGCACAAAGCTCCAAAAACTCCTCTTTTTAATTTCTGGCTAATGGCTAGTGGCTAATGGCTTAATAAAATTTAGTATCAAAATAAGCCAGTGCAGACCTCCACCACCGACACTGATGACCTTCCCAATCCTCACACTTTTGTAGCAGCTGCAGCTGAATCAGATGCAAGTGCTGAAATCTGGACGCTGCATGGCCTAAAAGGTCTGACCCCAGATTCCCAGAAGGCCAAAACCACCAAAGAACTCTGTAACTAAAATTCTTCAGAAAATATGAAAAAAGATCTCTGGGGTTTTTTAAAGCCAGTGCAGTAATTCCACCAAAAGTGCTGCAATCAGCAGAGCTCTATTCCCAACCCATCCCACGTTATGTGTCCTCAGCTCACTATGCTACAAACCAGGTTCGCCTCATGCTGTAAAGTGAGATGAGCTCTGGAGAGACTGAGGAACACTCAGGAGCTCCCTGCACCTCCTCCCCAGCACCAGGCAAGCAGGCATTCACAGAAAAAAACCCCTTCAACACCGAAATGGTTTAGCGGGTTCAGATTAGTCTGGGATTTTGCCTATTCCTACTAAAAATCAACTGCTGTAAGGAGAATTAAGCAATTTTTAACTTTTGTGGCTGAACAAATACATTGCTATGGCACAGAAACCCAAAGTCAGGTGAAGGAACTCAGCCTTACCCATGATGGCTCATTCACTCTGCTCCTTCCTGCCGGCCCATGCCAGGCACGTGAGAAATCCTAATCCCAAACCATCACCAACTGGAGGAGCTGCAGCAACAAGAGGCTCCCATGTGAGGCAGAACATGGGTTTCCACACTGCTGGCCTGGCCCACTCATGTTTGGGCAGAGGAAAGGCCAAGCTGCCAGACAGTGCCACAGACACACACTGGGGAAGGAGGATGTGCTTCTCTGCTGCCAAACCCCCTTAAACCCCATCCCTTCTATGTTCTGCCTTCTGCAACTACAGCTTTTTGTCAGCTGTGCAGAGGAAAGTGCTCAGCCCAGCACTGGTGGCTGACCAGAGGTTTGCAGGAGATGCCTCTGCATGGTGGGGCACGGGCAGGGCTGCTGAGGCAGGGCTGGGGTTCAGCAGCTGCGTGAGTTGAGCACCCTGCTGTCACACCAACACCCTTTTTCCCTTTGAAAAAAAAGAGGGAAGAAATAGATTTATCACCAGAAGACACAAAGTCATTAAATAATTAAAAACAAAACTATGGGCACAATAAAAGCCCTCTGATAAAACCCTGCATTTTAATGCGTGTTAATTCCCCTAATGATTCTTTCTGTGTCTCACAGGGTCAAATCAATGTCCTCACAAAAAAATCCAATTACATTCCATTCATTGTATCTTTGGAGCAAGGCTATTGTTTGCTTTTGTCTCCTATCAAACCCTTTTCCCATCGCTTCTTGCCCGAGACTACAAACAAAAGGCAGCATGGCACCAGCAAGGTCAGACGAGACAGAGCCGGCTCTGAAACCCCGGCTGGTCCTGGCTCCTCTGTGATTGCACAGCAAGTGACAGAAATCAAGGGACACAAACTCAGTCTCGTCACCGGCGAGTCCCCCTGCAGCACCACTCAGGCCAGGTGGCACCGGGTGGACCCCAAGGCCACCCAAGTTAATCTCCATGGGCAATGGCACCACGCAGCACGGGCAGCAGCCCCCGTTCCAGGATATCCTACCCAGACCCACATCCCCTCTATCCCAGCTCTGAAATTAGTGTCAACATAAAATGAGAGAGCATTGCTGGGAAAGGGTGAACCACTGAAAGCTGTGAGGATCCAGCTCCACTTCTCAGTGTCGGCCAATTCCAGGGCAATGCTCAGGACTTTCCCTCCCTGTGAGTGCCTGCAGGACTGAGCCCAACACTCACAGGACACTGCTGAGGAAAACAGGCTTGATTGACCAGCTCAGGGTCAAAAGCAATGAGATTATTAAACATTCAAATCACTCAAGTTATGTTTCATCCTAAACTTGGTCAGATAATTCTGTGGTTTAGTTTAGACGGTTGCTCGGGCTGAAAGCATTTTATCTAAGTGCAGATTTATTTTTATTTTGCACTTCTCTGTTTGTTTAGATTATTAGTTTGAATGCACCAGGGAGCCACCAGCTGGGAAGCCCAGCAAGCTGTGAGAGACAGGACACACACAGCTCCACCACCTCCAGACACTGCCACCAAGATGTTCCCACTGCTCCCCCAGCCTCGTGCCAGTGTGGCACCTCTCAGCCCGCTGCTCCTGGCTCAGGCACCGTGGCAGAGCTGCCACACACTCCCCACCCAATGCTACGTGACTGCAGCTCCTCAGACAGTTCAATATTTCATGTCAGCATGTAAAGGCCCAGAGCCGTGGCACATGGGCGACCTGATCTCACCCGCCACGTCCCAGCCGCCGCGGTGAGGACGAGTGGCAGTGCCACAGCCAGCGGGACAGGGACAGGGACAGCAGGGCAGAAGAAGCTCCCTCAGAGCACTCAGTGCTGCCCAGGAGCTGGAGAGGACACGGCCACAAAGCACAGAACAGACTGATGGACAGGGATCCAGCACTGGCGCTGTCAGAGAGGTCCATGACCCATCGTGCACCCAGGAAAGCTACCAACTCTGCTCTGAGCTGAAGGGTTTCCAGTGAACACACACATTTTTTGGAAGGAAAAGAGTAAGTAATAAACTCTGAAACTGACAATCAGTGGGTTCCCTAAAGCCTCCTTCCTCCCAGCTCAACCCCGTCCAGGTCATCCTGCATCATCACAAGGTATTGGAAATTCCCACCTGACCTCTCAAAAGAAAAAGAGAAACCACAAGGAAGAAGGATTGCAGGATTCCCTGGGCCAGGCAGCTCTGGTCACCATCTGGTCTCAAAGCAACATGTAATTCATGAAAAAAAACCAGTCTGAATTTCAAGTTATTACTTTGTATGAATTATACACAGCCGAATTAATAAGCCTGAATCTATGCATGTGTTAGGAGAAAGCAGAAGAGTTTGTACTCATCCCTAGATTTAGACCACAGAGCTAATAAAGCTGCGATCTCTTAAGCAAGCACGTTTATTCTCTTAGGAATTCACCACGTCCTCTCTGCTATAAAGACAAATTCCAGCCCATCACTTCCTTATCGTCCTTCTGCTCTGAAATGAAAATCAAAATTCATGTTGACTATGGACCATCTTCTCAGCTGGGATTGAGCCATTTTCATTTTCTACCCATCCCCATTCTCAAAGCCATTAATATTCTGAATATCACAACTACAAACTGCTCCGAATGCCACACAGAGCGGGCTCACACCACCTTGTTCAGCATCATGGGAACAAAAATCCCAATCCCATTGCATTTGTCCAGTTGTTTGGCCTAAAGCAGCAACACTACGAAAGGGATAGTGCTCATGAGCTGGGTGAAACAAGGAACAGGAGAAGGGCAAATCGAGCTTGTGAGTGTCCAGCAGGGACAGGAGGGTCAGGCGACTGTGGGCTGACAACACCCATCAGCAACAAAACATTCCTACACCAAAATGTTTCACTGCCATTGCAGGCAGGACTTGGTTTGGTCTTGAGGCGTTACCTGTCTGCAACTTCTCAAAGCAGAAACATTGATCTGACTATGCTGAGGCTGAGAAGGGGATAAAGCTCAAATATTTCTGCTGTTTTGCTGACAATCTGTGTCAGCAGCACAAGCTGTGGCTGGGGGTCAGAGGTTGCTCAGGGCTGCCCAGCCAGAGCACGTGTCAGGACGGACTTGCACGGATTTGGTTTTCCAACTCATGCCATGAATCTCCTGCCAAGTGAAGAGGCATTTATTCATACCTGTGAAAATACTATTGACTAGCTTAAGCCAGACCCCTGGTCTGTTACCTTAATGAATGAAAAACCCACCATTTTGGGGCCCAAAGTGTTGCCTTCCCTTGGTTTTCAGGGAGCAGGAGACAGCCCACAGCGCACTGGCTGCTGCTGTCCCCCTTGCCCAGCCAGCCTGGCTGAGCTCATCTCTGCAGGAAAAGGCCTGAGGGCAGCCTTGGCATCACTGTCTGGTGCCACAGGACAGTAAAGCCACCAAGTGGGAAATGCCTGTGGCTTGGGAGATGCTCGCCTTGGTTCCCTGCACGGCAGTAAGCGGCGGGATAGCAGGAGTGGGGATGTTTTCATTAATAATGGTGTCTTGCCAACCATCTGCTAAAGGTCCACACTATTAATTTAACAGGAAAAAAATGGAATAGATTACTCTACGGTTTTCAATTAAAGTACATGATGTCTTCAAACTGCAACCTTAATTAGATATTATAGGGTGACATTTAGGAATCCTGAGCTGTGATGGCTGATCAAGTCATCTGACTGCGACGGTGTTCTGCAGCACTGCTGGGGCCTCCTGCACCCAGCACCATCAGGAGAGCTGTCTGTCCTCAAATTCCAGTGCTGGAGCACCTCGGACACACTCCTGGGGTTAAAGGAGCACAAGGGTGACACCCATGGCAGCCTTGGCTCAACAAAAAAAACCAGCCGCATATCCGAGGGGACACAGTCCCAAAGAAAACTTATGGAGAGGGGCAGAAGAAAGAGGAAGAAGTAAACAAAGGGAAAAAAAAGAAAAGTAGCAAATGGCCAACTCAAACACTTTCTTTTTAGGGTTAAACCTGGTATGAAAAAACTAGATTTGGACAAGAAATGATTTTCTCTAAAACACATGAAAAAGAGAAGGTAAAAAACCCCAATCAAGAGCACAAGTAGTGACTAACAGGCAGTGGAGCTGAACGAGATCTGCTCAGCTCCTTCACCTGCCAAACACATGGACAAGAGCAAACTGAGACACGTGGTGGGTCTTTAGAACAGCAAGAGCATAATTGGGCCCAAGCCCCCCAGCCACGGCTGCCCTGAACCGCTCGGAAGCGCCGTCAGTCACGAGTAAGAGCAAAGTCAGCCCTTGCATCAGCCTGTGCCTAATAGGATTAGGGTGGATTTTATCTTCCATTTAGGCCCCACACTGAGGGACAGTTAGTAAAACAGGGCAGTAACAAATAATGCCCAATCTTGAGTTACTGGAAAACCCCCACAGGTCATTATGTGATTTTTTTTTTCTTTCAAATGACCTTGGACTAAACCCTGTGATTTAAAGAACCATGAACACTGGCATCCTGCTGGCACTGCTGGTTCAGTTCACTTGTCCTCTGCAGCCTGAAAGAGTCAAATATGCAGTGGGGAAAAAAAAGACAATTCACTAAGATCCCTGTGTTTACAATGCATTAATTACAGCGCAATAGCAAAAACCTCAATTATTTTACACAATTCAAACAGTCACGTGGCTTGACGATGCTGAAGCATGCACCACCAGAGATGCTGCCCTGCTCTCAACTCCCACAGAAACCAAGAGGAACACGGAATTTTCTGCAGCTCTCCTCCACCAAGTGGCAAAATCCAACTGCTTGATGGGGGATGGAGCAGTTCCCCTGTGAACCTGCCCGTGCTGTGGCCTCCTCCCAGCCCGGCCGGTCCCTCCTGCCATGCGGGGACACACCAGTCACACCAGTCCCACTCCCAGTTGGGGCCACTGTGCCCAAAGAGGTGAGAACATCAGTGCCTGCTCCACTCCCCTTCTCTTGCACAGAGACAGCAGCAAGCCCTTCCAAAGCCCTTCCAATGCAAGGATCATTAAAAGGGAAATATCCCTAGAAATTGCCCCTTTCTGCATATTCCTCACTCCCATATGCCCTGACATAATAATGTGCCACAGTCCTGCAGAACTGTCTTTTCAGCATGTTTTTGCATTATGCCTAATTCTGTCAGAGTTTTTCAGTCCCACGTAACGACAGCTCAATGCAGAGTCAGATATAAATCTGGCTTAAGAGACTCTCACCAGGAATTCATTTAAAACTGTAAATGTTAAAAGATTCTGCGGCTGATTTATGGCATTTTCTTATTTCAAACAGAATTAAAATCCTTCTTAAAAGATACATATTCAATCATGATAAAAGCTACATTCAAATGATGCTGCTGGTCAGACTGAGAGCCACAAAGCACAGAAATCTGGGAATAGCAGGGGAATCCAGGAACAGCACGGACTGGGACATTTTACTGGTTCAACCAATGCTCTGCTGTCATGCCACCACCTCAGTCTCACACCTTAATTAGTGCAAAAGGGAGTCCTGGATGCTGCTGCTTTCATGCTCCATCTATCCCACTCCAGCCCAAGCACAAGAATCTCTTTTTCTGAAGATCTAGTTGAACAGAGGAGCTGCTACAGCTGAAGTCATTACTGAATGGGTTTATTCATTTTCCATTGTTTACACTGAAGGCTCTCCCACCTCCGTCAATACCACACAAGTGTCCTGTATCATTGTGCAAACAACATTTAGTGTTAAAAAAAACTACCAGTGCTACTCATTATCATCATTCCTATAAGAATTGTTCATGTTTTGCATTCATGAACAGAGAACATGGTAGAGTCTTGAGTTGCACAGCACAGCCCTGGACCCAAGCATGGCCAGGCTGATGGAAACTCAGTGTTTGGAATGAACCTGTGCAGCACCAGCACAATTCACAAAGCCATTTTAAGCATTCAAGATGCCAAAAGAACCACAGTCTGTGAGAGGCTCATGGCTTCTGGCTGTCCTTCCTGGAGGCACATCACCCAACCTGTGCAGGAGTCCCTAATCTCATGCTGCTCCACCGAAATAAAAAACCTAAATGGAAGGACCAATATCAAATACAAGAGTAAACAAGTAGAAGCAGCCAGAAAAAGCATTATTCAGCTAATTATATAATTAATTGTTCATTATTCAGAAGCCACAGAGCCATTAGCAGAAAGCCAGGGCTCTCTGCACTGTACTGTGGGAGATGCCTCTGACACCTCAGAGAGTGGTTCTGTCCCACGCCCAGCTCAGGCCCAAAACTGTCGTTGTGATGTCCCCAGCTCCTGGCTGGTGCTGCTGCATTGATTGGTTTTGGTGAGGTTTTTTGTTTTGGGATTTTTCTCCCCAAATCTTCCCTGGTAAATTCAGAATCACTGAATATTCTGAGTTGGAAGAGACCCACAAGGATCATCAAGTCAAACTCGTAACTGAATGACCCATATGGGGATTGAACCTGTGACCTTGGCATTATTCACACCATGCTTTAACCAAATTAGCTGATCTCAGGGTCACTTTGATGGATTCTTCATAAAATCAGCAACAACAAGTCCAGTTTCTGGAGGCAGCTCCCAAGTGCTGATCAGCTCCAGTGAACTCACAACACTCACAGCTGTCATCAAACCATCCTCTCTTCCACTGGGGCATGAAAGGGGAAATATTTCTGCCCCACGTCAGGATCCAGGCATGACAACTACCCAGGGCCCATGGCCCGGGGGGCACAGCAGGTCTGCCCCCAGAGTGGCTGGCAAATGCCAGCTGGCTCCCATCTGTGGAAACTGCCCCTCTGACCTGGAACTATCATATGTGATGGCACTGAAAGGAAACAACCATAAAACCAGAGCACATCAGGAAACTGTAAATTCTTTGCAAGTTATTTTCAGACTTCTGAAAGTTTACTTAATCCTCGCTGTTGAGAAAATATATAAGAAAAAAAGGACAAGGGAAAAAAATGACCAGAAAAAAGGATGTTGTTTGTGTGAAAGAGACGTTTCCCGTTCTGAGCAGTGCCAGGCCAGCAAACTGCCCAAACTGTCCCAGAATCCCTGCATTTCTCCTTGGAAAGGGGTTGACCAGAAGGCTGGTGAAAGGCAGGGCTGATTCCATGTCACTCTTGTGACCTCTGGACTGCCAGCCACACGGAACATCGCTGCAGGCTGTGCTGGGGCTGCTGTGTCCTTTCTCACGGAGAAGAGCCGACAGAGAGCATGGATGCTGCTTTCCAAAGGTTAAGCATCACAGGCGATTTCATGCTCTTTATATTTCTAAGTGGTTGATTTCTGGTCTTTTTTTTTTAATAATCATAAATCCCAACATCTGCTCCCAGGGCGGGAGCCCTTTGGCTCTGTGCTTAGCCAGGGAAGGGAACGTGGCTGCCAGTGGCTGCTGCAGGTGTTATTTTTAGTGCGACAGCTATTTACCAGCTCCATTCCCAGAGGGAATTCAGAGAGTAAAAGGGATGCTGATGCATTTCTTACTAAATATAGAAAAGGGGGCGAGCCACCACACACAGTGTGGCTGCAGCTTCCCTCTCCTGCTGGGATGTGGCCTCAGCGAGGGGGATGTGGCCCCAGTGGCACCTGACACCACGGTGGGGACACCCCGGCACAGGCTCCCCATTCACCACATTCTAACCTTCAAGCTGGTGTTTGGAAAAAGCTTTTAAAAAGCAGCTCTTATAACTAATTGGCTTCACTTTGAAGCCCTGATCCTGTAATGAATGGCTCCCGAAATCAAACAAAGCATTTTCAACACCAACAAAATTGCCTGTTATGAAAGCAGAACATTTTTGGGGTAATATTGACTTTAACGCTCTGTCAAGGCACATTGACAGCAGGATGAAAACAGCCCTCCCTCTGCTCAGGCGGCCCAAATCCGGCTGCTGAGAGGGGACCCTGAACACTCATGCCAGGCTGTGCTTCACATCCCCAGGAGTGGGCTCATTTTATATTAGTTTAAAAATACATACCTTTAAAAAAAAATTAAATCTTGCTGATCAAAGAAAGGGATGTGTTTCAGAATTACTCTACTCTTCTCTGGTTTTAAGCCTTTAAAGTTCTGGAGAGGCAATTTTGACATCCAGGAGCTCTGCAGCCCCAGACAGATGGGGATTCCTGGTCGAACTCCTTTTATGTTTCCTTTATTGCTTCATATTTACCAGCAACCTGGAAGCGAGCAGTGTGAAGGTGCCACTTTGAACATGACAGAAGGCATTTCCGAGTGAGGCTCAGACAGGCTGGAAAACCAGCCCAGAGCCCTGAACAAACTGCAAACTGGGCAAATGATTGACACGACACAGAGTGCGTGGGACACAAAAAATACAAAGTAATGGGGACTGGAAGAGCAAGATGCATTATTCATCCAGCCTGTGAGGGTCAGCATTGATGGCATCACCACTGGGTAAGTGAGGGCATCAGGGCACAGCACGATGGACACCTTGGATGTACCTGCATCACCGTGAGCCACACTGGTCACCCCAGATCCACTCTGTGCTCCCCAGGGCTCCTGCTCTGGGCAACCCCCCAAACCCCACCCATGGGATACAGAAAGATCTATATATCTGTAAATCTATAAATCTATATACAGATACTCAAACACACACTCCTTGGGACACTTCATTTCCCTCTACAGTTTCCTGAAGGGCGACCACTTACAGAGCAGAAGAAAAAGAGTTTAATGAATTCAAGTGCACTTAAGTTAGGGAACACTAATGAAGTCACACCTTAATTGGGTATAATTGAGAATCCAGCGCTGCCACTGTTTGGATTATGAACTGCAATTTCTGGTCACATGGAAATTAGCACCTACTTCCTCCCGGAGCAACCTGCTGAGAATGAAGTGCTGGTCACCCAACACCTCTTACAGTTCTCTCTGTTTCTAAGGGGGAAAGCACCAAGGTTGCCCCCTTATTTCCCATTCCTGAGGTTTTCACTGCCCGGATTTACCCAGCAACCATCCGACAGCAGTGCCAGCTCAAGGAATGCCACTCTTGAGGAGACCACAGGCAGGCTCAGCCTCCCCAAGGGTAGGACAGCCACAACTTCAGAGGGGCCAGCAGTGCCAATATGCTGGGCACACAGTGGTGGCATCCAGGTGCCAGCATGCCACAAGGGACAGCCTGGCAGGCCCATCCCAGGGATGGGCTTTGTGCCAGTCCCAGCTATGCTCTGGAGTACTTCAGAACAGGGCAGCTCCCAGGCCTTGAGCATCGTGCTGCCAAGAGGAGTCTCTGGCATGTGCAGACAGCTTCTTGTCTGCACTTAATAAACTATTTGATTAAAAAAAAGAAAAAAGAAAAAGGAAACAAATAGTGTTTTGTGGGACTGGGAGCAACAAGAGCAGAAATGGCAGCAGAAGCAACGCTCGCCCAACCCACGCTGCCAAGCTGAAAACACTTCGGCTGTGCCTGCACATGCCCTTGCCTTCAGCTGCTGTGGCTCCTGTTTGCTTGGCTCCAAATGGGGAGGAAAAATGCCATTTCTTCAGTACCTACCCTGGAGCACTGTGAGGAGTGGTGAAGAGGAAAGGCTGCGCTGTTCCAGATACACAAAGAGTAGACAGAAGTAGAAAAACGTCATCCCATCACTTAATGTATGCAAATTATGTTAAATATTTCATTCATTAAATGGCTCAGGTTATTACTGAATTGTACCTTAAGCTGTTCAGAAAGTTCATTCCTCTTGCACTTGCTCAGTAACATGAAATAACTGACTGAAATGAATATTTTACAGTTTGTGCAGACAGAACATTTATTAAAAATTCTTTCCCTTTCAGAGTCCCACTCCTAAGCAGGTTTCAGGCACCGTGTGACTTAAATTATCCAGAGGGAATGAATTTTGGTTTATTTTTAAAAGTTCGGTTTACTCCCAGTTTGGAAGAGCCCAACAACCTGGGAGGACCCAAACACAACCCTGCTGGGAAAGAGGAACAGCCACAGAGCTCTTTCCCAAAAGTCAGTTGGGGGAGCTGGGGGAGAGGAAAGCAGCCACAGAATTTGGGGATTTTCCTTACTCTAAGCCCAGACAGCTCCACTGTTAGCAGGGAAACAGCTCCTGCAATAGCCCATAACGTGCCACGGGTCCTCTGGGATTTCATACGAGTAATGTGAAGTGACAGGGCTCTGGCTCCCGCCGTCCCCGGTCTCCACCATCCCCAGACCAGCCAGACAAGGGGGAAAGGGCCACTACAGATGGCTCCAGCTGCTTCCAGCCTCTCCAACAGCCCAGGTAGCAGCGTCCTCCCCCATGGTGGCAAGGTCATCACCAGTTCCAGTTAGGGGAGCAGGTCCCGATTAACCCACCAGCACATTCCAGCAGTTCCCAGCCCCATGGCCCAGCACACAGATCCCCTCCTTGGGGCGAGGGCAGGACACAACATACCCCAACATATGCCCAGAAGATTGGCATCACACATTCTTTATTTCCATTCTTTATTTCCAGGCACGGGCTTGAGGAGAAACACGGGCATCCTCCACCACCCTCCGTGGCACCGCCTCCCTCCACATCTCCATGTGATTTTCCCTTTCGCACGCCATGGGCAGCTCCCAGGGAAAACCCACTGGGCTTCAACCCAGCTCCTAACACGGTGTGGCAGCCACATCTCTGTGAACTTCCAGGCTTAGAGACAGATGGATAAAAATAATTATCACTGGAATGGTGGCTCCAGCGTCTAAGTCAGTCCCTGGCCAGTGACCCGGGAAAGGCAGCTCCCTCTGGCAGGAGCGTGTCCCTGGGATGGGAGGTTTAGAGCCTCAGCCGAGCAGACACCCTGCAAGGTCTCATCAATCTCGGCTGGGAAAAACCTTTCCATTTCCAACGGGAATATGCAAACCAGGCTCCGCACTGTAAATCTTCCTTTGCGGCACTAAGGAGATAAGTAGGACCTATTAACCTCCCATGTTATTTCCAACTTCATTATTGGAGCTGACACAGGGAGAGCACACGGTGACGGCTCTTTTTGGCAGAGTGCATGTAAATCGCTTTCTCAAAGGAAATTACTTCTCTGGGCTGAATGTTATTAATCTAAATTCTCCCTTAGTCAAATTGTTGCCCGTAATAAATATGGAACAGGTTGCTACGCTCATCTCCGAGGGCATCCTAATCCAGCTGGAGGTTTTCCCCTCAATTTGAAGGAGCTCCTGAGGAGCTCCTCTGTGAGAGCAGCCTTCACCCAAGGATGGGACCACCCACCCCAATGTCGTGCAGCGCATGAGCACCCTGGGATTTCATAAAGAAAATGTATTT
Organism: Daphoenositta chrysoptera; assembly: GCA_013397915.1. Lineage (NCBI taxonomy): Eukaryota > Metazoa > Chordata > Aves > Passeriformes > Daphoenositta > Daphoenositta chrysoptera. The sequence goes on from VZRO01004635.1 coordinate 333,880, forward strand.
TGGCACTGCCAGCATCGCTCCAGAAGCAGAGTGTGAGCAGGAGCAAGCCAGGGCCTGCTGAGGCTGGGGAAGGGACACAAGGCATGTCCTTTTCCTGCAACATGATGTGGTGGCCTTCCATAGCCAACATCTTTCATGGCTGGTGCTTCATTTATGTCAGCTCTGGTACTGTTAAAGCAGCTCAACTTACACTGCTTACGAGTTTATGCTCTTTTCCAGTGGATGTACACTTGATATCCTCCTTGTGCAACTACTAAACCATGGAGTTTAAGCACAAGCAGATGAAAAACACCATAAAAACCAAATCCAAACCCAAACTGAACTTTGCCAGAGATGCAGGTAGGAATTTTATTTGCATGGTATTTGTTCCTTTCATTGAAAACCAGCTCCTTGCCAGTAAAGATTTTCACAGAAATCCTCACAGAACACCCCTCCACAAAAAGCTACAATCCCTTCTGCTCAAAGGCACACCCAGGTATGGAGTGGGTTCAGAACACTATAAATCCAGTGGCACACACAGCCCTTCTCCTCATTTGTTACCAGCCAAGTGTGAAAATGTTAATGAAGGCAGCTGTAATAATCTACGGGAATTTCCCAATTAAGATTTCGTTCACGTCCGCCAGCTCCCTCTCCAGCGCAGCCCTTGAGCATCCCCCCTTCCACCCAACAGCAACCATAATTGCTGGGCTCCGTCCAGGCACCCTCACCCAGCCACCCTGATGAGGGAAATCACCGCCACTCTATTAACTCCAACTTCTATTGCATGTATTCCTAGAAGAAAATGAATGCAGAGAGCTTTACGTGTGCATCTACCCCCCTACATGAGTATGTTTGAAATATAACACGCTGACAACACTGAGTCAGGCAATACCATGGCAGTCACTTTTACTGAAAAAGAAAAAAAAAAAAAATTAAGTTTTGGGGGTGGCTTATGGCAGCCCTGGCTCGTGGGAAGCTGATGCCTTCCTGGTTCAGCAAGGCAAACCCTGGGAGCCTGTCTGGGTGTCGGGAGCACATCTCTCTCCTGGCAGAGCAGAAGGGAAAGAGACTCCATGATAAAATGAAGGCATCCTCGCAAATAAATTACTTTTCTACCACAGTCGTGTGATTTTTAATTTTCCTCTAATTTCAGGACTGCAGCACTGATATAAAACCCCTCTAAGTGTTTTAGGGAGATGGTAATGGTCCTATACTAAAATAATTCAACCAACACTATAATTTTAGTACCACTATCAAAATGAAATAATGGCTGTTTACTGTGTTACACCTTTCAAATGACCTTCATTTGAATACAAATTGTGGCTCCAAACTCCAAAAGCCGCTCCATTTCAGGAGGCAGCAAATTGAGGATGTTTACCCAGGGTTTACTCTGCCAGCAGATTCCTCAGCATAACCACAAAGGCCTAATGTTTTTGAGGGGTTCTTTTCCTTTGAAATTGTTTAAGACTAGCCTAAAGGACCCACCTGGATATGACAAGAAGCCTGAGCCACAGCCCTTCACTCTGCCCCAAGCATGATGGGAATCTCACATTCTGTTTTATGTGTAAATACTTACTGGTGATGAAACTGTAAGCTCACAGCTCACTCCCTCCCAACCACCTCACCTCGGACAAAGAACAAAGATTAATCTGCCAGTAATCAAGTACCCAGATGAGACGAAGAGGTAGATGGGTCCCATCTCAATCTGGGCCTTGAAAACACCTTATTTGATTTTATTTTTTTAAGGTTAGGCTCTGTCTGCCCATCACGGGCTCTCACACTGGTTTTGGGGACCCCGTGCAGCCACCTCTGCCCAGAGAAGCTGTGGGGAGCCCCTTGGCACAGACCTGGGCAGCTGTACAGGTGCTGTTCCCAACTCCCAGGGCTGTGTGGCATCCGCAGCTCAGCCCACGCAGCCAGAGCGGGGGCGGTCACAGGCGAGGATCTGCAGAAAAAATTTCACTACAGACATTTGCTGATATTCACTCATCCACCTGGGAACCCCAGTCTATCACCAGCTATTCCACTCTAATAATGAATTTCTGCCCTTTCATCAACATTAGTCAGAAACAGCTCTGAGAAAATTCCCATTTGGTGCCAGGAATGTAACAGAAAACATTGACATGAACGGCAGCAAGCAAAGCCAAGCAGTGTGCCCAGCTGCAAGGCAGCACAAGCTGCCACCACCCAAATCTGAGCCCTTCCAAGATCCTTCACAAGCGGGGTAAAAAAATATGATAAAAAAAAAGTTTCTCTGTAAGGTGCCAGAAGTTGTGCTACAAACTCCCTTCCTGTGGGCACTGAAGGGCCATGATCCCACAAGGATACTCCATGCTCAGGAGCACTCCTTCCCTTTCCCCAGTTCCCAAACACACCAATGGTGATCCAGGCACCAGGCTGAGCGCTGCTTTTGCTGCTGCTCACAACAAAAGTGCTCGAGTGGGAAAATCCCACATGCCGAAAATACAGAGCGTCTGTAAACACTCCCATTCCGAGACACCTACGTGTAATTACTCACGACGAGTGAGGAGGAGGAAGAAAAACCCACTTTTTGTTTTTAATTCTCTTCTCTGTGCATAGAAGCTATGGCAAGAGAAGCCCCGGCCAGCCAGCATCTCTGGAGGGGAAGAGCAGCATGTGGCCACAACAGCTGGACTGAGAGCAACAGTGTTTTGACAGCAGTGCCATTTTGGGGCAGGAGAAAGGGAAATCCCTTCTGTAAAGGATGACCTCTGCCTCTCCCCAGAGCTGCCTTTCCTTGGCAGGTGCAGCCCTCCCAAGGGCAGAGCCAAGCCAGCAGTTGATGTCCCGGCTGGAGATCCTGACCCAACACCCGCCTCCGCTGTGGTGACATGTGGAGAAACAAAAGGGGTTTAAACAATAGGTGTTGTATAAAACATCTGAAAACAAGACAAATTAGTCATTAAAAATTAATTTTGGAAAATTACACTCTTGCTAATAGACACTGTTGTGACTTTGCATGTTCCTTTTCAGGCAGGGGGGAGGAAGGGGACTCAAAACACATTTTACTGTATTTCAAAAACTGAAGAAGTAGATACCCATGCTTTTGGAAGCCTGTGTTCCCCCGTGCCATCCTGGTGCTGGCAGTATAGCCCTGTATGGTGAGGTGCCAAATGATGTGACCAGGGCAGGTGAGCACCTGCAACCCTGCACCAAAACCCCCACCACGAACCTGCCCGTGGGATGCTCCAACGTTATTTTCATGCACTCAACAGCGAGGACTATGCCAAAATACTCAAGGTCAAGAGACCAGCATGGTTCGAGGCAATCTGCACCTCTTAAAACAGTGACAAATATGTTATTTAATTTTAATGAGCTTTTTTGCATCTCCAATCTAATTACAGCATTATCAAGCACTGCTCCGAACTGCAGGTGGCTGCTCATTACTTGGGGTAAGGCTGTCACAAGCATTTTTCATGAATACTAAAAACTGCCTCATTTCACCACCCGCTCCGAAATATCCCCAGCTGACAGCTCCACTTCTGAATGTGGGGTTTGGTGTGGTTAAGAGAGAGCACTGCCCACAAGCACAGCTCTATGCGCCTCCCCAGCTCCTCTGGCCAAAACCCCCAGGGGAAACACCATCCACCAAAACACATGAGTTTTGGTGTGGAAGATACTCGTGCCAGAAGTGTCCCCCAAGAGCAAACAACTCCCTGTTCTGCACAGCCGTGAGGACACCCTGTGACAGGGAACTGAGGAAAACCCCTCACTTCCAGATGGCTTCTATTTTTTGCTTTCAACTAAGTGGTTTTTAAAAATCATTATTAAAAACAAGGAAAACTCCAATGTCAAAAGCATTTTGGCAAGATAAAAATTCTTCAGTTTTCCTCTCAAGCTTTACCAAAAAATTAGATTTTTCTGTTTCTTTTGGTCAATTCCTTTGACCACCTCTCCTCATGGACTGCTGTTTACTCCATGCAGCACAAAGCTGCTGGAGCTCACATCCAAAAGGCTCAGTAACCAGCAAGAATCAGATATTTTAATCCTCCCCAAATCCCCTTTTCCCTGCACGGTTTGGTGAGCACAGGCAACAAACAAGTGATAACAAAACCCCAACAGCAGCTTTTTCTCTTACAAAGCAGGGAGGCAAGCAGGACACCCCCCCTCAACAACCCCAAATCCTCATCCCTCAGGAGGCGGGAGTTGCCCAGCTCACCCTTGGATTGCCTTTCCCCCCCAAAAAAAACCGGTCCAGCTGGTGGCAGCCCATAGATCTGCCTGACCAGGAGCACTGACCGGCATCCAGGGGGACATGGGGGTGATGGCAGGGGACCGAGGGCTGAGGGGACACCAGGCTCTTCACCACAGGGACATCCCAGGAAAGGAAAAGCATCCCGGGAAGGCTCCGGGCTATTCCCAGTTCCTCGGGCAGCCTCATCAGAGCTCACTGACAGCAGCGGCACCTGGGGCTGAGGCAGCTGGGCAGCAGCACTGGGCCACCTCTCAAGTGTGCCTACGTGTGCATGGATGCGTTTATCTGTGCACGCACACGTCTCTGTTCTGGCGTGTATCTCGATGCCTGCACATCCATTTAACAGCACACACGACACGCACACAGCAGGGCTGCCCGAGCACCGCAGCTCCGTGCGCCGCCGGCACAGCCGCGCTCCGCTCCCGGCGCCGCTGCCGCAGCCCCGGCGCGTCCCCCTGACCTTGCTGCAAACCGCAGCGGCCTTTGGGGCGCGGGATCGCGGCCGCACGGCTGTGACAGCGGAGGTGCCACGCTGGGGGATGCCAGCCGGGACCCCCCATGGCAGGGACCGGCGAGGCAGAGGCAGCGGCCGGCGCTCCGGGGAGTTCCGGAGCTGCGGGAGGGCCAGGGACGGGGCAGGGCTGAGCGAGCGGGCGGCGAGAGCCGCGTTTGCTCAGCCGGGCCCCGGAGGAGCTCCGGGCTCCCCCGGCCGCTTCCTCCGGGCCCCTCTCCAGAAAAGCACGCTGACTTCAGTTAAAGTGTGTGCCAGCTGCAGCCCCGCGACCGGAGCAGGCAGAGACGTGGCGCTGAATGATAATTAAATACATTCGCATCATCTGTCATTTTTTACTGCAGGTGCCGGTGTAATAAATCCGAGCTTGACTCTTCTGTCAGCTGGCAGCGAACATGTTTTAACGCCAAATCCCGGGGGATGAATTCAGAATGGCTTGGCCTTGCACGGGGAGGAGCCGCCTATAACACGCCAAGTGGGTAACGCATACTTGATTGCTTTCATAGTACTTTTATTATTTTGGTGACACGTGTCTGATGTGGAGTTTCAACCCACTCCCACAGGGAAGGCAAACATTTCCACCACCGTCTTCCTACCACACCCCAACCCTCCACACACAGCCCCGGCTCTGCTATCCTCAGCCCCCAGCACTGTCCCAGCATCTTGGTGTGCCTGTGACTTGTTAGGGTTATTAGGATTTTGGTCAAAGACGAAAAAAGTCAAAGGAAAAAGGCAAACAGAAATTGCAAATTAATTTAATTAGAACAACGACACTCAGAAAATTAAACATTTAAGTTACTATGTTGTAAATCTAACTCATCCCTCTGGTGCACAGTGAAGGAGCAGCTTTGTTTCCCCATAGATGCATGCAAACTGCTCCCCAGTCGTCTTGTGGAGAACAGCGAATTCTTCACTGCAGATACTGCTGGGACACACCATATGACACATTTTCCACAGGCATCCACACACCTGTGACACAGCACCAGCCCCTTAAGTGTACTGACATTGCAGTAATGAACTGTTTCAGTTTGAAGTTTATTTATTATTTTACCAATAGTTTTATTCTTCTTGCATTCTGCACGTGGCCCAGTTGATGCACAGATCAGGTACAAATCCAGGCACCGCAGGATGCTCCTGCCTCCAAGCTGGCCCCTGTCCCAGGAAGGACAGCCAGGCCTGGCTACAGGAACCAGTCCCTGCAAGCCCAGGTGGGAAAAGCGTGGAGTGCAAAGGGAGAAGCCAAAACTCAACAAGAACAATCCTCCCAATTCTCACTACGGAGCACCGGTGCCTCGGTGTGCCATGGCTGGGGCTTGCCAGCTGCACCCGCTATTTATAACCCTGGCACTTACACAATTACAGCTCGACAACTTACAGTACAGGCCTGGAAATCAGAGCACTTTATTTACCCAGCCAAAGCTTTATCAGTGCAGTTGGCTTTCCAGTGAGGGAAGTGCTGTTTGTGAAGCCCTTCCGTGTAGGTGCCCATCTCCTTCAGCAGCCCTGAACAGCATCTCCATTCTGGCAGCACAGGCTGGTGGGAAACACACAGGTAAATCCTTTGGCAGTGTTCTCCATCTTCCAGGATGTGCTGCACTTTTAACCTAATAAAGTCCCAATTGTAATTTGAGGCAGAAGATGCATCTGAAGGGGCAAACAGCTGTGGGTCCTGCCCCAAAGTGGGCACAGGTGCCTGTGCTTGCCCCCAGGTGCTTTCTATCCACATTCACAGTGAGCTCCACTCCTTGCTCAGTTTTGACTTTGTCATGGTACTTTGCCAGCTGTATGTGTGTCCTGGAGCCACACATCTTTTTTAACAAATTACATCAAATGAAATCATAAATAAGCTGAGTGGCTACAGAAGAGCAGAACCCCCTTTTTTGTGTGCAGAACAAAACCCGGTGCTGCCTGCTTTGCGGTTTCCTCGGCAAGCACACGGCTCTGCTCAGCTCTCCCTTGCTGGAGCAACAACAGCCCTGTAACAGCATCAGAACACAGGGACAATTCTGAACTCGGGGGCAGGAATCACTAACACTGAACTTACAGCATGGTTACAGACCCCTTCCCAGCCACAGACTGTCCCAAGACGGGGTCCTTGCCACTCTCCCTGGCATATTCCTAAACCCATAATCCCCAAATCCGGGATCCACCACTGCCAAAAATACGTGATGTGGGTTTACAATTCCCCCCACCAGCACTGCTGCCCCCAGCATCACCCCGTGCTTTAAACAAAAGCACGTTTTCCTTTCATTAAAAACATTCCCACGGATTAAAGATTTGGAGGCCACAGCAAAGCAAGTTAAACATTTACTTTCTATTAAAACATCTAAATGAGAAGATTAAAACCTGTTTTACATTTAACAGGCAAAGTCAAATCAGCACAGGAGCAGCTTAGCGCGTACTTAGAGCCAAGGCCTTCTGATGTGCAGAGGTAATCAATTTACAGAGGGAGGGATTTCCTAAAACTACTCAGAAAGGGGTAAAAAAAAATAGCACACATACATTTGAACAAATCTTTCCCTTCTTTGTCCCCATGCCCGCCTCCCGGAGCTGTTTTGCTGCAGCTCCAATCAGCTCGCTCCCACTGACAGCTCTTGCCCCAGATTCCCCCATAAAATATTTTCACAGCTGATTAGTCTATTTAGCACGTTGCACGCTTAAGCTCTTTTGTTTATTTTTCATTTGAGATGGCAGGAAGAGACGATCCGATGGAATGCAGAAGGGGGTTATTGACTGTGTTTAATGGCAACTGTTTGCAGGAGTAGCAGTTAGAGGTCACAGAGGTGACGCAGACACAGCTGACTGCTGCAGGAATTTCTGCTCTAATTTTCTAACATCCAAACAGACTCTGCCTGGTAACAGAAACCACTGAACTACAGCTGGTTTCTGCCAAGGCAGAATTCCCGGGGGAAGCTGAAAGTCTCCCTTTACAGGGCCAAAATCCAAGTCTATTTGTATTCGCCTGCATCTGATCTAACAGCGTTTGGACACAAGACCAGCTCTGTCCTGCCATGGGGGTGCTGAGGCAAAGCCCCTGCTGCTGCCAGGCACCTCTTCCACACAGTGTATTAGCCAAACTTTGGGATCACCCATCCCCCCAAAAGGGTTTTTTGGTGATGCAATTTCAGATGAGTGCCAAACCCACGGAGTGACACAAAGCACCATCACTGCTGGACACTGTCCTCCATCCAAACACCTGGGATCCAACCCCAGGTACTGAACCAGCACATGCCGTGATGCCCCCGTGGCCAGCAGGGAACCCCACAGGGACTTGCACAAGGATCTCAGTCCCAGGTTTCCAAGTGAGGAGCTCTGATGCAGTGAGTAGCTGATCTTACACCCCCCTCTAACACTCCATCAGTTGTTCCTGCTGCCATTAAAGGGAAGGAATCAGAGCTCCCACACTCCCATGTAACAGACTGAATCCCCCTGCATGTCCTAGAGGTCATCTCAAAGAGAAGTCTCTACTTCAGTTACATAACCTTCAGTTTCAAAAGTTTATTTAAAAAGTGAAAAGCAGCAGAAGGAAGTGAGGGACAGAGTGGATGTGTGCAGTCCCTGGGGTGGAGGGTTGTTTACTTTTAAATGATCACACTATTTCAGGGTGAAGCAGCACACAGCTAAAGGGAGAATCACGTGAAAGTGCTGCTTAACTGGCCTTGTCAGACAAGATTTTGGCACGAGCATGTATTACGTAAAAGTAATAATCCCTTTAACTAAAATATTTGGAAGAGGGTTACACAGCCAGGAACCAAAGGGAGGTTTTGCCGTTATTTCTCATCTGATCACGCTGAATAAAATGGTCCAACTTACCAAGTATTTTAGGACAGAACTTGGAGGCTGTCTCTACTTGCAAGCAAATGCATTTTGCCACTTGTGCAGACTAAAATTTGGAACAGGAGGGGAAAGGAAAATCCACCTGAATGCTTCAAGCACTGATGGAGGCTGTGACAGTCCAGCACAGCTCGTAGCCACAGGGTCAGAGAAACTCACACAGTAACACAGAGGTGCTGGGCAGGGAGTTCTGTGAATACTGGATCTGCCACTATTTTAACAGGCAATTCTGCCACATGCAGACAGGAAAGTAGCTGGGTTGCCCCAAGGCTCGCTGCAGAGAAGCCACACGACCCGCTGGGCACGGAGGATGCTCACAGGGGAAAGATCCCACCACCAGCCACACGCAGGAGGCAGGGAAACAGCCCCGGGACGCTTTGAATCTACCAAGCCCTTGACCCAGCAGCACCCGAGAGGCAGCGCTGCCGCTGCCGTCGCTCTCCCGCCGACAGGCGGCCCCGGGAGCCCCCAGGCCGGCAGCGGGGTGCTGCGAGCCCGCCGCCGGCCTCCCCGGGGACGCCTGCGGCGCTGCCCCTGCCGGAGCCACGGCGTCGCCTGCCCTACGATCGCCGTCTCCTCCGAGCCCCGATCCTCCCTGCGAACCTGCACATTCAGTGCCTTCGCAGCACCCTCCTGTGGGGATTCCGCGTCCGTACAGACACGGGGGCAGCTGGAGACGGGGCGCCACGGAAACCCTCCTCTTCCTCCTCCTGCGGCGAGGCCGCGGGGACGGGAGCTCCTCCTCGGCGGCTGCGGGAGTCCAGGCCGTGCCGGCGGCTGGCGGCACGGCCCCGGTACCGAGCGGGCCCGGGGACGGGGCGATGCCGAAAGCACCGCGGCCTCTGGCACGGCCCGGCCAGCGCAGGCACCCGAGCTGCGGCACTGCCGGCACGGCACTGCCCCGCCCGGCGTACAGCGGCACCGGGTTCGGCTCCAGCCTGCTGCCTCACACAGCCAAGCACTCACAGGTCGCTACAAAAAAAAAGTAAAAATGAATAGATTTCTTTGCAGCAACCTCTGACAAAGTGCTCAGCTCCTTCCCTGGGGTGTGCAGTTGCCCCCCACGGGGTGTATCTCTCCTCTCAAAAGCAGGAAAACCTTCATTTAGCAGCACCTCGTTTGGAAGCACTTTCACGTTAACACTTTTGTCTTCATGGTGATGCTGCATTTTCGTTCAGATGCTTGAAAGCACTTTTGTCACAAGTTGCAGTGATTTTACGCAACACTTTGCACCTCAATGAAAACCAAACAGTGCACTCATTTTTAAGAGAAGGAAGACTTGAGAAAGTTTATAATTATTATGTTATTAAACATTTAAGTTTAAAAAAATTGTGTTATCTACACTGTTAATATACAGCATTCAGTGTGGTGCCAAGATACAGAAATCCCAGATATTGTACACCTTCCCACTTTTTGCAAGAATGCTGCAAAATTAGACTTGGATAAATCTCAAATCTGAATCACTGATTACCCTCCAGGTTACACAGTAATTTAACATCCTTCAGCATGTGACTTGCAGAGAGCACACAAATCAGTTCACTTGTGCAACGGGCAATAACATGGATATGGCATCATTCACTTTTGAAGCCTCTCACACCAAATGAATTCATCTTAATAGATGATGCTTCTAGAGGAACAAAGCAAATTTTTTGCTTCCCAAATGAATGATTTTTAAACAAGTCTGGCAGATGAGCTTTAGGTGAAGCACAGACACACTACAGACACACATCTCTAGTTTAGATGCTCTAAAGCAAGGCAAGGGCAAATCGTGGGAGGGATGATAATCCCTCATTTACTTTTTCCTCCACCTAACAAGGGAAGTTCTTTCCTCACCCTCGTTGCCTGGCAATGACCACTTTCACCTATCGGGAGTGGCGCGTTGCTCCCATCCCTGGAACACTCGAGTATCCTGTCATGGAAAAGAGCAGGCTGTAGAATCCATCAGACAGAAGCTGTCAGAGGAGAGCATCTAATGTGGAAAATCCAGGTGCAAAACTGCAATTAAAAACTACCTTTCCATTGCCACAAAGCCTTTCCAAACCATCATCCCAGACAGTAACTAAAACCTTCTCTGGAAAGTTAAAAATTCATTGCACTCATCAAACTCTGAGAAAGGAAGAGGTGCTCAGCTACCAAATTCTGAAGACATAACTGAGCCTGCTCTTCCAGGGCAAGGAAAGACAGGCTGATGGGAAGCAGGTGTATGGAGGCTGGAGGCGAAGGCTGAAAATCCATCCAGCAGAACTCAGGAAGGCAGGCAATCAGATGTGGCAGAACAGAGCAGGCAGAGCTGCAGCAAGATGAACCAAGCACATGATTTTTGTTGTTACTGTGTCATGAGGTCTGTGTCCAGGGAAGGCAGGGATTGGGTAGGAGAGGAGACTCTCATTGTTACCAGATGTACGACGTGACTTATTGCTACCATCAAAACTACAGCATCTTCCCAGCGGCAGCAGCAGGATTTTCTGGATGAGAACACTCCATTTCTACCTTGAAGAATATCAATTCTTCCTCCACTACCCAGCCCTGTTCAGGGGATAGTAGAGCTATTCCCAGCTACAAAGAAAATGTGTCCTAAATAAATGGAGAAGAGAAAGGCAAATAAAATGTTTGATAATAAAGTCTTGCAAGCTGTAGGCTTTTACAGGAGGGAAATAATCTCCACAGCTGGAAGGACGCCTCTCTTGGCACCAAGGTCAGAACTTTTTGAGGAACGGAGGCCACAAGGCAGCACAGTCTGGCCCCAACCCAAACAATACCTCAGGAGCACCATTCCCTGGCTGCCACCTTCCACACATATCCCAAGAGAAAAAGCAAAGCCACAGCATAAACCCTGGCTATCAGATCATATGTGGATCCAGCAACTGAATCAGTAATTCCTCAGCCCCTCCTCAGCCCTGTAACACACGAGGGCGGAGGGGGATGAGAAATGAACAGAGGGACCTGGGTGACAGGGCAGCAGAGCTTCTCACTGGGAACACGTGGCACCTTCCAGGCCCCTCGCAAAGAACCGAGAAAGGCAAGTTGTAGTATTTGTTTCATACGTTCATCACAACAGGAACATCAGCCAGATCTAGACTAGGTCCAAGGGATAATCACTGTAATTAGCACTTCGTTCATATAATTACCAGCAGACCCTGTAACATTTTACAATGGAGGTAATTACCCACATTTTACAGCTGAGGAAACAGATACAGTGCAGGTGAGTAACTTAAAAGAAATTATCAGTGAAACTGTGGCACAGCCAGAGGCTGCAATTATCCTTATTCCCAGCCAAGGCTCTCCCCAATAATCCATGCTGAATTCACTTCTGTCTTGTGGGAAGGAATCCAGAGAAAATAAACACAAACTGGAATTTCCAATGTCTAGAAGAGCTGAAAAGCAGACAAGCCAAACCTGAAGGAGAAATAAAAACACATGTTTATCACTGAGTATTTTCTGAGCTGAATGTGCAGCTACGAGCGGGGGACAGGCAGAGGACCCTGCTCTAGCAGACACAAAGCCAATGCGGGGTGTCAAGGGCTACAGTTCTACTTCTGAAGCAGAGGAAAAGCAGAAGCACAGGAGAGGGTCAGGGCTGGCTGCCCAATGGTGCCGACTCAACCCCTCAGCCATCAGAATCCTTAATGCAAGTCGAGAAGTTAGAGATTAAAGCAGGAGCAGTAATTAAATTATTTAAGGACCTTGCAAACCAACGCACACCCAGAGCAGCAAGCAGGGTGACAAGCCTGAAAAATTCACCCCCACCCTGAAGACAACATCCCTGCAGAGTGGCTGCCAAGGATCCCAGTCCTGCCCCAACAGCCGGTGCCCCAGTGCGAGGCTAGAGCAGCACTCGGGCTCTGCTCTGGAAAGGGGGAATTCCCTTCCCCTCTGAGCACAAGAGCAGTGGGAGCAGCGGGATCCACACCTAGAGCCCACCAGCCCCAAAACATGAGTAGGGTTAGCTGGCACTTGCTCAGTTTATTGCATACGGTCAGGTGCTGCACAAAATCTGTGTTTTCCCAGGTACAGTCTTGGGCGAGGGATACAGACCTGTCCTGTACTTTCATCCTGCACCTCTGGATGAGTTTCAGTGTTAACAGAAAACGGTGTGTTTCTGCTGACCAATACATCTGATTCTCAATAGTCAGACCAAAGTGAGCAATTTGCTGCTGCCTATGTTTTATTAAATGAGCAGCACATGCAGATGACCCACAGGTGTCTATTAGGTTGAATAAAGCAGATTAGGTTAATCCAACCCCAGCTGCATTACCTGAACTGCAAGACATGCAACGCTCTGAATCTTGTACATGTGCCAAGGATTTCATTTCAGCCCTTCAGCCTTCTGTTAAGGTTAATACATAAAAGCCTTCAGCAGCAGAAGATATTGCATAGATTTCAAAATTAAGACTTGTTTCAGGAGTGGATGTTATCAACATTCTGGCTTTGAGTAACAGAAAAACCTTGTAAGCAGGAACAAATCTCTCAATAGAGTATTCTCTCAATATTTAAATAGACAAATGTTTTGCTTTGCAAACATTTTGCAGCATTTGTGTAGTTCTTTGATTAAGTGTTTGACGAAAACATGTATTTCAGTTGCTGCTCAGTGAAAAACAAGCTCAGTAAAGTGAATTAAGTTCCATCATCTCTTGCCATCCAAGGGTCAGTTGTTGCTGTTCCTTCTGTATACAGCAGCACTGCAGCAAAAACCTGGGGACAGATTTTACACTGGGGCAAATGACAGTCCTATTGCTGGGTCAACAAAGCAGCTTTTCTTGCCAATATTTACTGGGTTTTATACTGAAAAATTCCTATCTCCTCCCTCCCCAAGGGCTGTACCCCCTCCTCCCTCAGCAGCTCTAGCATCCTGGGAAGCCCATGCAATAGCTGAACAGGCATAACCCATATTATTTACACCGATTTCTGTGAATAACCATCTGCATCTAACACAATACGTGGAAATATCACAACAAAGCATGCACCACTCTGTCATCCCACCACCTTGGGAGCTACACCCAGAGAGTACCATGGGTCAGAGCGCTTACCTTATGAAAGAAGGCAGGATGGACATGACAAAACATGAAATAAGACAAAAAAAAAAAAAAGAAACAAGACATTCTAACCATCTTTTAAGCTCTGTTTCTATATTATTGATTCCAATTCCCAACATCAGATATCTTTATTCCATTTCTTCTTTTTCCCTGCTATTTGTTCTAGCAGGAGGCAGCCAACAGCCAGCCCTCTGCACAGGGAGGGAGATTCCCTTCAGTTTCCAGACTATTTTATATATATTTAAATAAAGGTTTTTAAGAATTGCTGCCCTGGAAAGTCAAGGCATTCATATCTAACTGCTGGCAACATAAAATATGTGTTATGAGGAGAAAAAGAGTCTTCAAGGAGTTTTCTTGGGCAAAGTAAGTATTTTTCCCCACTGAGTTTTAAAAACCCTGTTCCGGAGACTGGAGAAATGGCATAAGATGGTTTCTGGATGATTCTTCTCAGGCTGACAGGTAGCATTAAACCCAAGCCAAAGCCAAATCCCAGCTATCCCAAACAGGCTCGGTGAGGAGCAGCAGTCAGTGTACCAGAACTGACAACTCCAGGTCTACAAAAACTATTACAGCTAAAATTTGGAACAGGAGGGGAAAGGAAAATCCACCTGAATGCTTCAAGCACTGATGGAGGCTGTGACAGTCCAGCACAGCTCGTAGCCACAGGGTCAGAGAAACTCACACAGTAACACAGAGGTGCTGGGCAGGGAGTTCTGTGAATACTGGATCTGCCACTATTTTAACAGGCAATTCTGCCACACAAGGGCAGTTTAAAAACAGGGATCTTGTGGTTAAGCACAGAAATCAGTGCTGGAAATACTTTCTCAAGCAGGGATGCCAATTCAAACCAGCTGTTTCCTGAACCAGGTTCTGATGTTGATGGTGCATCCCCACTGTTCAGGTAGAAAGAACCTGCTGGGGCTGAATCCCTCAGGACTCACAGAGGACTCGGGGGAAGGAGACAGCTCAGGCTCAGCCCTGGAGGTCAGCAGGACCCCCAGACAGGGGAGCAGAGCCTGATGCAGTCCAGTTTTCCTGGGGAAAGGGTCAGCAGAAAGGTGTTCAGGTGAGCTTCAGGCTCCTCCAGAGGCCAGGCACCAGCAGAGCCCAGTGGCACTATGTGAACAGCTCGCTACAATTTTAATCTGTAGTCCTAATGAACGATATAAAGTTTTATAAGCATCAACAAGGCTCTGAGAAGACCTAAATCCATTTCAGTGCTCATTTAGCAGCTTCATCTGTGTGCAATTAAAACTTCAGCATTAAATGTTAGAGAATAAAATAATGAGACACTTAAAAAGTAATCTGTACTTCAGTGGGCTGTGCTCAGTGGATTTCATATGATCACTTACCAGATAAAAATAGAATCTGGCCAAAATCTGTCTTATCCATTGCTTCCCTTTCAACAGGAAAATGGAAAGAACCAAGTAAGCTTTGGGGGCTTTGCCATCCCACGTACACACAACACTGCTTCCCTAAGCACAGCCATGCCTAAAGCACAGCTCCAAGCATCAATAGCTTCCCTTTGGGCTCCAATGATAACAGAAAAATAAATGCAAATTGAGTTTCAAGTGAGATTTTCATTTTGGTCTAAAGCCTAATCTTTTATTAAAACAGCTATCAGTTTGGAGCTGATGGTTAGGAAAAGTTAACTTCAGGATGGGGAACAAAATTTTAACAGCAAAGAATAGTTCATATTTGTAAGTGTGTCTGAAATGCTCCCAAGGTTACTTTAAGCTATGAAAGTTGACTAGAAGGGGACACGGATGGGCCACGGACAGGCCATGAGCATGGGTTTTATTGAACACAAGAACTGTAGAAAAAATGTAAATTAAAAGCAAAGATGTACATAAATATCAAAACAGATTAAGTGGGAGAACACAGATCAAAAAAAGTAAAGTATTATACAGGCAACATACACACAGTTAAACTTAAAAGAAGCAAATAACAACGAAAAGAACATATTTAATTAACAACTGAAATAATGTTTATTCAAGAAAAAACAACATTGCGCATCCTCATAGAAAAGAAAAAAGACATCTGGGGAGGTCAAAGAACGCTACAGTTTAAAATGATGAAATGTTACAGCTTACACACCAAAATTAAAAATGAAATGAAATTAAAAAATGAAATGGTTACCAAAGTAATGCAGGTCAAGGGATCAAAGGTGAAGGGTCACACACTATTAAAAAGAAATCCAAAAGGGCGTCTGCATCAAGATCTCTGCAAAACAAAGGAGCTTCAGTGAGTAAAACTAGAACCTTCTGTGGAAGCACATCAAAGCTCTCGCACTCCACACCCAGCCCGCGGCAGCGCGCTCAGCCGCCCTCCTGTGCCGGTGGCTGCTGACCCTCCTGCGGCCACTGACCCTCCTGCAGACACTGACCCTCCTGCGGACACACTGACCCTCCTGCAGCCACTGACCCTCCTGGGGCCACTGACCCTCCTGCGGACACCGACCGTTCCTGTGGCCACACTGGGTGACTCCTGTTTCCAGCCACTTTGGCTTGTTGTTATTATTAACCTCCCTGCAGACAGGCTCCTACAATTTTCCCATTTCCATGCTGGAGCACTGGTTTCTTGTTTCACCAACAGTTTTCAGCGCCGAGGGTACGAGGCAGCACAGCCCAAGCATCAGCTGCAGGACCTGCATTGGCACTGACCCTGTGCCAGGGAGGCTCTGCTTAGGTCAGAACACTCCTGGCTGTCAACACGACTGTCGGACCTCTGCTTTTCAGGGAAAGCTTGACATGCTTTTTCAACAGTTTGCTTTATTCACTGTAACTGTGGAAATCTGGTAATTATTGACACACACGCACACTGAACCCCTCACATCGTAACATATTGCCTTAACACTCCAATAAAAAAGTAATTCAAATGTGGTTTCCAAGACAAAGGCCTCTCCTCCTGGAATTTCAATTACACAGAAGCTATAAAACAACCTTTGGTACCCATTTCCAAGCAAGATGCAGTCAATTATCTATACTAAATTTATGCAGAGAATGTAATATTTACATCAGATAACTTTTGGAGAAAGACAACCACCAAGGGCATTGCATCCCTCTTCATTCCAGCATCCCTCCCCCTGCCTGGCAAGGCATTAAGTTTTGGGAGACTCTTATCTGGACCAAACCAGCCCTGTGCTTAAAGTCAGGAAACAAACTCCCTGCACAAAACCCTGCTTCTGTAAGGCAAAGAAGCACCCAGTGTCAGAGAATCACTGTATTAACAATGACATGTAGCACAAGGATCTAGTCTGCCTGGATGTTTTTCCAGAAAACATGTCTCATCTTACCCTGTCTTTCCTACTTCGTATGTGTCACAGTCAGGAACCCTCTGGAGAATGCAATAAGGTCCATATTCTCCCTCAGCAACAGTGTCTGGCAAACCCTCCTACTAAAGCTATTGCCTGTTGACCTTAAAACTCAATTCCTGCCATTATTTCCAACATTTATCAATTCCAATTTCTGTGAGCCAAACCAGTAAGTCCTCATTTCCACTGTCCCCTCGCTGGCGTGCTGGGCAGCCACACTTAGAAGCAGCAACCCTGAGACCAAGATGACAGGATTGCAATCCCTTACAAAATATAATCTCCTCAGTTCCCATTCATTTGCCAAGTAAACCAATTCCTTTGTGTGTGTCCATGCCAGGCCCTGGCAGAGAGACTGACTTTCTAAATTGACTTTGTTGTAACACTTTCCTTGCAAAACTTGGAAGTACAAATTGTGTAACACCAGTGAGTATTTTACTCAGTGCTGCACAAGCCAGAGACCCAGATACACAATGCAGTTGTACCTACCACTACTGCTGGCATTCCTGCAGGTAAACACTAACTGAATTAATTCACTCTCCTGACTCCCTCATGCTTCAAGAAGGGTTTCCATAACTGGTGACTCCAACTTTTTATTCCCCACACACCGGATTCCACTTTCACTTTTGATACTACATTTCAGGATAACCACGTACAGTTAACAAGGATGAGCCACAACAGATTACACAGATTAGGGAAAAGGACATCAGGTCCATCAATTGGAGGAAATAATATTCCATCTGATTTTCCCACAAGACAGACAAAGGATTTGGAGCCACAGTACAGCCACTGTCCAAGTGTCTGGACACACATTTGTTGCGGCTGAACTACAGTCATCTACAACACCCACTCTCTGTGGAGGAACCTGGAAGTGTCAAACAGCAAAAAAACCTAATATCATTGACCAATATTCAGCAGTACTTTGACAGGTTACTAAGGACAAACAGGTGGTTAAATACCATCACCATTTTATAATTTGTGTACAATATGCTAAAACTAATGATGAAGTAATTTTTTTTCTTTAGGCTATCATTAAGTGTAAAAAAGTTAATTTGTTCATTTATTCAAAAGACTTCACTTGGAGTAAAAAAACCCAAACAAACAACCAGGAGGGCAGTGCATTACTCCCAACCCTTCATCTGTTTGCTCTGCTTTCCAGGAGCCATTCCAGTTCCAGCACTCTGACATACTAACTGCCCAGCACTACCAGATCAGCCCTTTTTCACTGACCCTAACGTGAACCAAAGGGAAGAGAAAAAAGCTAGGTTTTCCTAAGAGGAAGATGAGGATCCTCTCTGTGTCTGAGCATAAACAGCAAAGTAGATATTACTGCCCTTGTTCAAAATTACCAGGACTGGTAGGTAACCTTCCAATTTTGCTCAATCCCCAGCCCGCTCACAGCACTCACTAGGGCTGTAAACACAACCGAGGAACTGCAAACACAATGCCAGCACCGCATTCCTGCTTTGCACATTAAGCAAAGCACAGAATTTCATTAATTTCACAAAATAAACCCACAATTAAGTGCTTCTGTTAGAGGAACTGCCGTCTCGTTCGCCGATCAGCCTCAAAGCCCAGCCGCAGGAGCCGCCCCCACGTGCCAGACAGCCCCAGCCAGGTGTACCAGCACTCGGCTACCACTCTGCTCTCCTCACCCTACAAACACCCCTTCCCTCGCCTTTCACTTGCCCAGCTCTTTCTTCTCTAAGCGAGGGAGGTTCCTCACAGTCCTGCTGGTGACCAAGAGGAGGGGCAGGCTCTGGACGCACGGTTCCACCGGCTGGCAGCGCAGGCACCCGGCTCGCTGGTGACAAAGCCAGGTGGGACAGGTCTCTCCAAGGCACAGGGCCTGATAGTATAGGGTTAAAATGTTTCTAAAATTATGGTAGCTAAAAGTAGGCCTTGGACACGGGAATGGGCATTGTCTTTGCTAAATCATGTGAACCTATACCTGTGTACCCACCTGTGTAGTAGATGATGAAGCTAAATGCAATGATTATTTAGTAAATATAATCAAAAATAATTATTTGATCAAGAATCACGAGAAGGGAATAACAATCATAAGAAATGTTGTGGGGAGGGGGCTTAAACTCATGCTTGGGTGAAAACAATGTGCACGATACCCATGCTTGGGTGGAAACAATGCACACGATGGCTCATGCTTGGGTAGAAACAATAGAACAATGTCAAATTAATGATTAACATATGATTATATCATAGTTATGTAAGGAAAGAGTATAAAAGTGTATCCATCTCGAATCCATGTCGGAGTCAGATTTGGGTTTGTCTGTACCCCTGATTCCCAGAGCTCTTCAATAAAAGCACCCAGTGGTTCTGTGTTTCTACGCTAACAGGCCTTGCAGACCACCAACGCTGAAATGAAGGGTGAGAATCGACACCGGCACTCTGGATTTTATGGATCCTCTGGCTGCTCCAGCGCTTAGCAAACACTTTGCCCCCAACAAAGTACTGCCTGCCATTCCCAAACCGGTGTCATAACGTGCCTCAGTCCCCAGCTCAGCACCTCGCTAAGGACACCCCCAGGTGCCACAGCGGCGGGGGCGGGAGGAGCCGCTTTGTGGGAGCGCACACGAGCTGGTCTGCAACCACTTCCTCGCTGCTTCTCCAGCGGGGCACCATCAGGCGGAACAGAAACCAACAGCACTTCTAGTAACAGCATTTGCCATTACCAGCGGAGTATTTTATACTGCGATCACGTGGGCAGCAGGCAATTAGTTTAAATTCAATATTCTTATTGCTTTTGAGAAACGCCAGAGCTGACAGAGACCACGAGGATGTCCCAGCCCTGTGAGTGCTCCTAAGCAGGCACAGGGCTCTCTCAACAGCCAGTGGTGGCCTCTGGCTTTGGGAGCCCTGCGCTCCAGCTGAATGCACCTGAATGAATTGATGTAGAGCATTTAGAAAAATATGCCAGACTTGAGTCCACAGGGAACTGCACTGAGCACTGCTCCTTTTCCACGGAGTTTTGCCATCTTGAGGGGACACTGTGACCTGGACCAACACCCCTTCCCTGCTCCAACTGTGCTGGTGACACAAACCAGCTCAACACTACAAATTTATAACACATTCAGCTACTTTGGTGAATAAGGAATGAACTGGAACATGCAGTGCAGGGTTACAATACACCACACCATCCCAGGCAGCCTTAAAACAAGGAGGTTTTTAAAGTTTTCTGATGTAAGAGTCAGTTCTAAAAAGCAGTTAGAAACGTTAAAAGAAAAAAAAATAAAGCAGTTGCAGTAGCCATGCTGCCGGGTCTGTAGCAGAGCAGGGCTTTGATGAACAAACGTGTGGCGACAGGAGCCGTGCGGTGACCAGCTGCCTGGCACTCAGCTGCCGGCGGCCGAGGGGAGCTGGAGGAGCGGCAGCAGGGACTTAATGCTTTCACTTCCTCCCTGCCAGCATTTCAGAGCATCACAGACAGCCCGAAGGCTCCAGACTCGCTCCCCCTATCAGTCTGGGTCCCTCACGTCCCTCAGGCAATTCCCCAAACCTTCAAGATCTACTTCGCGCTTTAGAGAAAAGATGGCAAATAACTCGTTGTCAAGAGAAAAGGAGAATGTCAGTGTCATGCGAGCAAAGCAAGAATGCCAGAGCACATCGAGATGTCAGTGAACACGCGACTCAGGCCCCCAGGCTGCAAAGAGTTTCTTCCTATGCTACATAATGCTTATATACAGAGTTTCATAATTGCATTATTTGAATACTCTCCCAAGCAGTACCTGAGTCTGGAATCTGCAAAATGTGGATGCTGGCTGACTCTAGAGAGCAGGGCAGTTCTGCCATGCCCCTCCAGACAAGCCCAAGCACATGGAGCAATTGCTGCTGGCTTTTTCTACCACAGAAGTTCTGGGCTTCTCCCAACAGATTGTAAATAGAGAATCCTGTTGGAAGCAAAGCCCAAGATAGCATTTTACATTTCCAATGTTTAACTTTTTCTTCTTTCTTGCACCGTGTCATTAAGTGTTTACAAGGATGATTAATGACTGCGGCTGCCAACTGTTAACGAACGGCATCTCTGTTCAGAGCTGCAATCCGGTGCCTGGCAAGCGCTGTGCAGAGACAAGGTTACTCCAACATCCTTGAGCCCCAGCACCCCGGGAAGCTCCTGCTTCCCAGACAGAAAGCAGTGGGATGCATCTCCTGCAATGCATCTTGCTGCCCGAAGTGACTAGCGGGTAATGAGGCCCCACCTTTGCCACCTCTGTCAGGGGACACGGGAGTTCGGCTGGGGCACCTGGAGGGTGGCTCTGTGCAGCCCTGCTTTGGGAGCCCAGCCCCACTCCCATAAAAGGGAGCCAAGATCCAGTGCTCCCAAAATTCTTGCTCGAGGCGCACTGCCAGCACACGGAGCCAGAAGCCTTTGCTCCATCCACTCACTGAAACCAACTGGATCTGCATTTCACAAACCCTAAAATGGTTCATAGCGTGCAACAGCTAAACCCTTAGACTGAGGAACTCCCTCACAAGCACAAAGCACTGCAGAACTTTCTGGCAACTAACTCATTTGTCTTAATGTGAGAAATTGTATGAAAGCCCCGTCTCTATACTCTCCCAGAGCCGGAGAAATAAGCACAATGCACCTTTACAAGCATTTCAAAAATGTAAATCTGTAATTAAATTGCTAGGCTTAACTTAAGATTTTCTATCTCTGGTAAAAAAAAAATTGAATTAGAAGGAACACTTCCTTCAGTAGGAAATATAAAACCACTATAAATTTGATTTAAGACAAGATGACATCTTGGTATGGAAATGTATTTCCATCAAACATTTCAGTTGCAAATGCATGAACCGATGGAAAGCAAGCACCTCAATAACGTGTTTGAACCATTTTTAAGCGCTCCATTTCTCTTGCTGCTCATCATGTGATTTTACTACGTGTAAAGTCAACCACAACTCACCCAGCTCTCAGAGGACAGTTTTTCCATCCCAACTACCCAATCCAGAGTAACATCTGACCATTATTCTCAAGCTGCAGACCTAAGTGCTCAGAAAAAGTTATTTGCAGGGTTCCCATGGCGATGCTCTACCCTGGCTGCTCCCTGACCTCTGCACCAGCAGCACCAAGGATGGAGTTCAGCCCCAGTGACTGCACATGCCCGTCCCACCACCCACCACCCCCACAGCTGGGAACATCTGTATGCTGGGCTTCAGGGCCCTGAGAAACAGGCAAGAGCCGTGTTCAAATTTCCTTAAACCATGCCCATGCAAAGGAGCACAAAGGGAACACGTAAGGGTTTTGGAAAGGAGCTGGGTCCCAGCTGGGTTAGGGGGTT
The DNA here is from genome assembly GCA_013397915.1 of Daphoenositta chrysoptera. Lineage (NCBI taxonomy): Eukaryota > Metazoa > Chordata > Aves > Passeriformes > Daphoenositta > Daphoenositta chrysoptera. The sequence goes on from VZRO01004635.1 coordinate 356,060, forward strand.
TGGCCCCCACCACCCCTGGGGAGGAATCCCATACCAGTGCCTGCTACACTCACACTCTGCAGCTCACGGTGAGACTCAACACCCATGAGCGCCCGACACACACCATTTGAGGGAGGACAGCATTGTCACACACGTTCAGATCTCTAAGTTGTTTAGGCGTTTCATTTCTTTCCCATCTTTTACTAAACCTCCCTGTCCAGGAGACACCTCACACACAGGACCAGGGATTCTGAAATCAGTACCAAAATTCTGGAAATACCACCGTATAAAATACATCTTTCTCTTCTCTGCTTTACAATTTGTGTCTTCACTAGCACAGGCAGAACACCTGTGTACTCAGATGAAAAAATTTATTCCCTTAGGAATGCCTCAGGAATGTAGTCCAACATTACTATTCAATTATACCCTAAGAAAAATTCAAGTTTTATAACAGTGCACAAAATTAAACTTTCAGATGGGGGGTGGGGAAGGCAATAAAATCTGGAAGCTCAGCTCCTTCCTCCCCCATAATTAACACAAATTTCCAAGACTTCATCTAGGCATAAGACTCTGGCTTTTTCTATTTTTCCCCCCCCTCTGAGCTAATGAGGCCAAAAATCTCTGGCCATAAGAAAAGCTCTTTCATTTATATCATGCAACAGGGATACTGCAACAGCTACACACAGCCTGGCAGAGTCAGGATGAGCTATAACCCACAGACAGACCCAGCTCCATATCCCCGTGGTATAACAGCCACAGTGAGAGATTTGTGAAGAGGGGATACAAACGAGAGTGAGGAAGCTGACATTCAAAAAGACAGGGGCTGGGTGTGGTTTTAATGTCCCAGCTGATTACCTGTGTGCATTAGCAAACAACCCATCCAGAATTACAGCACCAGACAACCCCCCCCAGCAATACACTGGCGAGCACTGGCAAAGCTGCTCACTCCCCAAAACACTGACACGACCCTTACAAGAACGGCCAAACTCACAGATTCTCCTCCCAACCTAATACTCCACACCAAGCACCTGCACTTTCCTGCTTCTGCTTGTGATTAATAACAGTTTTCAGCTGCATGATGAACTTTGCCACATCCTGTACCCATAGGAGGCTCCACACACCAACCCTGCCCAAAGCCACGGGTGCAAGTGTGTGCACAAAGCTCTGCACTGGGGACAGCAGCAATGTTAAAGTGACTAAACCCCACCCCAAGCAGCTCTTTCCAGTCAGAGGGAAGAGCATCATTCTGTCACAAATCTGTGCAGAGCTTGCTTTCCCCAAAAAGCAAGCTTTGGGGGGTTTGTGTTTGTCCAAACATCATCTGTCAGAGCCACTGGAATTGCCACTGCTTCGTGCCCTGTACCCATTTGTACAAACACTATCACAGAATAAACTGCAACCCACATTTCCTACGACTTACACTTCAATTCATATGACCCAAGACAAAAACATCTAAACAAAAAAGCCAAGGCCAGCAACTCCCCCAAAGACCCGATTCATTCTATCACAGTACTGGGTATGTTAAAAATAGATACCTGATTGTAACTTCCAGACACCAGAAGGAAGGGGGGTAAGGACTCCAATTTTGAAAAATACACACAGGAACTGCTCTGTGATTGATTCTACGCTCAGCAAACACACACACACAAGTGAGCCGTGTTTGATCCTGCACTCAGCTGCCACTTGCAGGTGTTAAACTCGTGAACACAGGTTCTGTTAACAAGTTTAGATCTACAAATGAGGGATCAGAGGAACAAGACCAGTCAGCTCCCAGCAAGCAGACACTAACTGGAGTTTTACTTTCATTTCTCCAAGTGGATTGCCTCTTTTATTAAATGATTCCCACAAATATGGCAAAGCAACACTAAGACAGAGCTACTTAAAACTAAAACTACACATTGTGGGTATTGCTATGGGACATCCAGCATTGCTGCACAGCAGGAATACAGCCTAGGGATTGTTGAGCTACCTGGGTTGTTCTTTAACTTCTCCTTGGCCCATAGAATTTTAAATACTTTTTTATTTAAATTACCCCAACCGTAGCACATTAACCTGTGAACCAGCATACTCAGGGTAACTGGATTCCAGTAAAAACACCCAGTTCTGTTTCTCTTGTTCTTAACAAGATTACTCAGACAGAGGTAGGCTGGTTATTTCCCAGGACCCTATGTGGCAGGAAAGAACATGCACTGCTTTTTTGTTCTGAAGTCTTCATGCACAGGAAGGTACACTTTATTCAGCACAGTACAAACACACCTATCTAATTTCAAACTATTTTGAAACGGGTCATTAAGGTGATATAAGATTTGACTCTGAGACAAGTCACACACACATGAGCAATAGACTCCTACTGTACTAGCAGTCAACTTCCACATTTGCCTTCAACTCCCACTTAAAGCTCACTTTCAGCATGTACTAGGACTTATTATTTATGGAACAGGTTCCAGAGCCAGGGAATTCATATCCTGTAACTTGGATGGCATGCTCTCACAAAACAATCCGTAAGCATTAAGTAAGCTGGTACATTTAAGAATAAAGAAGAGATTTAACTACCTCGTTAGTGTTCCAGCGGTGCCTCTCTTTCGGTAAACTTGAACATTTTGGTAGACATTCAAGCAGCTTCTTCGGTAAAAAGATTTTTACATGACTGCCATTGCTGTTCCCATGATCATCTAGAAAGAAGAGGAGATACATGATGTACACAGGAGAATGGGTGGTTGCGACCAGGAGACTCAAGCAAGAACAAGACTTGGAAACTCCTCAGTTCCCCTGTCCAAAAAGAGCAATTTGCCATGGCAATAAGACAAATAACAGCTTTCTGTTGAAACTGCAACTTTATTTCAGAAATATAAATACAGTTTAATTCTTTCTGGTTAGAAGAGCTTTGATGGATTTGAGCACAAGCAGCCTGTGTGTGCTTACCTGTGCCTATTTTAGCTCATTATTTCCCTCAGTGGCAAATTTTACAAGCAATAGCAACAAAACACTGTAGAAGCTGTGACCACAGCGGCACGACCTGCCAGGGAAGTCATAAATGAAGTTCACACTTGACAGGATTTGCAAGTAAATAAGCACAGAGCCCCAGCACCTGCTATAATTTTGTCAAGCTGCAGCAGAAATGCAACTCAAGGTCTATTAGTTCATTTAAAACTAAAACACGCCATACATGATCAAACCCAGGTTACTTCTATTTCTGTTAGTTAGAAAGTGAATGTAGTTCCTCAACATGGGAGTGAGGAAGAGGGATGGAAATTTTCCTACCTCACCATACCCAAGGGTCTTGAAAGCAAAACCACTAAATAATACATTTTTTTTTTTGCTAGATATGTAGAAGGTGCATCAATTCCCCTTCAAAGACCCGAGTCCCAAAAAGCCCTGCAATCCTACACCAGCCTGCAGCAGTCCCAGCAGCAGCACCTTGAAGATGTCTATCACTCTCTAACACCACTAAAAGAATCAGAGCATCCATGAAATGCACATGTTTATCAACCAGATCAGTCCCCACAGGAAAGGGAACTGGAGCAGCAGGATAAGAGAGACCTGCCACAATGAACTGTTTACCAGTTCTCCCTCCAAACATACCATATTTCTGTTGTCTTCCACCAGCCCCATGCATCCCATGACAGATCCTGGGCAGTGCTACACAAGCAGTACAGTTACTCACTGGCATTTTACACTACAAAATTAATTTATAGTCATTTCCTACTTGGAAATGCACAGAAAAAGGGTATTAACTTCCGCATTTTACACATCTAATCATTTTATGTCATAAAACACATGCCAGCACTATGATAAAACTCCTCTGCAATTCCATATGACACAGACATTCCCCATGACCTGCAGTGAACCCGACAGAGCCTGGCCCACGATCATTCTTAGAAATGACTTAAGAATCGCAGAGACTTCACACCAGCAGCCAGACATCCCTGGTATTCTTTAAAGCTTGATTAGACTCTTGGATGTGTCAAGTTCAACAATATACATGCTGTTAAATCAACTGCTCGTGCAAGCCCAGCAGATGAGTTTACAAGATAAGCAGCGATGTGTATGATAAACGTGAGCTGCTCTGTAATTTACAAGTCCTGCGTGCTCCCTGAGTTATTGGGAACTTTACTGTGCAACTGTGTCGGACTAAATCAACAGGGCTGCTGCTTCCCAACTTCTTCCTGGGCAAGGAGCAGCCAGGTAGATCGATCTCTGCTGGACTGCTAAAGAAATAAGGGAGAGGGTGCTCTCCATTATGCCATGCCAGGATTTCTGTTTGGATATTGAGTATTTCAGACCACTACTCTACAGGGCTTTTTGGCCACATCCTTTCCCCAGCCAATGCTCTGCACGTGTGACTGTCACCGCTGTTTCCCCACACTTGGGCCACTCAAAGCCTCACAGATACCCAAATTGTGATACCTGGGGTTATCCACAAAGACACAACTTGCCTGCAGCAAAGACCAGAGGCAGGCAAGGCCTGCCGTGCCAGCAGCCCCCAGCCATTTCCAGATCCACCACCCAGTGCAGACAATACTCACTTCACACTCCCTGCATTCATTTTACACCATTTCCATTTCTCATTCAAAACACTGCATTGCTCTACATTCAATTCATTAAGGCGCAAAGTATTTTACAGCACACATTATTGCTTTTATCAGCCAAACTACATCCCAGTTACATCTCATCAGCTTATTTTCCATGGGCACATTTTAATTGACATTAATTGTATTACTTCCCCTTACCTCCGTATCAGTCAAGCCCTCTATCATTCATTCCATTATTTTGCAGGGCTGGCAGACCTCTAATTATTCAGCTCGTTTTATTAACTTTCTTCCATTGTCATCAATTATCAGTATTATTAATCCAGAAAGTGCCTATGGATAATAGAGCCCTTTAAAATGTTTTGGTAGAAGTTGTCAGAACTTGCTGACGCTAAACCTTCCAACTCCTGTTGTTTGCATCTCCCACCTTCTGTTATTACAGCAATGGAAGGTCATTCTCACCATCCTGTAACACGACTACATCTCATGGATGCCTCCCTTTTCTGCATTTAGCAATGGCATTTCTTCACTCCAAAAAATCCCCAATGTGGAAAACAACTGCTCCTGCCTCGACTCCACAGGCTTTTCATTGTGGACTCCTTGAGCCATGTGGTCAGAATAACACACAACCATTACGATACGGGACGCAAATCCTAAATCCAGTGACCTCTAAACCAGGTTTGACCTTGGAAAAGGATGAAATCAGCCAACCAGCTATGAGGGTGAAGAACTCATAGCCCCACACTTGCCTTCAAACTTACTTCTCAGCCCTCTGGAATCACTCACAATGATTTCCCCCAGGGAGAAAAGTCTGGGGAAGCTGGGAACAGGAGAGGAGGATTGCTAACCCAGTGGCACTGAGGGTACTGGTGGAACAAGTTCCCATTCTTCCAAAGGAACCATTTTACTGCTCCTGTTCCTCACAAATAACACCACGACATCTTTAGGGAGGTGGAGCAAACCCCCCCTCATGCTATCCCTTGAATAAAATCTGCCATTGCTTCTGCAGCTGATGAGCCCATCCACCTCCACGGGGGCTCCTGGTGAAGGCAGAAGAACAAGAGTCCACATTGCTCTGCAGCCCCGCTCACCCGGCAGCACAGCCAGAGCACCCAGCAGGCAAACTCCTCCATTTATCACCAGCTAAAATCTCCTCGGTAGCTAAAAACAGGAGCTGCAACCTCCCAGCACTGATTTGGTTTTACTGTGCAAATCCAGATTTTTACTTGAACTTTCTCCCCGTTTATTTTTGCCACGGGTGCGACTAACACCACCGAGATCTGCAAATCCATCCAGTGTCAATAAAAAGTGTCTGTGCAAGCAGAGCCACACTGGCACGGGGAGGATTTGCCAGTAAAGCTCTATCGACACGGGGGTTTTTAGTGCAGAGCTGGCCACAGCTCAAAAATGTTTCCCAAGGAAGGCACAGCCACAGCTGAGAACTCGAGTAAGGAAGCTACAGACTAAAATATAGCAGCCTACAATGTGTCCTGTTATAATTCAGGATGAAAATGCAAAATTTAAGTTCCATTAGCAATCTTCAAGATTACTTATTAGCAAAGCAGAAACTTGTGTAGAATTTAAAAAGTGTAAGTATTATAAAGTTCATGGAAAGTTCCATATTAATTATACCACATAAACCCTTCGTCATTTTATGGGTTTCTTCATGCTCCTTGCACTTTATCCTCCCAAGGGATGCACCATGGGCCATAAAACTTTAAAGTGCACAACAGCAAATCACAGAGAGTCTATGCTCTACCCCCACTCTCCAAACAACCCCCTACCCCCTTTTTTTTTGCCTTTAACTGGTTCTTAAATCTTTGGTGATCCAGGAGGTGAATTTAGACCTGCAGCCCTATTAACTACCACAGTTTTTCTATATAACACATAATTGGAGAATACAGAAATGGCCAAAAAGGTGTTGATCAGCTACTGATCTGCAGACAGGTCTATACTGGAAATAAATATCGCAAGTAAGCTATAAACTCACAAACACAAGTTTTATAAACCCATTATTATGAAATAATAACTTAGGGCTGGCCATCTCCTTAACTACCTCAAGAGACAGAAGAGGTGTTTAAACATTACAAATGGGCACTTTAGTACAAAACAAACGACTAAAATCCCAATGTCATCCTTATCTGGGAATGGGGCAAGCATCCAGCTGATCCGACCACCACTGACCAACCACTGAGGTGGCAGAGCCGTGGCCCTACAGCACAAAAGTGGCACCACAAAAACACAATACACAGAGGCCACTGTAGTCACCCAGTCACTTGCTGACCTCCAGACAAAGACAAATCCAACAAACTCCATCTGGAAGAAATAAATGCAAACTCCAGGTCCAAACAACTGCAGGACTGCTGTGCTGTTTCTCACAGTTAAACTTCAATCCTGGCATCTTCCATCCATAAACGAGAAGCAACAAAAGCAAACCCAACAGCTCTTGGTCTGTTTGCTAGAAATATTTGTATGATTACAGTTGTAAATCTCTTGGCAACAAAAGCAGATTTCTAAATATCAATCAAGGGTGGCTAAGAGAAGATAACCAGGTCCAGCTCTGCAGTGCTGCTGTCTCAGCAGGGCTCTGCTGGATGCCAGCACTCAGTCAGACGCTGGCTGAGCAAAGGCATTCCCAGTCCTCCAGCACGGGATGCAACCCGGGGGTGAGGGAAGGATGCAAGGAAAGCCTAAGCAGTTCAGGCAAAGGTAAAAAATGTACAACAAGAGCTAGGGGCCAACCAGCCATGTGTATGGCCATGACTGCGGCTTAGATGGATTAAGTGAGGAAGGAAAAAACCCAAAAAGGATGAGGGGGGAATCACAGGAATGGTGGCAGTATTAAAGATGAGCAACAAAACAATTTTCCTCTAGAAGTTACTGAATCTAGCTTTAGTGTCTTGGAGTATTTGTGATAAATACTCTGTTGCTATGACAAGCTCTAAAAACAATTCTAAAACCGTAAGAAACAAATATAGCTAAAGCTGCTGCTGTGCATCAGTGGCCCAGTTCTCGCCACCAGTAACGTGCTACTCCCAAGTCCCTTTGTCCTTTTCACATAGCAGAAAGTTTCTTGACATTTTGTAACTAAATTCAGTGTGAACACCAGTTAGGTAAAACTGCAAATGGTGCGTTTTTGGGAGGAGTTGAGAGACAAATTTTCCCTAATGAAGGCCCACACACTGGCTGAGGGCTGGGTGACACGATCAGCTGTTTATTTCTTTTGCTTATTGCACTGCACAACACTTCTGAGTCTACTTTCTCCCACCAGCACAACAAGCTCGTCTTTCCCTCTCCCACCTTGGTTCCAAGCACTTGCTTGGAACAGAATTCCTTTACAGTCAGAAGGTGCACACAAGTACCTCTCTCAAAGCAAACTTTGGGAGTGTGCAAACAGTACAGTCACTTCAGCCTGTCCTTGCAGCTCCTCATGTTCATGCCTTTCACTGCTTGGCTGCTAAACCTGACAAGTGCACCAGAACAATGAAACCATTGCTCACCATCACCGACAACTCTTTGGTTGAGACATGTCATCAATTCCTTCATCCCTTGGTTTTCACTAAAATTACATCATCAACTTCAATAGCAATGAAGCCAAAGAGTGGTGGATATCATTGGCCAGGTCTAGCAAAAAATAAACCATCTCTTTATTCAGTTTCCAATACTACAGATGTTCTCAGCACTACAACACATTTCCCAGAAGACCTGAAGTATTGGCTAAGACCAGGGCAGTCACTTACTCTGACCCTACATGCTGGCAGCCACCAGTCACAGATATTTTCACTTCTATCTTTTCACACCACAAAGAGCTTGAGTTTGGAAACCTACCTGGAGAGCTGGCTGGAAAAACCCAGTCCCCTGACCCCAAGTGTGCGATGTGAGCAGAAGGACAGCGAGCACTCCATGTCCAGTGAGAACACTTTGCTCTCACTCACCCAGTGCTGTGACTGCTCCTCAGCACAGAGCATTGCCCTGGGAATAGGGTGGGTGCTGTACCCCAAAGCACTGGGGCTAAGACAGGCACCAGCACCCGCAGCAAACCTGCCTTTGCAAACCCACGGGGTTTAACACAGCACAAACACAAGACAGGGCTGCCAGGAGCCACGGAAGGTGAAAACAGGACACAAAGTGAGGGGAGAAAACTACAAAGCCGAAATTCAGCAAGGTGTGGAAGCGGAAGCCAGGGAACATCGAAGCTGCAGGAAGCTGCTGGAAGCACTGCATTTCAATTAACCAGCCCGGTATTCCACAAGCACTCCACCCAGCCTTTTTTCACTCCCTGGCAATGTTTGGGTTTGTTGGTTGGGGTTTTTTTCCCTTCAGATACATGTGGCTTATTGAAGCAGAGACAGAGTAATACTGAAAAAGAAAGGTCACATTCTGGCTCCCTCTTTCTGAAGGCTGTCTGGACAGAGGGAGGATAGCTATTGCCCCTTCCTCCAACATCCACCTTTGTAAGGAGGTCTTTATAAGAGCCATTTAAGACCACTAGCAATGTAAAGTCAGCACTGAGTCTTTAAATACTAAAGGTATCTGTTTTAACCGTACTTGTACATCATCATTTCGCTACATCATTTTCTGATAGAGAAAATGGAATCTGAGTTAATACACCTCCAGTAAGGTTTCCTATATATGTAGCTTTAAAACTGACACAAATAAACCAAAAAAACCTTTAAGCCAAAGTACTTGTGAAAATCATTAACAAGAAGAGATGCAGAATTAAATTTAAAAACCAGAGTTTTAAACAGGCCCTAAGCCTTACATCGGGAATAACACGATTATAATACCAAAAGTACTCAAAAAACTGACCTCACAAACATATAGTTCCTACTGTTTGGAAAAAAAAATGAAGCCCCACTCCCTGAACCTGTCCTACTGGCTGACAGTCCACGAAGAGGGTCTAGAAACTTCACCAGGTGACAATTTGCTTTCAATTCTGACAACAGAAATTTTGGTAAAATCCCAACGCTGAGATTCAGCAAAAATTCTGGGACAAGGAGTGGACTGAGCAGAGCGTCAAATGCTGCCTCCTCCCCGCAGCACAGTCCGATCCTGCAGCACACAACCCCGGCTACCAGCACACTGTGAGTTCAGGTTTGTTTAATAAAACCTTAGGCAACACTTCTGCAGAGGGAAGTAAATATTTGCTGTTTAACAACCAAATCGAGAATGTTTTGTTTTCAAAAGGCTGTTGTTCCCCAAACAGTCCCTCCAAAGCCAGTAACATCGGAGGCTCCACTTGCCCTCTTAGGTCAGCCCATGCCACCAGCACCCTCAGCTCAGGAGCTGCAGGGAGAAACACCATCTCCTCCTGCTATCCCACCTATGACCCTGCCTCAACGAACAGACAGAAAATTCAACTACTGCACACAACCGAACTCAGCACACAACAAAATTCCGGGCCCCTGCGCCAGCCACACACCAAACACCCAGGCACTACTACTCTCTGCAAAGCCCTTGGTTAGAGGTACCTGGCTGTGAGAATACAGAATTAAAAAGGTTGTCCGTGTACATTCTTTCCCTTGTGAACTTTAAATTCGAAAAAGGAAGTTTTTAAAAAGACACCCCCCTTATTACCCCCCGATCAAGTTCAGAGCTGTCACAGATGCCAAGATGGCACCGCCGAGGGTCAGTCCTCCCGGCTCAGCTCAGACGCACAGAACACAGCAGGAACTACAAAACCCACAAACCCTCTGCTGCAGGATGGCAAGAGCCGCTCGGTCACTGACCAGCCTCATCCTGCCCGAGGAAACCAGAAAAGAGGGAACTCACCCGAGTTCTCCAAGCCGTGGAACTCTCTCCTGCAGCCAGGGGACAGCGGCGCCAGCCTCATTCCAAACCTCACCTCCCGCCGGGGATCTCCCGCCGCTCTCGGGGCACAAGGAGCCCCGAAGGCAGCTCGGCGGGGAGCTCCAAGGCCGGGCAGGTCTGCAGAGCCGTGTGCTGCTGCTCAGGCTCGTCGCTGCTGCACCGCGCTGGGGGGATGAAGCAGGCGGCTCCCCAATGAAAGCAGCGCTGCTCCGCAGCCGGCCCGCGAGCTGCCATTTACATCCGCTTTTAACTCATTGAAGTAACAAAAATCTAAAGCAACTTGCGTTCTCTCCTCCAGCACCTGCACTACTGGTGGAACACTCCGCTCGAATCACGCCTTAAAAACATTCCCATTTAAGTTTCTGACAGGTGGAGTTTAGGTTTAAGGAATGAATGGTTTATATCGCGTCTCCTTGAAAATCCACCGCAAAAGTAGGTCAGCGGGGGAGCAGCTCAGTGACTTCGTACGAGAACACCCCGGGCGCCGGTGCCGAGCCGGGGTTGCTCCGCTCCCACCTCCGCGAGGCTGCCGGGCTCCGCACGGGCACAGAGCGGAGACAGCGCCGGGCACAGCGGGCGTCTCGCCGGCAGCTCCCACCCAGCAACCACGGCTGCCGACCCATCTCCTCCGCAAAGACACACCTCGCCCGCCCCCTGACACCAGTCACCAACACCAAACATGACAAAAGTTGCAGTAAATAACAAGCGGAAAGGACAAATTACCTTCCCGGTCAGGAAGCGCTGACCTGCCTGGTCCGTAGAGCCGCAGCCTCACAGGGCTGAGCACACTGAAACCTGTGCTTTACACAGGAAAAATCCATCGAACGTTGGCACAGGAAGCCCGAAAAGTGAATCGAACCCGACTGTGCTTTGGTGACAATAGTGTCACCCCCAAGAGAACCAAAACGTCACAATCTGAGCCAGGAAGTCCAGGTGAACGCTCGCTCTCTCCTCGCTCACACCCCTGTTAGCCAGGTGGCATTTCACTACTTCAGTGCAGTTAATCATGTACTTCAACGCAAGAGAGAAAAGAACGAAGCCCGACGTTTTCCAGACCAAAGGAAAGATCAAACTAACGGATTTGGAAGCATCAAAGAGATTAGTAAAAAAATGAAGCCAACGATACTCAAAATCACGTCTACTACTTAAATTTTAGATTTTTGCAGAGCCTTTAGATTTCACGGTGCTGGACACGGCGCAAGCAGAACTCAAACCTATGCCCAAGGGGGCTCGACAGCCACCAAGTCACAAAAAACAACCCACTAAAAATATATTCCCAAAGCAATCTGAGAAAATAACAAGACAAAAGGTGGGATAAGAACCCTTGTATTTTATGAAGGGGTTTCCCCGTAAAGAATGCAAATGGGTTCCAGGAGAGGACGTACATCTGCTGTGGCGGAGAAGGAAAAAAAAATCCCTATTACTTATTAAACACCGTTCCTTGAGGTGCCCAACTACAACCAGGCCAATCCTTGGGGTGTTGGCACGTTCAACCGGATTTAGGCAGGGGATGTGAACTGCCCTCCGCCCTCTCCTCCCGCCCCTGTAAGATGGAGGCGCCGACACCGGTACCGGCCGCGACCACCCGGCCGGCGGGGAAGGGGGTCGCAGCTCGACCCGAGGCGGCGGGGACAAACTTAGCTCAAATAACGCGAAATACCCG
>VZRO01004635.1:369486-382352 GCA_013397915.1 Daphoenositta chrysoptera
CCGAGGCTGCAAAGGTTATTTCCCCGTTTTTCAGTGCTGCTGAACACTCGGGGTGCTGTAGGCCCTCTTCCCCAGCCGCAGCGCTCCGGGGTGCACAGCACGATGCTGGGGCGTTCTCGGCGCTGTTCGGGGAGGTGAGGATTTGTGATTCGCAGAGAGAACCAAGTTACGGTGGCCAACGAGGTGTTGAAGGTTAGAGAGAGTCCTGCCCATCCCTCGGGCTCGGTTTGTGCGACAGTGTCACAGACCCCACTGGGCACACACTGCAGGGGCCGGGGGGCTGTGAAGGGGCTCTCACGACACCAAGGAAATCGCTCTGTCCTTCTCAGAACTGACGAGCCCCAAGGAGTGGCATGTTCTGGCCTGGCTGAGTCTGCTCCATCTCCGTGAAAGCTCGATGAGCACGGGCACTTCAGCCTCCTCGAGCACATCCCTGTGGAACTGGACCACGGCTAATGCCTGCACAATGCAAACCAAGACGGGAACGGTTGTTTCCTTTGATGTGTGTGACTAAACACACAAAAAGGATATTTTCCCTTAGATCCTCCTGGGAGCGGAACTTCTTTAAAAAGACCTGTTGGTGCTTTGGCTTTGCTAAGAGCGAAGCTGTTTCCAAGCCCAGACGAAAGGAGGATGGTGTGATGGGCCTCTTCTAAGATAGAAGAAAGGAAAATTCCTTTTTCCTATTTTCAGCAGCTGCTAATCTTGTGGAGCGTGAAAGGCACATTGATGAAGAGGCTCCAGAATGACAGGCTCACTCCCGACGGTCAGAAAGCTCATCTGGTACAGTGTCCTATAAATACCCACAAATACTAATGCAGCCACAGGATCAGCTAAGACAGTTGTTTCCTTCAGCACTTCAAAATATGCTGGAAATGGAAACTTTTCTAGTTGCCACATTGGCAAAGAGCTACCATTTTCTTGATGAATTCTAGGGAATTTATGTCTCTCCTTGGTTATTCTTCCAAGGCGGTCCACATGCTTAGCAGAGACATAAGGTGGCCGTACAGTTGTTGTACCTCAGAGTTTGCATTATAGCAAAAGACAGTTTCAGACTTACAGAGGCATCACTTGGTGCTTCTGATGCAAGTCCCGAACCTTTAGTTGACACCTCACTGAGGTGTGGAGGGCCAGTCCGTGCTGAACTCCTCCCCAGCGCTCCCCTCAGGGTGGCAGCTGATGGAGCCCCGATGGACAGACCTGCCTTGCCACCACTTCTTCAGCAAGAAATGGGCAGCTGGCTTAGCCGAGCAGCACAGCCCGCAGTGCTTCTGCCCCGAGCCAGCTCACCTCCAGCCACGTTGCTCTCCTGCCCCAGTAACATCAGGCCAGCATTCCCAGGCAGCTTGAGTTTCCACGTGGGTATCCAGCAAGACCCGAGTAATGAAAAGGAGATGAGAGAAACGATGGGGCCAACACAGCTCCTCCGACTGACACAGCTCCTCACTCTGGTATCAAACACAGGGATGCTGGAGAGCTGCTGGTTTGTTTTCACAGCCTCCCATGCTCGTGGCAGGAACTCAGGCTGCTCCCTGCAAACACACAGCAACTGCTGCCACAAACAGCCTTCCCGTTCTTGCCAGGGAGACTGGCACGACCGTTCATTCCAGTCACAGCCCTTGCTGCAGTGTTCACTGACACCCTCTGGACAGGTAACCATGGGGACCCTACGTGGGTCACATCACCCTGACATCACCCACAAACTAAATGAAATGCCACGTCAGCTCTGTGTGCACACACAAGTGTACATCTGGCTCTTCCCTCCAAAGCTTGAGCAGTTCCTTCTGCACTTCTATGGTTCATTAAAGTAACGAGGTGCATGCTCTGAGGGACAAGGTTGTTGAGGACACTGGCTGCCTTCTCCTGGCCTGCACAGTCTGGGAGCTGCCACTGCACCAGTGGGGAACAGCTCTGCTGCCCCAACTACCACAACCACCCTGGCTCCAAAACAGGGTGTACCCTGCTCCATCACGTGTCTTTGGGAGCGCTGCCTGGCTTTCTACATCCTTCCTGGTCCATAAAGACAGTAAGAATTCATGTGGATGAGGAGGAATAAAGCATTTTTTAGGGGTTACTGAAGCAGTGTATGAACTCTGCTCCATCTAATGAACTCATTCTCTTCATCAACATGAGGTTTTCTGCCAGGAGACACAAACCCCTAATGAACTGAATCTCCCACACCTGAAATTACCTCATGTTAGGTGTGATTTGGTACACACAGGTTACTACAGCATTACACAGGTAATGTGTACACACAGGTTACTACAGCAGAGTGACCTGTGTAATACCACAGATACTAAATGGGGATTTTTCATCCAGAGTGCCAGCAAAGCCCTAAATATTTTCATTTAATTCCTGAGCAATGAAATGATAAGAAAGAAACCATTTGAATTGAAGTACTGCTGGTATCTTTGAAGTTTCCCAGCTCCCACTGTTTAAAACTCAGTCCAATTGCTATTAAGGCACAGAGGTACTGAACTGCACAAGATTCCATGCATGGATGGTGTGGGATAAACTGGCTTGCTCTTACCTTTCCAGGGGCACATGCACAGAGCCACCTCCAGCTGATAAGCAGCAAGAGAGAAGATGTGCCAGGAGTTTGTGCAGTCTGAATCATGAATAATTTTTATCAACACACTGATAAAAGCTGCTGCTATGCTGGTGATTGGTGTCTGGGTTGGTTTCATTAAAAGGGAGGTAAAATACCAAGTTCTTTTAAAATTCTTAATTGTCAATACATGGCAGATGTGGGTCTGGCTTGGTTAATTGGGTTAATGTGATGATTTGGCATACTGAGCTATATGCAGAAGTAAAACTGTAAAGAATGTATTCAAATATCCTGTTATGGATATTCAGCAAATTACACATCACCGTTGCTATGGCAAGCAGCACAAAGGAAAACAGTTCAGACAGGTTTAATAGCCATAATGACAACGTTGGAACCCCATTTCTTGTGAATTGTTTGCAAAAAGTTACTTCATGATTTAGAAGCAAGGAATGCCAAGTGTTTTCACAAAAATGCTCTCACAAGTGTGAAAAGAGATGATTAAAAAAACCTCACATGATAGAAATGAAATGATTTTGCCCTTTCCTCTCTCCACTTACGGAATCTAAAGGTGTTTCTGCTAGGAGTAAACCCAAGACTTAACCAAGACAATGTGTGTGGACAAACCCACTGTTACAACATGTCACTGCATTTGTGATGTACAACTGCCAATTCCTAGGTTTAGCCAAACCAGGTAAATATTCCAAAACATGCATTTCTTCCAAAAGGTTCTCCAAAGAAGTATTCTCCACCTAGTGCTCCACCATCCAACTTGTCCAATATTATGTGGGGAAGTTGAAGAGAATATACATTACCAGGAACTAAGGATACTGGACTCACTTAGAATGGACAAAAGCACACACTACCCCAGCAGGAGGTCAAGCTCAGTCACCTCCTACACTCTTGGCTTTGGATCCATCGTTCTTGCTGTTCCTTCTGCAGTTCTGAGCCCATTTGTTTCCCTCAGAAATACAAAGACTACACTCAAATCATCTCTAGTTAAACTCTCCTGGCTCCAGGGAATTCACCCCAGGCTAAAATGAAGTACAATTCCAAAGCTTTAGCCCCTTTAATGGACCCTGAGGAAAGATGGTTCTGCTGTGCAAAGCCCCATAAAGAGTCTGTGGATATTTAAACCAGTAGCCTCAACACAAAACACAGCATTTACCTGTTTAACCAAGAACAGGACCAACACTGTAGTTTTTCTACAGGGGCACCAGCTCCAGATGGGAACCACATGGCCACCCAGGGGGTTGCAGTGCTGGAGGCTCAATCATTCCAGTTCAGTGTCACACAGCTCCAGAAGGACTGTGGGTGCCAAGGGCTGGCCTTTGCTGCAGGCTGCAGTGCCAGGGAGCAGCTGTCCCACCATGCCCTACACGCTGCCCCCGCAGCCAGCCTGGGGTCTGCCCTCACTTTGGCTCCTGCTCCCAGCACCCCAGTGGCACTAAGAAAGTAACAATCATTTTGCCCTAATATACACCCGTAAGCCAGTTAGAGGAGAAAAAAAAAATGAAATATGAGGTAAATTAAAGCTTCCAACTAAGGGGATTTACCAGTAAGTCACCATAAAATTCAGATAATTTATTTTTTCAATTCTGCAGCAACTTTCTCCAATTCATTTGGATTAGCTATTAGAAATTATGTCTCAAAAATTAAAGAAAATGTCTATTGACCACTATATCAAATTCTAATTTTAGCCAGGCAAAAAAAGAATAATTAGGCTGTGATTTACTCCGGTAGTCAACTTACATTAACAATTTTCCCCCATGTTTATGTAATTCTGGCAAAATCAAATAATATATACAGTGCTCATAAATGCTAGGCTAGATTTAGTAAAGACAATTTCCTACACCACATCCAGGACATTTCTCTTTTCTTTCTGTTCTAATAAGACAAGTGAGTTGTTCTGTGTAAGGAGGGAATATGATTGTCATCCATGGCCTCCTCGGTTGGAATGTTAGTGCAGTCTTCAATGAGGGTCATGGAAGGATTAGTTTTTTAAATTTTTTAAGCTGTCATCCTCCTGTAATAAGCTGTATAGCCTGCCTGCTCTCTGGGAATGGTTTAACCCACATCCTAACCCTTCTTCCCAGGGAGAAAGTGTAAATCCTGCAAACTCAGTGCCAGAAGCCATCATGCAATGTTGGCTCTGCAGTGGATGCACAGCTCCCAGCTCAGTCCAAGAGAGTTTGAGATTGGATCTCTAGCCACAGCTGGAACAAAGGGGAAGGATGTTTAAGATCCCTAAAGTTATACTCCTAAAGTTGTGTTCCTGTTTTTAAACAAGTATCTCTTCCAACTCCTCTAGAACTGGACTGCTGCCTGCATTAACTGAATAAATAGGGATCTGTGAGCCAAACCAGTCACCAAGGTATGAAACTGTCAGCCTCAGGCACTGAGAACAGAAGAATGAGTAATAGAAGACAACAAAGGAAGAACAGGAGAACCAAAGGAAGTAGAATTGGTGATGGCAACAAAGGCAGAAGGTGCTCAGAGTCAGTGGATTCCAGAACTAGAAGCCAGAGGCAAAGTCAAATTTACCTGAGTCAGTTTGCTCAGACAGCACCGCCCCAGCACTGCCCTTTGCCCAAAAACCCATCCTGGCACTTCTGAACCAAGTCTCTCCTGTGATTCCCTCAGGGAGCATCATTAACACACACAGCACTCAAGCTTTCAATTAAAAAGCATCATTGCTGAAAGCATTATCCCAAATCTTTCAAGGACTCCATCCCGATTGGGCTCTGCCATGTTATAAATTCACAATGAGGAGGAACTTCCCTGACTTTTCCCATCATTATTTATGAGTAGGTAAACCAAATGGAAGAGCAATCCCAGTGTCACAAACTAAAGTCACTCGTGCTTTGCTCCCAGTGGCACCATGGCAGAGCAGCTGCTCCAGTTCTCTCGGGGTGGCCCAATGGTGCCTTATCACACAAACCCTTCTGCTTTGTCAGCAAGGGTACACAACAGTTCTTATAAGCAAAAATGATTGGTTTAATATTTTCTCACTAGTTTTAGCCACAGAGCAGTTTCTTTCTAGGTCTGCCTAAACCTTGTCTAACCTTTAAGACTATTCTTTCCCATGTGACCCATGAGAGTTGCACGAAATGAGAAATATATCCAAACAGTAGCTGCAGAAAATACACAGAAATAACTCGTTTTCACTGAGATGGGTTCATTTGTGAGTTCTTACTTTCCCCTGAACTTCCTCCCCTGAAGGACTGGAACAGTAATACCAGTACAATAATACTTTTTCTCCTGAAGTGGAGTAAATCAGTTCCTCACTCTCAGTAGCGAAGTGAAAATTAAGATGAAAAGGAGTAAAGAATGCAGAAAACCCCTATTACTCCAGAATAATACAATTTGCTGCTGATCCTCAGATGCTAAGACAGGCACATCAATTATTTATAGAACCCAGAGTGTGAAATATGAAGTATTTCAGCCTGGGACACCACAAAGGTAAAACCAGGAACACGATCCTGTCAGCACTGGCAGACAAGGACAGAATAGGCAAGCACAGAATATTTCTACACAGATTACCCTTTTTATTAAACTACAGATTGCAAAAGGTCTCTATGAAGTGCCACTTTCAGTGTTAAGTGAGCTGCATCCTCCTTTTGACAGTGTTCGTCTGTATTTAATGTTTATTTAACATTTATCTAAAGGGCCATCTCTGCCAGGGAAACAATGCACAGTAAGTCAGCGTAACTTCATCTGAATATTTACAGGAAATCCAGGATCTTCTCCTGGATTTGTGCTTATGTCCATCAACAGCCTGTCACACACACTGTAAAACCTGCTCCACGTGAGCAAAATTTGCCAATAATTTTCGCAATCAAAATTCCAATTTATGTTCTCAGTAGCGATACCAAAAGTTTATCTGCACAAAAGCACTTGTATGGTTTATAGCATAAAGCAAGTATCTGGATTAAAACACCCAGGGTTGCAGAGAAAGGTTGTTCATAGCTCATCGGAGGAATTAACCTGTACTATTCAAAAACATCCACAATTTCCTGGGGAAAAACCCAAAGCAAACCAAATAAAACCCCACAGACAAAATCAGAAAACCTTGGAGCCCCAACTTCTAGGAACAGCCATTGACACATGACACAGCCTTGCTAAAACGCTTTGGTGGGTCCATGCAATATTCTATCTCAAATCAAGTATTTCAAAGCTGGAGGAATTGTAAGTGCATCTCCTCCTCCTGCCTTGCCTCCAACTCTGAGGGCAAGAGCTTCAAATACAGTGACTAAGAAATTACAGAAAAGGACCAGCACTGAACTTTCAGATCAAAGGATACGAGGCAGTGATTCACCTTCCTCTCCTGATGCGAGACGTGGGCTAAACACGAACAGTCAGGTGCTCTGAAAAGCTCCACCTCAATAAGAGAACTTGCATCAGCAGTGAGGCTACAGGACCCCAAACAATGTGACTCTCCCTTAGAGAGGCTCCCTCGCTCAAGAGCTCTGTCTGTCAGCCCACATCACCGGAGGGGTGACACACACCACCTCCCACTGCTGCCACTGCTCACCGATGCCACTGTTTGCAGGACAACCAGCAGATCACAACAGGTATTGCCCGTTGCTCCCCTGCAACCGAAAACCTGAATGCTGACACGACTGAGGGAAAAACCAAAAAAACCACAAGCTAGCCCAGCAGGCAACTGTCTGTCCCCAGGGTCACACCAAACACCATGTGCTGGAAGGAAGCAGAAGCAGCGAGGACTTGGCAGTGCCCGAAGCACAACGCCTGCAGAAGTGATTGTGCTGATGCCAAATCTGGTCCTTTCGGAGCTTTCCAGCCACTGCTGAGCGGACAGCACGTGTTGCAATGCTGGGGCTGGCAACGGCAGTGCTGAGCACAGCTAGTGGCCACTGGCCACCTTAAAGCACCAGCACCGTGTGCCTGCCCTGAGCCAATGTTTAGCAGTGTGAGCAGTAAAATAACTCGTCTATCGAGCTCTCAAAACTGCAGCAAATGTTGAAAAGCCTCCCTGTTCCACATTTCACCTGGCCTTGTGGGTGCTGTAGCCCCACCACTGCTCTGTGCTGGCTGGACTCCAGGGCCCCAAACAGGTTCCAGGAAGAATAAGGAATGGCTACAAGACCTGGCTCTGGGGAACCAGCACTCCTGTAGGGACAAGGGTCCTGCCAGCATTGGCTGTTCTCCAGTTTTACAGACTCAAAGCTCTCCAGACTGATGGTGAAGAATTTTGAAACCCAAAGAGTAGAACAGATTCACATCCAAGTTTATGGAAATAGCTGAAAAATACATCAACAGCCTTCACATACACATATGCAGAAAAACAACAAACAAAATTATCAGATCGCCCAAAATATGGATTGACAACAACAGAAACTTGCTAACTACTATTTTAACTGTCCTTGAATTCTCATCTCTGGTATTATTAAACTAAAAATTATATAATCATGTATTTGAACTGTAGGACAGCTTATACAAGTTAGGACCATTCCAAAAGAGTCAATCAGTGTTTCAGAGTATATTTAGCAGATATTTTGAACACGGGCAGAGCAAAGAGCTCTACCCATGACAGGCTCTTGTCATATTGGGCTGGAAGGCTCCAGGGAGACCAGGAGCTCTGGCTGGCCAAATGGCACAAACACCTTAACTACAGGGAACTCCTCCCTGATTGCTGTTTTGAAAACAACCCTTCCAGCAGAAACTATTCTTTATATATATCAACCCTTTACACAGTACTGACAAGTTCCTCTGCTTGCCCCAGAAACACCCTGTGTCCCACACAGCTGCTGCCAGAGAGAGATGAGGCAGGGGCAACAGGCAGATCATTACTGCAAACCTGGAACAGTTGCAAGGAGAACATTTGCTTTTGACTTTTGAGGGATTTAAGTCAGCCTGCACAAACAAGCCTGAAAATATCCCAAGGAGAGCTACATGAGTAATGAAGATTTTCTTGCTTCTCATCAGTTGCTTCAGCCACTTCTGCTGCCACTGGATGAGTGTAACAAGGCCTTTCTACTGCGTGGTGCTCTGCAGGTATGACTAAATCTGCCTCTTACCTCCCCAAGTCCCCAGGTGGACTATCACGCCTCCATTACAGAGAGAATTTCTCAGAACGAAAGAGCCAATAACAAGTGTTTCCTCTGGGCATCTCAACAGCATTATCACAAAATGCAGTAACAGGCATCAGAGTAGCAGAGAGCGAGTCAGCCCTGTCAGAAGCACCTGTTTGCAGAACACTCCCAACCCTGCAGCCAGAGGCACGGCCACAGCAGGGACAGGCCACGGCTGACTGACCAACCCTCTGGAGCACAACACTGGCTGCAAATGCACTGGTCCAGTGCAGCTCTCATTTCTGTTTTTGCCCTCAGCACAACCACGGCAGCAGAGGCTGGAGTGACTGCTGGGCTGGTGGGGCAGGGAGAACTGCTGCACCTGCCAGCAGACACATGCAGGGACAGGGTGGAAAGGACAACTGGCACGGGTTTAAGGTACAGAATGATGCCACTTTGGGGAAAACCCGAGCAAAGAGAGAGCAGGTCAGGAGTGAGAGGCGGCACTGGGACTTCATGCAAAACGGAGGAGGAGGGAATTCAGAACACTGAGCTCCGGTTTGAGGGGGTGTGCCGTTTGCCTCGTGAGGAAAGGTACCCCACAAAGTCCCACAGGCTCTGAAATGCACTCAATTAGCTGTTCCTTTTACCTTTTTGTTCTACCCAGCATTTCTTCAAGAGCACTGTCATCTCTGGCTTTGGCATCCTACTCATCATCTATGAATTCATGTTGCCGTTTCCTCCCTGAAAGGAAAAATCCCATAGTCAGTCATTTGCTACAAAGAGGAAAGGACAAATCTGACAGTATTTTTGCCACTGTTAAAATTCAAAGACCACCTTGCTCCTTGAGCAGACAACACTGCAAGTTGTGCTCTTGGCTATGGTGTCATTCAGCCATGATCAATCAGTGTGTGTTCACTCCAGAAACTTACCCCGAATTTACCTGTAGGCAGCTGAAAAGCTGTCAGTGCCTCAGCCCTGTCTGGAGAGAAGGAGCAGGGCAATGACTTGCTCAGACTAAAAAAATTCCCAACCACAACAAGAGACTTGTGCCAGGCAAATATCTTTATTTTACTTTAAAACATTCTGGAAGTGTTAATCTATATGAAAGAGAAGCAATACAAGACTGAGAAAGCATGTTTAATGTTAGGGAAACCTTCACTCACTTCACATCACATGAGCCAAATTAAAAATAAGACTAAACACAAGTGTACAAAGCAGAGACAACAAAAATCAATTTTCTCAAAGACATAACATGAGGGACTCCCACAGCGGCCGGCAAATTCTGGAAGGGAGAAAGAGATTATATTTTATGGGAGGAGATTCAATAAGCATTCTTTTCCCATAAAGCTAGTGATGGAGAATTGTCACTGCTCCATAGACACCCTGTGCACATTTCAGGACAACAGTAACAGGAAATCAATAGCACCTTTTATACGTGCAAAGACATTATCTCTCTGGACTCCTAATACTAACAAATGGGGCCAAGGAAGACCTTTACTAGAATTTAGCAGTCAGCATTACTCTGGCTGAGAACAGAGGGCAGGATGCTGGTCAACATCCTTAGATTTTTAATTTTTTTTTAAAAAAAACTAACTCTGCTCAGAGCGTCACCGCTGGTCTACATCCTTAGATTTTTAGATTTTTTTTTTTTTTTTAAAAACTAACTCTGCTCAGAGCATCACCCTCATCAGGCACCCTGGAGCCCACAGTGACAGAACATCACAAGTGTAACAGTGCTGATCCCCGGCACCATCACCCCATCACAGAGATCCCCTCCAGCTGCTGCTGTATCATTACAGGCAGGAGCTTTGTCAAGGGGTAATTTGACAGCTTTGACAAGCCTGGCTGAATTTATGGCACTTCCTAGTTTTTCCCTCCATTGAGCTGCAGTGGAACTAAAGTTAACATTAGCAAAACCACTCTGCGTGGGGGCAGGTTCCCAGCGCTGACTCCGTGATCCCAGTCACCGAGAGGAGCTGCTACCCTGGGCCCCTCAGTGTCCCCTGCCACCCTCAGGGACAGGGAGGGCAGCTCCATCCAGCCCGCTCACGAGAGGAGATTCCACGACGAAGGTCTCTGGTATCTCTGGCTCCACCACAGCAGAGGTGAATCACCACTAGTAAGGCTACTCACAGCTTACTAGAGAGCACTGAAGCAGCAGCCACGGTGTCACAGGTCTGACACCGCATGCCCAGCTAAACCCAGGACCTGAGTCCTGGGGGCTGCTTCTCTTGCTGCAGGGACTGTGTCCCACACAGCACCACAAAGCTTCCACCTGCCTATACCGATGTGGGAAGAGGAATACTGCACCCCAAGCCAAACCCTGGCAAGTCAGTAAAGCATAAACAAGTACTTTTCTTTTTTTTCTTCATTTTTCTTTTTCCCATCAGATTGCTTCTTGCCATAGATGTTACATTTCCTCTGTTATAATGCAGGGTTTTAAAGAGCTCTCTCTCTACATGCTTAGAAAGCAGAGTTCATATTTAGCTCCCTAAAGTCGTATTTCTCTCTTCCTATATTTCCCTGCCAAGATGTGACACCTGTGGAACGTTCCCAAAAAATTCCCCTGAATCATCTGTGATGCAAGGGAACAGCAGCCAGCGTTGGCAACGAGCAGCTGGGTCTTTTAGGAAAGCGTTAGATCAATCTGGTGAGGGAAAGGATCCCCAGTAACTCTGGCACTAACATCCCCAAGGACCACAGAGCTCCCAAATCAGTTAGAAAAAGAGCATAATTACGACAGGACCAAAATCCATGGGAAATAGCGTTGCCATGGCAACTGACATCCTCACAACTCGAATCTCCTTTGCATTCTTGCACAGACTCAATGACTCCTAAACCACGTGGAAAAAAAAATCTGTCTAGCAGGTGGGTTCATTGAGGAAAAGCCATGCTAGAGGTGCTTCCCCGCAGAACAGACCATTTCCACATGGTTTCTCAGAAGGGGAGCCTTTGTGCACCTCTTGTTCCAAGCACTGCATCTCACTCACCAGGAGTGCAGAGGAACTGCTATAACACGATCAATACTTCCTTGTTAACTACCCTTGTATCAGATAAAAAAAACTTATTAAATATTAAAACGTTCCTGTTTTCAAATAAAAGTTACATGAAGATAAAATCCAAAGCAGACTAGCTAAGTTTTGAAATGGGAATGTGGTTTCAGCTTCATGCTGGGCTGCACTGGTGTTAATGAGTGGTCTTTCAAACATTCCTCTTTACAAACAGCAGTACCCAAAAACCACTCCGGCATCCCCACACACGTATCAGATCCAGACACTGGCCAACATCCACACATGAGCAAAGAAAGGCCTTATTTTTCTTCCTGACAGCCTTATCACAGCATTAATACCCAGTCTGTCCACCAGCACACTTTAAACGAGGTTCAGGTTACCGGGACCGGCTGGGCAGCCCTTTTGCTAAAAGCTCTGAGCTCTGCACACTTTGGGGGCATTTCCTTCCATTTCGGTACTGGTCGGGCCTGGGGAGTGCCCGCTCGTGGTTAACCCACCATCAGGGAGGGCAGCAAGGCGTGAACCCCAGGGCCGTGTTCCCAACGCCAAAAGCCAAAGCAGCGCTACTGATCCAAGGAAAACTGTTCCAGATCCACCGGGGACACCCGAGCACACGCTCTGCCCACGGTGTGCCCCTGCCAGCCGCGCCGTGCCCGCGGCTCTGGCACCGCTGAGCTCAGCTGTGCTCGCCTGCGGGCGCCGTGCAGGCGGATCTGCCCCGGGACCCTCCGCCGTGCCCGGCGGCCGGCGGCCGGAGCTCCCCGCTACCCTCCGCCAGCCCCGCCGGAGCCGGGGGTCGCTCACGGAACAGCGACCCGATGGCGACAGCACAGTTTGGAAACTGCCCTCTTCTCACGGGGGAGAGGCCTCGTGGCACCGACTGCACCTCAGTCCCGCCAATGACCAGAGTGAGCGGCTGCCCTTCAGGCAGGCACCGCGGGCTCTGCGGCACCGGGACGGCCACCGGCAGAGGAACCGGGCACGGGCACCGGCGGTCGCGGTCGCTCTCCCTCCCGCTATCCCCCGGGAGCGGGCGGACGGAGGCCCTGAGCACCCACAGCACTGCCACAGCCGCCGCCGGGGCACGGAGCGACCGCGCCGGCAAAGACGCGTCAGAGTGCCGGGGCGAAGAGCGAGGGGAGCGTGGCCGGGGCGGAGGGCGGCAGAGCAGGCCGGTGCCGCTCGGTGCCGCTCGGTGCCGGTCCGCGCTCCCTCCCTCAGTCCCTCAGTCCCTCCTCCCTCCCTCACTCACCCCTCGCCGCCGCCGCCGCC
>VZRO01004635.1:382710-407330 GCA_013397915.1 Daphoenositta chrysoptera
GCTCGGGCACGGCTGTGGAGGCTTCCCGAACGTTTCCCATTTGGAAACACCTGCTTTTTTGCGAAATATCTTTCCCGCCAAAAAAAAAGGAGGGTCGAGAGTCCTTGATTTCACTTTTAAGAATAGATGGCTATTAATTGGTGCAGGTTTGTTGCACCGGAATGGTTTGGAACTTAATGGGAGGCAACTGCTTTTTTTATAGTAATAATTATGCAGCTCTCCAAAGATCTGGATGTAGGAGCTGTGCAGTAGTTTGTTTCAGCAAGTGCAACAGCAATATAGATCTCTTATATGTATGTGTGTATATATATGTATAAACAGCCCATCAACCTGGGTGTGCCCATTGTAGTTGGACAAGGCTTGTGCTGAACCATCACTACTGAGATCCAGACTTGGAAGCGATTCAGTCTGATAGCTTGGAAGAATTCCCTTCGGGACTCCTGTCAGTCCCTGAGCTGCGGGGACAGTCTCCTGTGTCTCATGTGCGGGAATCTGCTGCATTCCTGAAGGAATGGCATGTGATGGTCACGCTGTTTGCAGAACTCCCTGATGCTGAGCTCCTTTTACAAAAAATTCTGTGTGACTCAAGCCCACGTCTGGTTCAAAGCCATGCTTGTGCATTCCTTGGGAGCTTTCGTAATTCCCCTCCAAAGCGTCAGCAGCGTGCAGAGGTTAAAACAGAGAGGTGGGAACCGCGCAAGGGTTGTGACTGCTGGGGAAGGTTTAATGGTTAACTTAGCCAGGCTTCCAGAGCACCACATTCGGGTTTTGTACAGCGGGGAGCTGGAAACTGAGTAAAAGGGGTCTGCAAGGGATTAATTCCAACAGAGGGGAGTGGGTACTTTGTTAATTGCCCCTTGGAACTGTAGTGACCCCGTGGAGGCAGGATCCTGTGAGAAGGAATTGCTCTGTGTGTGTGTGAATGGCTCATCTTTTAGAGATGTTAGTCTGCTAAAAACGTGGTGCTGTGTTTGAGACCTCAAATGAGGCCATTAAAACCTCAAGTAGGGAGATGGGAGGCCTTTTAATGTTAACCAGAGTTTTGGTAATAAAAATGTAAGTTACATACAATTATTTGTGACTGCATTTCCTGGCAGTCTAAAAATGATGTCAGGGTTTCTTTAGCGATTTTGAAGAGGCTGTTGCTCATGGAATATTGAAGCAATGGCCCAAACTACTCAGTGATGATGAAATGCCCAATCTAACATTTTATTGAACATGGCATTTATGAAAAATGAACCTGCTCGTTTCTATTATATAATCAATAGCACATTAAACCATTTATCATTAATTTGATTTAAAAATGCCATTTTGGACCTATGTGTTCCCCTGCCTTCCCAGTCGAGTTTAAATTTGATATCCGAGAAAGCACAAGGTAGTAAAAAGAAAAAAGCTAATTGTAGCTGTCCTTACTGTCTTGGGACCAGCAAATTTGGCAGCTCCCATTTTGCTGTATCATTTGAAAACATTAACATGAAACACTACAAACGTGCAGAAAAGACGTTCTGATCTGTCCTCAAATCCAAACGGATTCCTGGCATTGAGACACAAGTGAGTGCATTTCTGTGATGGAAACCCTCCTTGCCACAAGTGGTAAAAAAGATACTACTTTAAGAAATTACCTTTTAGGACCTTTATTTCCCCAGTGAAAGCTAGGAACCTGTGAGAGCTTTGCTTCCTGAAGGATGTGAAGAGTAAATGGAATTTGTGACCGTAAATCCACTCCTGTCTGATTGCCCCCCTCCCTGACTGCACTGGGTCCTGCCTGTGGCAGCCTCTGGGGACAGCCTGGACCATCAGGTTTTGGTTATTTTACTCTGGGTGTTCCTCCAGGAATGGCTTCCTGTGCCCAGGAACTCCTTCCTGCCCGGACAGTTTGGGAACTGGATGGTTGGGCTCTTTCAAGCTCTGCCTGGGAGAAGTTCTGGTTGATTATAGCAACTGCACTTCCAAAAAGTAGGTGTTAAGCAATCTCCAGGAAATGGGAAGGAGCTGCAATGCAAGGGATGTAGCAGGATGAGGTGACAGAGGGGAGATTACCAGGACTTTCTAGAGAGTCCAAAAATAACATTGCTGGGAGATGATAATGGAAGGACCGGGGGTTTCTCTCTGTTGATTCTGAAAGAGCCATCCATGTCCCTGGAACGAGGCCAGGTGCCATCTGAGGGCCCAGAGTGGTTGTGGTAAAGGACAGGGCGGGTTCGTTCTTGATGCACTTGGTGGCACAGTGTTCTCATGGTTGTCTGTCTGTGGCTTTGTGGGCAGATGCTGCAGCTTCCTCCCTTGCAGCACAACCCAGACCCTGCTGGGGAGCAGAACGGGGTACTGGGGAGCACAACGGGGGAGCTGGGATGAGTGTAGAACCATGGGTTTGCATTTCTTACCCTTACAGCTGTGGAAGGTCAGTGCTTTTGGATAGCTACAGTGTCTCCTTGAGGGTTAAGATTGAAATAGGAGTACAAATTTGTTGTACGTCTCTGGATTTATGTGATTTATGTATTTGTGTCTGAGGCAACTTTGCTTTTTCTTGCTCTTCTGATTTGGAGGGGATAGCAGTTGCGTAATACAACTAACATCTGAACACAGATTGCTTGGGTGATGGGGTTTTTACACCATTTTTTATACCTGGGTATACACTGATGAGCTGTTGAGGTCCCTTGTTGCACTACAGACAGCGTGGACAATCCTGGTGTGATAACTGAATATTTTATTAACTTATGTAACGAAGCAATACTCCATTCTTGATTTTTGGCCAAAGCAGCGCAACGTAACAGCTGACGGACTTCCCTTTCGGGGTCTATCTTGAGAGTGGCCTTTTGGAAGTGGCACTGGCTGTCCTTGAGCTCATTTTTGGTGGTTTTCACAGGCCTCCCAGGAGGAGCTGAAGGCGGCGTACCGCCGGCTGTGCATGCTGTACCACCCCGACAAGCACCGCGACCCCGAGCTCAAAACCCAGGCTGAGCGGCTCTTCAACCTTGTCCACCAAGCGTATGAAGGTCAGGGGAAGGCTGAGCTTTGCAGGGGGTTTCTTGGAGAGCTGTGCCTTCATGCTTTTTGAAGCTATTTATTATTACAAAGTGGTAATTAAATGTGCTGATACTTAGCAATGCTGTTTCCTGCTTCTGTCCCGTAAGTCAGAGGAGAAATGCCATATAAATGCTGTAGGGAATGAGATGTGGAGTGTCTGTCTTACCTCCTGCATGTTGTAAATTATCTTCTCATCACTTCCCTTACTTCTGAAGACCTCTTCCATAGGAGAATAAAGACTGAAAAGCTTCAAACAGAGAGACAGTTTCATATTGTACTGATGAACTGCTGCATCCCTGGGTTCTGTTCCCTGTCACCTGGCTGTGGTCTCCATTTCCAGCAAGTTCTTCTGTATGTTAGAATGAAAGGAGGACAACTGATTCATAGCAGTTAGAGTTTATTCTTGTGCCAAAGCCCTTTTCAAATACGCTGAATTAAACTGAAATTTACTTAAATCTTGGTGTGGAAGTTGGACCTGGAGTGCAGGTGGATTAGAAGCTGATAGGAGTCATCCATGTTACAAACCCAGGGCACCCAGTCCTGGAGCCTAAAGAGAAACTAAAGCAAAATAATGTGTAAATATTCCCCCATTCAACCTCAAAACTGAGTGAATATTTTTTTACTCCTCTGGTTTTGACTGATAAGCATTTCTTCCTTCCAGTTGGACTTGAGCATGTGTGGAGTCTTTCCTGTTGTCCCTAGGTTAGGTGTTAGGACATGTGGCAGCTTTTGCTGGGAGAGCAGGGAAGGTCTGACCTTGATGATGTGGGGAACAAAAACTCACGATGTTTCAGTAATTTCATTTTAGTGTGGTGAGTGGCCTTACATTAGAGGCAGCAGCTTCCCTTTGAATTTTCTGGCTCCACTTGGCTCTGCCTTGCAATGAACATGGAAATTGCTGCTTATTTAGTACCAAATGTGAGTGTAGTATGTTACAAGCAAAAATTTCGACATCTTGGAAATGAGCCACTCCACCTCCTGCCTATTTTCTGTTTCTCCTCTTCCATCTCTTAATATCACACAACAAAAGATTCATTTTATCAGAATTCATAAAAAGCAGTGTCTGCCTGTGACATTTAGCAAGTCCAATAATATTCCACTAGTTCAGACTAAAACTCAATTACCAGTATAAGCCTCTTTTTGCCTTACCGTACTCCCATAGCTCCCTGGGGACACATTAGTTTCCCCACAGCCACAAGAAATACATGATAATGATAAAGCTTGTCTTGAAACCCTGGAGGAGGAAATAGTGGTGATTTTTTGATTAATTTTTTCTTACATAAAGGTGTGTTATAGGAGCTTATGCATTTAAATATGCCTTACCCTTTAAAGATTCTTCCTAATTCTGTGCCCAGTCTTTTTCTAAAGTAACTGTTCTGCAGTCTCCTGTTGTATTTTGTGTTGTCCATTGCGTTGGGTGACGTTTTGGGAGGTTCAGATTCTGCACACACCTTTGCCATTACCCCTTAGTTAATGTTTGGCAAGGCATGAACTGGCTCGTGGAAATTGCTTTGTTGGTGCTTGGCATGTACCACATGTGGGGATTAGGTGGGAAAGGATCAGGGGACATGGATGGTGAGGAAGATCAAAGGAAGCACCATAAAGCTTTGAAAGCCAGACAGAGGTGGGTGGCATCTCCAGGTAGGGCCCAGGGACTGCTCTAGCCAAATTACTCATCATCTCCATGGTTGTTAAAGGGCTTGTGTCACCTTCAGTCAAAGAAAGCAGTGTTAGAAACCCCCCTGCACATTCACTTAGGCTGCATGTCTCTTGTGTTCTTTCCACTTTCTTGTTTTAGAAAAAGAAGAAGAAAAAAATTGGATTTGTTGGGGGGAAAAGTCAGTATATCCTCTCAATAAAGCATGTGGAAGCCTCAAAGGGGTTAATGTGCAACTCTAGAACAAGATGTTTCCAGGATCTGTGCTTGAATTCCAAATATCATAAGTGTTTTGGTCTGAAATCTGAGGAGAAGACCAAAAACTGAGTTCTCTCCTCTCTTTTGGTTTCAATTTACAGTGCTTAGTGATCCACAGACCAGAGCCATCTATGACATATATGGGAGGAGAGGACTGGAGATGGAAGGCTGGGAGGTGAGAGAAATGGATCACGTTATGGCCAGTGGCCTTGACTAAGCCCACCTTTATCTGCCATTGTTCTATCAGCTGCACTGACACCTGGCTGGTAATAAATGCCTGCTGGTTTGAAGGCATCCTTGGTTAGTTATTTCTGTCTCTCTCTGTCCCTGCTGAAACACCATGATGGATTTTCAAAGAACCCTTTGGTTTTGCACTTGACAAGAGAACAATAAACTTGACATTCAGAGTTCCCTGGTAGGGTGTTACCATGACAGGCAACATCTTTATCTGAGACAGATGTGTCATTATTGTCCATCTAGTCCCATCTTTTTCATCTGAAACTTGTGTTTTTTCAGCATCAACTAGCTTCTGAGTTTGAAATTACTTTTTCTCCCTGGGCTTTTTGGGGTGGGGATTTTTGTGGTTTTGGTTTGGTTTAGTTTTGGTTGGGTTTCATGGGCTTTGAAACAGAACTTGTCCATTCATGTCTGTCCAGCTCTTGAGTCCCTTGCTGGCCTCTGCCAGCCCCAGTTGATTGTGCTGTGCTGCTTGAAGCAGAATCCTGTGGTTTTGGGTCAGGTCAGCACCAAGGTCAAACTTGGAGTCAGTTGCTGGAAATGTGGAGCAGATCCAGCATGTAACAGATGTTTTTGAACTGCTTTTGGCAGACTTGATCTTATTTTCAAAAGCCAAATCCAATACTCTTTCTATCCATTCCAAAACCGGGCCTGTGTAAAACCCTCATTCCCTGAGCCTTGTCAGGTGAACCAGGTGCTGTGAACCAGCATAGCCTAAAATTACACAACTCTCACTGAATCAGTTTACCACAGGCTGGAGACTTTCAGTCATTTTCATTTTTGTGTCCACACTTGGTAGAGCAGTTAATGGATCGCTGGGGGTAACAGCTGCACTGCAGTGTCTTGTAGTTGTGGTTGGAAAGCTTTTTGCCCTGGTTTTGTCAAGGGAATGGAAATAACAACACCCTTTTCCCTGCTCTCAAGGCATGGGGTTTTCTCCCATGCCTGCCCTTTGATCTGGGTGCTTCATTCCAAACTCTGACTATTGAAATTTGTGCAGGGTGGTTTCAGCAGCCGGGGCAGGGTGTTAGTCCATCCTGCATCCATGGGCCCCTGACCCCCCAGCACTGCAATGCCCTGAGCAGCCTCTGCCTAGTAACCGTTTGGTTTTCATTTCTTTTTGAGCAGGTTGTGGAACGAAAGAGAACTGCAGCTGAAATCAGGGAAGAATTTGAGCGTTTGCAGAGAGAAAGGGAAGAGAGGAGACTGCAGCAGCGAACTAATCCAAAGGTAAGCAAAGATTTAATCCTGGTCTCAAGAGTGGATCTGTAATTATCACCAGTGTGCAGGGTGTGCTGAGCCTAGGTGAGGGCCTGTAGGAAAGAACCCCTCAGGTGTCTGCACTTGCTGCATGACTTTGTCTTTTGCATATGCAGTTTCTCTGCATAACATAGGGAGAACAGCTCATTCTTTGAACAATCCCCTACTGAATGTTCTTCTTTCCTTAGAGAAGCATGTTGGGACAAAATACCTTTTTCAGCAATTTTCAGAAAATAGACCTAACACTGAAATATTTATGATTTCTTTCCAAGTTTTCTAAATAAAATGTAACTCGCTGCAGTTACCTGACAGGTTTTCCCTTTGGCACTGCTGCAGTGTCACAACAATGCAGGGAGCTATTCAAATGCAGCTTGAAACCAGCAACAAATGTGAGGCAGCTGAGCAGCAGCACAGTGAGCAATGTCAACCTGAACAGGGTTGGGGTCCTGCCAGTGTCAGGGTTAGTGCATGTTTTTGGAAAGCGTGATCGTGCCCTCAGGATGAGAATCATCCTGGATATCATTCCCATCTCAGTCTGAGCAGCAGACTCTGACCCCAAGTGATTCACCTCCCAGCTAACCTTGGCTGGTCAGAGGTGCTCAGGAATACCATTGGGATGGCAGGGAGAGATGGACGTGGTAATTGGCCAGAGTATCCATAGCTCAGACTCATGGTGGCTTTGCTGGCTCTTGGCTTAATGAGTGTGTGAGGCAAACCTGGGCTTTGTCAGGATGGTCCCTGACTGAAGTTTCAAAGCTTTTTGAATCACAAAAATCTTGGTTCTTATGCAGTGACTAACGTTATCCAAGAGCTGCATCTATTAACTGAATGAATTCATATGTCAGTGTAAAATCACAATGTCTTCTGAGCGGACAGATGTGGGATTGCAGTGGTGCTTAGGACTGGATTCTAAGGAAAACATCTATATAAGCAGAGCTGTAATATTTTGAAACATTCACCTTGGCACTGCCTTTGGATCTGCACTGCTCTTAGCAAAGCAAATGGACTGTACAGATCCCCAGGCTGTGTGAGGTGCCCAAACACTAAGAACTGGTTCGTACTGGAAGGGTAAACAAGCATAAAGTGTTGTGTGAGTATCTATTGACAGCTTTATTCCAGGCAGGAAGGGATTTCTGGGTGCCACGAGCCAGCCAAGGCAAACTATCCCTGCTGGAGGTGCGGGTGAGTGGGGTCAGAGAGGTGTTTTCAGAGAGGCTCACGGTTATCTCTGCTCTGCTGCTCCTGCTTCAGGAATGTGACATTTTCCCTGGGCGCCTCGCCGTGGCTGCGAGCTGCACTGTGAGCCTCAGCCTGTGTCCTGGGATAAAATTAGCCATCTGGGTGTTTACAGCAATTGCCGGCTGGCAGCCGATGGAAATGCCTCTCCAGGCAGTGTTCCCGTGGAATTGGGGAGCGCAGCTGTGATCATTTCATACGCGAGCGCAAGTTATTTTAAAATTTCCAACATTTTGTTGGTTCTATAAAACAGTTCCACAAAAATAAAGCATTTTAACCAGAAATGTTGAGCAATAACCAGATGTAGGCAATTTGGAGGGTTGAAATTGAGTCTCCTATTTGCTTTTAGAGCTTTGTTTTTGCTTTCAAAGATGTGCAGAAGGGTTGAAAAGTTCATTACTAGGTTTAAGAAGAACCGCTTCCTGTTAGGAGAAATTTAACCCAGTTGTTTTCCTGCTGTGGAAGGCCAATATCTAAGCAATGCAGCTCCCTCAAGGAAAAGCCTGGCACAACTTCCAAGTGTCACCTTCCTGAAGGTAAATCCCTAAGAAAAAAGTAAGAAGGAAACATATTTTCCTCTGGCACATCTGCGAATTCCATCAGCGAAGTCTGTTTCCTATTCGCAGGGTAGCAAATAAAGGTGATTTTAAAAGCTGATCCCAGCCCTGATGGTTCTGTAGTGTCACTCCTGCTTCCTGCCCTGCCGATCTGCTGCTCTGTGCAGCACAGTTCGGGCACCACTGACTTGTGAGCAGGAATTACAGCTCCCTCCTGCTGCTCTTCCTTCGGGGAGAGCTCCTCCTTTCCCGTGGTCGGAGCAGGTGGCTGATGGGAGCTGGGAGCTGCAGCAGTCCCCTCCATTATCCGGTGGCATAGGGGTGCTCTTGTTCTCTGGGAATATTTTTAACTTTACCATCTGCTGCTTTTCCTGTGCTTGCGCCTGAACCAGTTTCCTTGCCAGGATCCACAGACCTCCAAAGGTGACTTCACCTGCTTGGCAGGAGGTGGAGGGTCTGCCCAGGGTCCACCTCTCACCTGAGGGAAAGGCAGAGGAGCAGGAGGTCTGCTGGGAAGCCGGGAAAGGAACGGGGAGATGCTCCTTTTCTCTGAATGGATCTTGTGGATTTTCACGGAGAGGTTTAGGTGTTTTCCTTTTTCCCCTGGGAGGGATATTTCCTGTACAATTCATACACGTGAAAAAGAAAATCCTAATATTTTGAGTGTGTTTTAGAGATAGGAGGTGCAATGAACTTCAGGAATGTGTGTGGATCTTGGTGCATCTTTTCAAAGGGTGCAGCATTGTGGCACCAGTAAGCCAAGTACAGCAAGATGGTCTCCAATGGGTGTTTGCTAGCACAGGACTGCACCCTTCCAGGCTGGTTAGAGGTTTTCCATTGCTTCTCTCTTCTTTTGGCCTCATTTCAAGGAACAGCATGGCATAGGAGAGGGCTGAAACTAGAGAAGCTGTAGGGTCTGGAGTCCCTTGAAGGTGACTTTGCAGATGGTTCCTGAAAGAGCAGAAAGGGCAGGAGCTGGTTGTCGGTGCCACCACACAGAACAATGAGTGTAATTGCTCTGAAATTCACCAGCTGCCAAGGGTGGTTAGTAAACAGCTGGGGCACAGCCCCTGTTCCAGGGTTCTGCTGGAAATAACCACACCTTTCAGTTTTAAAATATTTATCCAATTTTGCTTTGTAAGTAATCATAAAATAAACGCTGAGAAGAGGCTGGGAATCTCCACAGCAAATAGCCTGGGAGCTCAGGCAGAGAGAAGGTTCAAGTCCTGTCAGACTCTGCAATTCTTTCTTTATTTATGGTCCAGCATTTGATTAGAGAGGAGCGATCAAGGAAAAGTGCTCCCTCAGACTGAAATAAGGATTTATTCTATCCATGCTTGGCCTCGGTGTGGGTGGGGTTTGTACCTATCCAGCTATTGAGTTTCCATATACAAACTGCTCAGAGTTCAGTCTGTGCTTATGCACAGAGGGGGGGTTTTATTGCAATCCATATGTTTTTTAGGAGCTGGGATGCTGTCAGATGGGTCCATAGGGAAGGTTTCCAAAGCCTCTTGAAGTTATATGACCCAGACAAGGATCTAATTGTGCTCTTTTCAAAGAAACACACTCCTGCAGTTAGTCTGAGGGAGCACAGCAGCAGGTAGCCAGACTATTGAGCTGTGGCCTAGTTTTTTGTAGGAATAAGTTTTTCTATGGTCTGAGAAAGGAGATACTTACCACTTGCTGAAAGTATGTCTTTGTCAAGCTTTCCTTCTGATCACTAAACATAAACTAGTAAAAGAAATCAAAATATTTGACTAACAAGGTCAATTGCAAGTGAATGATACAGTTCAGGACTAAGTTGGTTTAGGTAACTCATAAGAAGAAGCCTGTAGAGATTTTCTGACCAAGTTCCATTGAAGAAAATCAATTTCTAGAATATATTATTTCAACTTTCAAATACTGACAGGGCACAGTCAATTGTGGGGAAAGAAGAAACCTGCTGTATAAAGGTGTTCTACCTACTTCTGTAATGTGTCATAATAGAAAAATGACCTCCTGGGATTGCAAGTTGAGTTTGTGCTGAAAAACTGCCTTTTCTCCACACTGTTTGATGATTTATATTGCTGTTTTGAAATATTGTAATCATTCACTTTGGTCTTGTGCATTAGGAAATGCATTTTAGAGTGATAAAAGTAATTGCAGAACAATGGAAATCTGCACAAAAATGTAATCATACACAGGAATGGTTCAGCCACTTAGCCTGTGTACGCCGGATGTTTGCTAATGCTAAATGCCTGTTTCCCTTGTCATCCCTCAGGGAACAATTAGTGTGGGAATAGATGCCACTGACCTGTTTGATCGCTACGACGAGGAATATGAAGATGTGCCTGGGAGCAGCTTTCCCCAGATTGAGATAAACAAAATGCACATATCCCAGTCCATCGAGGTGAGGAGGGCAGCTGCTGCTGTGTGAGCGGGGCGTGGGCGAACGAGGCACCAGGGAACACAGAACACACTGCTCAGGGGTTCCCAACGGGATTTGGGGGGCACACCGTGGCCAGCACGGGGGGAAGAGGCAGCTTGGGGCCAGCAGAATGGTGGGTTGGCTCTGTAGCCTCCTGGTGACTGGTCTGTGGGCTGCAGTGGTCCTGCCCTCCTGCCAGTGGGGATGCTCAGTGCCCATTTGTCACTGAAAGGGGTGTGTTCAGTGGATGAAAGCAAATGGCACCCAGTCTTGAGGTTGTGCATAAGGTAAAGAATGGGAAGCATTTCCTATTTCAGAGAGTTGTAGAAATTTAGTCTGCTGGAGAGATGAGAAGGGTTTACAGCTGGAGCATTCTGCTTCAAGGTGGTACATTACAGGTGTCACAAGTGTCTGGTACTGTAAGAATTATCTGACTTTTTGCCATGCTTGATGTTGGA
Organism: Daphoenositta chrysoptera; assembly: GCA_013397915.1. Lineage (NCBI taxonomy): Eukaryota > Metazoa > Chordata > Aves > Passeriformes > Daphoenositta > Daphoenositta chrysoptera. The sequence continues at coordinate 393,808 of VZRO01004635.1, forward strand.
CTACAAAACCATTTACACTCCACAGTGGTGGTTATGTCCTTGCAGAACGTGCACTAAATGCATGAACTGGGATCAGAGTTACTAGTAACAATATATTCATTTTTCAGGCACCCCTGACTTCCACAGATACAGCAATACTGTCTGGTAACCTTTCCACCCAGAATGGGAATGGAGGGGGATCAATTAATCTTGCACTGAGACGAGTGACTTCTGCCAAGGGATGGGGAGAGGTAAGAGTACACCTGTTACACAGTGTTGTATTCAATCTATTGCCCAGTGTTCTATCTTGTGGGGGAAACGTTAGCTGTGGTTCATCTCTCATTTCCTATGTTCTGTAAAATGTAGAAAAAGGAATTCCTAAAGGAATATGAGACAAAGGGAAGACCAAACCTTGTTTTTTCTTATTTTTCTCCCCCCTCCATTTGGCCATGCAACTTGGACTTCACTTGTGCAGACAGAATTGTTACCTGATGTCTCTAGTCTTTCCCATTTCTCCATCTGAAGGCACAGTGCTGTGAGCAGGCACTTCAAGGCAGTGTGACAGTTGGCCTTTGCTTCCAAAACTGCTTTGCTTGCATGGGAAGAAGTTATGGGGGAAATAGTTTGACCTCCCAGCAGATATGGTCTGAGCAGCTCGAAGGTCCCATGTTGCACCTTCAAGCTGGGCTGTGTTCGAGATGCTTGTGGCATCACTGGTATAGCTGGCAGCTGCCTGTGCCTTCCTTCTTGCACACAAACTCCTCCTCAGCTCAGGAGAATGGGAGTCTTCCTCTTAATTGAGATTCACAGACTGGAGGCTTCTGATTTGTATCGGGATTTTGTGAGGGAGGAGTTTTTTCCACGTTCCCTGGAGTGACCAAAGCAGGTGACAATAGCAGTCGCCTGTAGCTTTACAAAACTGGCTTTGTTTTACCCATGGACTCCAACTTGGCAAGACACCTTTTCTTCTGAATGCAAAGCTACAGAGAAAGGAGGGTGCTGAAAGAAGTGGTAAATGTTACCAGATGTGTAAAACAGCTGTGATGAAAATTATGCTTGTGACATACTTTGTCACTGTTGTAAAGGATGTTTTCTTCTAATACTCTGGCATTGTGCATTCCAACAGTTGGAGTTTGGAGCTGGAGACCTTCAGGGACCTCTCTTTGGGCTGAAGATATTTCGTAATCTTACACCAAGATGGTAAATATTAGAGAAATGGCCTAGTGGTTAATATTCCGTAATAAGGAACTGAATGACTTGAATTCTCTTCCATGTTAATTTTGGATTTGTTTTCTGTCCTACAAAATAAGGTATTTTCGCTTTAGACTTAAGGACATACTTGTATTGTCAAAATGCTTGCATTCTTTCTGAGTGTTGGTGCCCTCCCTTTTCATATTCCCAGTTTAACGAAGGTCTGTGCTCCACTTCCTTAGATTTGTACTTGATCTTCTCTTGATTCATGATACTTTAGGCAGGATCTCCAATCAGAGCAACAGATGTTTGCTTTGGGAACAGAACAGAAAATGGGGAGCTCTTCTGAGGCTTCCATGTGTGAGAGGAAGTTTCTGACAGCAAAACAGGAGATGATGTGTCATATTTTAGGGAAATAATGCCAAATTTTCCACTAGTGTCATGTCTGTTCACAAATGAGTAGAGGTCTCAGGTTGCAAAGGAGAATACAAGGTAAGGGCTGTGATTGGAGACACGTCAGAGCATCACAGGAGCTCGTGTAGGTTCCCTCTGTTTATATTTTTGAATTTATTAAATACACCATTCCTCAGAGCTTGTACAGGATTCTTGTTCCCTGAAGAGTGCTTTAGTGCTGGTTTTTAGAGCTGATGCTCAAGGATTATTAAATAGCAGGGCTGTTCTGTGCCTGTAGCCCCGTGTGTTGTTCTGCAGAGACCAGGATGTTACCTGCACAGGGCAGGAAGGGGAAGGCTGGGTGCAAACAGCTGCGTTGTGTGCAGACAATAAACCAGGGCACAACCTGCTCTCCTGGGGTCAGGGCAGTCTGAGTTCTGATTTTTCTCCGAAAACCTCAAGCATCCTGCTGTTCGCAGGATGGTCTCTGAGCATTCAGCAAAGTTCCTGGGCAAGAAGGAGGCCACCTGGGAGCCTGTGTTTTTTCACTGATGAGTTTTTCTTTATTCCTTTAGTTTCATCACCACAAACTGTGCCCTGCAGTTCTCATCCCGCGGGGTCCGCCCCGGCCTCACCACAGTCCTGGCCCGCAACCTGGACAAGAACACGATGGGCTACTTGCAGTGGCGCTGGGGCATCCAGTCAGCCATGAACACCAGCATTGTCCGGGACACCAAAACCAGCCACTTCACTGTGGCAATGCAGGTGAGAGCCACAGGTGGGAGACAGGGGCCTCACCTTCCTCTCCCAGCAGTATTTTGCCTTGATTTTAGAGGTGAAAGGAGCGGTTGGTAAATCCCACGTTAGACCTAATGTAGGTAACCAGTTGTTTGGCAGAGCACAGCTCTTGGCATTGTCCTAGCTGATGTGGGTCAGCTTAGAGTAGGGTCAGGACAACACAGACAGCAGAGGTTCAAAGTGGCAAGCACTGCTCTGTGTTCTGTGCTGCTTCAAGGATGAGAAAGGAAATTGTGGGGAAAGTTCGGCAGTGGCCAAGGGTAAGTTTTCATACATTTGTGCCTCTTGTGTTTCAGCTGGGAATCCCCCATTCTTTCATGATGGTCAGTTACCAGCATAAGTTTCAGGATGAGGATCAAACACGAGTGAAAGGTTCTCTCAAGTAAGTGCTCAAGAGGGAATTCACATTGCTCACAGCCTGAGGACTCTGTCCTCTCCTGCTGCTGTAGGCCTCCAGGTTCCACACAAACCAAATGCTTCTGTGGCTTTTGGGAATCTGCTTTTCACTCTTTAAATATGGTAAAGGCTGAAGTGAATGTATTGGAGGCTTGGCCCTGTGTGCCTCTGGAGTTAAGTGGAACTTAAAATACTTGTGTATGATATGTCTATAACATCCCCAATAAGAAAGCCAGAAGTTCTTGTTTACTACTTGGCAAGCTGGAAGGGCTAATCTCACCTTGGAGATACACAGTGAATCTTCCAGAGGCCAACATCTGCTGCAATCAGATGCATTTCCATGCTTTACTTGTTTGGGAATTACAAGAAAAATTCAAGTGTCTTCCCTGTGTTAACCAGAACCCTGTTCTTGGTTCTGTCATTCTAGGGCAGGTTTCTTTGGGACCATAGTGGAGTATGGAGCAGAGAGGAAGATTTCCAGACACAGTGTTCTAGGAGCCACTGTCAGCGTTGGTGTTCCTCAAGGAGTCTCCTTGAAAATCAAGTCAGTTCAAGATCACAACTCCATATTGCAGAGGCTGACCATAACCTCCATGATTCTATTTCCAGTATTCAGGTGGGAAGGTCCCAGTCCCAGGGCAATACAGGTGTACTGATACATCACTGGGAGAGGGTGCAGCTGCCCTCAACTCTAATGCAAGCTGTGAGCCCATTGTAAGCAGTGGGTGCCTTCCACTGGTGGGACTTACAGCCTGAGCCACCTCTGTGTGTGTCTGTGTGTGCATCAGAATATTCTGAAATACAGCTTAAAGTGAGATTTTGGAGCATTCTGGTAAGTGAATGGAAAATTTCTGAAAATATTAGTAGAGCTGGATTCCATGTGTATTATGCTGTGCACAAGAGTATGTTTGAATTAGGGAATTACCATTACCAAATGCAGGTGATTTTACCATTAACAAGGTAGTTCACAGAGGGACAGAGCTCATTAAGTGTCCCTGTGCTGTGGTGCACTTGAACTGGGGCCAGATACAGATGGGGTGTGAAACTGCTGAAGGGCCTGAAGAACTCAGGCCCAAGGAAACTCATGTTTCTAAAATAAATACTGTTACAAACATCAGAAAAATATTCATGTACACCTGCCCTTAAGGCCCATGTCAGTGTTATGAACAAAGGCCTTCTCAAGAAGCATTTGTCCCTTTTTCTGTTGAAATTAATGACCAAGCAAATTCTCCTAAGATTAAAAAAAGAACTTTAGAATGGTCAGGTACTATCACGAGCTGCTACTTCAAAGTCTGGCTCTGGCTGGTGTCAGCTGCCTTTCCTACCGTTGGCTTTTTCAGTTTATCAGGCTTTCACCTTTTTGAGCTCCTCATTCATCTCCCCTTGGTTCAGCAGCACACACTGCTGCTAAGTGTGCTTCATCAAGCACATCCAGCTCTGCTTTTCTTCTTACCATCCCTCTGCTCTTCTTTGTTGCAGGCTGAATAGGGCCAGCCAGACCTACTTCTTCCCTGTCCACCTAACAGATCAGTTGCTTCCCAGCGCCGTGTTCTATGCCACTGTGGGACCTCTGGTTATCTACTTTGCCATGCACAGGCTGGTCATCAAACCCTACCTCAGGGCACAGAAGGAGAGGTGAGCTTGCACTTTCCTGAGGAAGTCTCACTCAGGCTCATTGGTGTGAGGTTGTGGGTCAGTTCTAATTGGGGTGGGTAAAGCAGACCCTGCCAGTTTCTGCCTGAATCCCAGCCATGTATTCCTGATGAGATGTTGCCTTCCTTCTGCCAGAGAGCTGGAGAAGCAGCGGGAGAGCACAGCCAGTGACATCCTACAGAAGAAGCAGGAGGCTGAAGCTGCAGTGAGTCTTTCTTGTAACTCGGTCCCCTTAGTGAAAGGAAACTTTTCACTCTGGACCATTCTCTTCTGGCCACGGTGTCTGACCCTGCGTGATTTCTGCTCTGCCACTTGTGTTGTGACAGGTCCGGTTAATGCAGGAGTCAGTCCGAAGGATAATTGAAGCAGAGGAAGCCAGAATGGGTAAAGATTACTGTATCATTTACTTGTTCTATAAATTTGGAGAGAAGAAGGAACAGTGCAAAGGTGTTGTTTCTTCATTCCCACTCCTGATGAAGTGCAGCATAGTTGCTGCTGCACACGTAGTGGGGGAGCCCCATTATGACTCAGCTCCAGGTGCCTCAGCTTAGGAGGGATCACAGAATATTATCTTGGGACATGGTGTGAAGTGGATCAACAGACTGAAGACAACAGTCTGGATTCACCTCTCCACCAGAGAGAGGTGTGTGTATAAATAGGTGCAAAAGTTGTAGTCTGAAGTTTAGCTTTCACTGACTGCTCCCTTACATGGTTTGCTCCTGGATCGTAGTGGGAATCTGATCTCTGATGGTTGCTAGCAATTTTCCACTGAATGTTCCAAACTGGACTGAAATCCACTTGGACTGTCAAATCAGTGTGGCACTGAAGTCTTGTCACTCCATTCTAGTGCTGAAGGTTGCTAACAAACACTGAGGTAAAAATGATGTTCTTTGTTGGGAAGCATGGGTCCAGGCCAGGAGAATTAAGTCTCACTGAAAAGATGAGCAAGACAAAATGCTGGGATGGTCTTTTTGTCAGTGGAAACCTTCCATCACAGCTGTGATTTCCTGGGAAATGCAGGTCTGATTGTAGTGAACGCCTGGTATGGGAAGTTTGTTAATGACAACAGCAGGAAGAATGAGAAGGTGAAGGTTATAGATGTGACTGTGCCTCTGCAGTGCTTGGTGAAGGATTCTAAACTCATCCTTACAGAGGCCTCCAAGGTAAGTAGCTGTTCTGTCAAAGCCCAGATTCAGGGACTCAAATGTGTGGCAGAATTTCAGTTGAACCATATGGTGTCCTGCCAGGGGATCTCTCCAGTGGCTCTGGATCACTTCACAGGTGCCGTTTACATATCAAGTATCAGGAACTTCCAGGAACTTCTGTTTCTCAGGGCTTTCCCAGTATCAGTGTCTGCACTGTGGGACAGTGGGTGTTTCAGACCTTGGGGCTGTACACCAGAAACTTCCCAACCCCCTGGTTTACTTTTGTGCACCAAAAACTTGTGGAGGTGATTCCCCAAGTGTCTCACCTCACTGGCAACAAAACTCCTTTTCTTTTCTTTTTTTATGTCACCTTGTCTTGGCACTAATAAATGGGTTTGACCAGCTAGAGAGCTGTGCAAATCCATTCCCTGATGCTCAGTCTGTCCTTCTCTGGTTCAAGGCTGGGCTGCCAGGCTTCTACGACCCCTGTGTGGGTGAGGAGAAGAGTTTGAAAGTGCTTTATCAGTTCCGAGGAGTTCTGCACCAAGTGATGTCAGCTGACAATGAGGCCCTTAGGATACCAAAGCAATGTAAGTAGTACAGACTGCCCTGCATCTTCCTTGGGGAACCAGTAATGGACTACTTCAGCTCTGTGGTGAAGCACACAGAACTGGGGTTCTGGGGTGCAGAACTGGGGTTACTGGAATGGACTGACCATGACTTGCCTCTGCAGTAAGGCCCAAAAGAGCTCAGCAGCAGCTCTGCAGCTGTTTGTTACCACCTATCTCTAACTGGGACTGGAAGCAGAGGCCTCCCACAGGTGCCAGTGTCCTTCTGTGCAGTTCACAGCACTGGCTGGCCATTTGGGGACTGAATTTAATGTATGGAGGCCTGGGCCACATTTCTTCCTTGTCCCCCTTTATCTTACCTGCCAAAATATTTTCCCTGCTGGAACAGCTCTGTGAAACCAGTATCTGCTTGTGACAACTTTTACTGGCACCCCTGTGGGTCTGGTGGCTTGGCTCAAGGGCACAGACCTTTGTTTGCCTTAGACCAGCTCCCTGCCCAGTGCGAGCAGCACATCCAGCTGACAGAGCTTCCAGAAGTGCATTGGAGGCACGTTTGAGTCGTGTCTAATTAGCAGCCTGAAGCGTTCCTGCCTGCCCTTGGTACAGTGTCCATTCCTGGCTCTCCCCCGCAGCTCACAGGATCGATGCCGATGGCTAATCCAGGGAACGCCCATCTCTCACGGTGCCTGGGACAACGGAAACTGCAAAACCTCCCCCGGACGCTGCGAGCTTGAACTGAGACACTTTTATTTTTACTGTCTGTATAGCAGGCGGTGTCCTGCCGGTTCTGTTAGGGACAAAAGGACAGACCCTGCTGCTCCAGGCGGCTCCCAGGCAATATCTGAGTTGTGGCTCGGTACCCAATAAAGCAGCGTGACTCTGAGTGCACAGTGCTTTCTGCCGAGGGGCTGAGAGGGCGTCCTGCTCCCAGCTGGCCACGGCCCCTTCTGCACTCACACCTCTCTCCTGGCGCTCAGCAGGGACGAAGATACTTCACACATACTTCCTGGGGTAGGTAACACACCTTCTCCTGCTCATGAGGGGAATTTCAGTTCTCTGGCCACCTCCTGGAATTCCCCTGTGCAAATATTTTTGGAGAGAGGTTAGTGATTGTTTCAATCTCAAATCTGTGTTTGAAATGCACTTGTTAAGAAAAATATGTGCTTAAGTATGAATGAATTTGCCTTTTGTAGTAACATGGACCTCTTCAGCACCAATCCGTCCAGCTGCTCATTTCCAACACTGCTCTTCCAGACAAGGACACAGTGTATCATAGTTTTATTAATTCCTGTGCCACCCACAACCATGTATTGTCAAGGATTTCCAGAAAAGAGGAAAGCAAGTGAGGGAGAAGGACAGCAATTCATTTCATTTGATTCAGATGCTGCAACTGTCTCTTCACATCTAATTTATATCTAGTAAAAATAAATGTAGTTCATAAAGTAAACCATACCAAAGTGAGGAGAGAGGCGAAATGGATAAAGAGCTGAAAATATAACATTGATCTGCCCTTTCTGAAAAGCAGCAGTTATGGCATAAAGTCTATTGGCTTTATCTTGCCTAGAAGCCCTGCCAGGGATTTCCAGCAGAAGGGCAGTCCTGGGCTGGTGACACAGCAGCTGGAAATGGCACCTTGTAGAATCTGCTCCACACTGGGTACATCAGCACCACTGAGGCTTTTACAGAGAGGCAAGGGATCATCGTGGCTGTTCCTTGGTGATAGTTTTGCTCTGGGTAAGTCCAGACCAGCCTTCGATGCTCATGGGTGAGAGCAGAGGGGAAAACACCCATGGTCTTGGCAGTGCAGAGTTGCTTTTGTCAGCTCCTGCTATAACTCCTTTCCTGATGTGGACTTGGCCCCTGTTCTGGCAGCTTTGGTTCTCTGTGCTCAGGTCACTGCACCAGGAGAATGAGGCTTCTGAAAGAGATGCTCTCCCCTCTAAAAAACGAGTTCATATTATGAAGGGATGTTCATTTGTTTTTATTAAAACCAAAACTTTACAGTTGTGACCAGTTTCTGGTGCAGGGCTTTATTTCACTTATGGCCAGCATTCTGTCGATCTGAAATTAAATGTAAAATGTGCAATAAATTATATTCAGCTGAAAAGCAGCTCCCATTCCCTTTGCATCTGTAGGAAGCTCCTGAGATGAAACCCCTGGAAAGCAAGGGTTGCAGGTTTTTTAAATGTAACACTCTCCATCCCATCCAGCTCATTGACCTCTGCTGGGTGGGAATGGGCAGAAATCTAAATCTCCTCCCTTTCCTTTTTGATGTCACTGTGTGAGGTGTATGGTCAGAAGTGAGGAGCCAGCCTGTAGAGACTAGGACATGGCAGAATACTCCCACAAGAGCATCCCTGAGAGCCAGACACTTGGTCAGTCTCCCCAGCCCACCTCCTCCTTTCTTCCTTGTTTTTTGTCAGTGCCAAGTTTTGCCAAGACTCTAATAACAGCCCCACTGCAGAACCACAGCCCTCACCACCATATTCTTGCTGTGAGTAGCTGCCATTTTACAGCCACAACTCCCCTGGGACTTCTCTTTATCACTCTATAATTCAAAATTACCAACAGAATTAAAATGGAAGCTCTAAGCAAGCAGAGCTGATCTTCCAGCTTAGCTTCCAGTGTAACCTAGTGCCATTTCCAAAAGGCTGAGCCACCTTTTCAGTTTGCCAAGGTGTTCAGGCTGCTGCTTTGATGGCAGCAGTGCCTGCAGGGTAGTGGCACATACAGGAGCTGCATGGTGACACCAAGGCTCTGGCAGCCCTGGGGTGGCTTGGGAGTCCTCGGTGCTGCCTGGTGGTGAGGAGGGAGGAGGGAGGGAGCTCTCTCAGAGCACAGCTCCCAGAGGGGTCACAGGGGCTTGGTTTGGGTCTGGCCAAGCTTCCAGTCCTTGCAAGGGGTTGCAATGCTGTCCCAGGGCTGTTTCTGAGGCTGCAGGGACCTAGTGCCAGGACTGTGCCCTCCAACACCATCCTGGCCTGAGCCCTGTCCCCCAGCTCAGTCACTGCACCCTTCAGAAGGCCCTGGCACAAGCCCAGCACAGTGTCCCTGCTGCCTTCACCCACTCTGGGCAGTGCCTGCCTCCTGTCCCTCCACCCTGCCCAGCCACAGGGCTCCATCCCCATGTCCCACACTCCCAGCAGAGGCTAGCAAGGAGCAGCTGCTCCAGAGAAAAGGTGGGGATACCTGCCAGCTCTTCCTATCCCTTCCCGAGTGTATTTTTTCAGGAAGAGCACTTGAAGTGTCAAGTCTTCCTGCTGCCTAGCACAACAGCTCACAAACCAGTAAATCATAACAGCAGACTCCCGAGTTTGGAATAAAACAAACTCATTGTTCATTTGTCTCACATTTAAGAAAAAAACATGGTTCATTAAAAGTTTTAATGAAAAAATAAAGTTCTGAATTAAACTATAATTATACATGGCTGAAAGTGATGAACTAAAAGAATGGAGATGTTACTTTTTTATTTCTCTCTGCTGATATTGTAACGTGCTGGACACCATCCACTGGGATAAATCCAAAAAGGGAACAGAACAAGAGTCAGTCACATTGATTAGTGTTGAACCTCTGTGAAAAAGAGCCAGTTCACTTGACAGTGCACCATTTCTCCCACAAAAGCTTCAGGAACACACTCCACAGAGGTCCAGTTGAACTGCAGACACGTTGTAAACACAGATACCAATTTCAGACCAGGTCCAACTCTTGCATGGTTTTGGGCAGGATCTTCCCAAGCATTTCTGGGGAAATGGCAGCACTGGAGAACTTTGGTTATTTTTCTGGCTGCAAAGGACAGTCACGCAGCCGTCGGGGGCGAGTCTTTGGCAAACTCCTTGGTGGTTCCATGTAGCTTCTGAAAGCAGCACAGCAGTCATGGTTGTGAGATTTCACAGAAGCTGGAGTTGGTTTTCTGAACCCAGTCAGCTGTTACAGCTTGGTGGAACAGGATTTTTATCAAGAACCTGGAGGGAACAGTTGCAAGTTGTGCAGTTCTGTCACCCTGCCCCACACTGTGGAGCCCCAAGGCCCCGTGGATTTGCGCTGCCTGAGGCTTTGGCAGCCCCGGGGCTGATGTGTGAAAGAGGGCACCTGACCTGGTGCCTGGCAAGACCCTCAGTCATCACCAGGATGCATTTCCCAGTGAGCCAGTCCTCAGACAAGGCAGTGCTCCAATGCTGTGACTGCAGAACTCATGGGGACATGTTCCTGCTGGCACAGCTGGTCTGGCTGCAGCCACTGTACCATCAGTGCTTCTCTGAGCCTCTTACTGGACAGAGCACACACTGTTCCTCAGGGCTAACTTCAGAGAATCACCTCGAAACATCAACCCGATTTGTGATCCGTGTGGATCTCTCTGGTCATTGAGGAACAATACCAGCATCTCCCTGGCCTTGTGTATGAGCTGTGACTTCCCATCATGGTCCTGAAGGGATTTCCCATGGGCTGAGGCCCAGGAGGTCCTGTCTGCAGCGCTGGCCAGGGCCTCAGCACTCTCCTGTCCACTCCGCACCAGAGGGATCCTCATTGCACTTCATCCTGTAGCTGCATTGCCTGCATTCACTTTGAGCTGTGTCATTGCTACCCATAGAGTAAAGATTCTGGCTTTTTGGTTACAGTCCAGTTTCAAAAAACAAACAGTGAAAACAAAAATCAACCCAGCTGTTATACTTGGATGGACATGATCAAATCCCAAACCAGACCTGCCAGGCTCTACGTTTCCTTTGGCCCGTTTTACAGTCCATGTTTGAATTCTGGGCTGAGAAAAGGGAGAGTCATCTTCTTAAAACAGCACCGTAGAGGTTAATGAAGGGACAGGAAATGGAGCAGTTTCCCCCCATACACACATTTGAGCTGATCATGCAAATAAATCACAAAAAAAACACGGTAAGAAGAGACCTTCTAGGAAGGAATCTGATGCCGCTGATCCCCCATGCTGCCTGTCCAGGAAAAAGGGCTGCTCTTTCCTGCCAGGGCTCTGTCCCTTGGCACAGGAGGGAGCCCCGAGTCTTGTTTGCACTTGGATGATGCCAAATGACAGAACTCCCCAATGCTCAGGCCCATGGAAGCGGCAGCAGATCGCACAGAGGCCGGTAGCACTGAGGCTGACTCCTACGGAGCCTTAGGATATCTAAGACTGATCTACATGGACAAATGGGCAGGTATAATATCACAATGAATTTAAAACACAGGGCCATTTACTTTCCAGACTCTTCACACAGACTCCCTCCTCCTCCCCTCCCTCTTTGGGAGGAGGAGGAGTTTTCTAGCACAGAGAAGATTTGCAGTTTCCCAATGAGATGAGAAAACCTACGTGGCAAAGGTTTTGTACATCACCCAGTCATCGTAACCAGACAGAACTCCACTGAGCTCAGAGAGCTCCGTCTGTCCCTCGAGACAGTCGGCATCTCGCCGCAGTTCTGCCCAGTCGGCCTCTGCCAGCCCCGGCTGCCCGCGGCTCGGCGGTTCCTCGTTCTGGGCCACAGGCCGGCTGGGCAGCCCCTGCCTGAGCAGCAGCAGTTCAGGGGAGCCCTCCCCGGCCTCCCGGCCGGCACCCACGACTCGCCCGCCCACTCAGCACCACCACGTGCCTCCCCCTAGTCCAGAAAGCGCCTGCGTGAGCCCGTCCGGGAGCGGTTCGAACGGCGAATGTCAAACTTGGAGTCCCGGCACTTCTGGCAGATGTAGATCTCTGGGACGTTCGACTTGCGGATTTTGGCGCAGGAGAGGTGGATCCAGGTGTGGCACTCGTTGCACTCGATCATCGGCCGCCCGGCGAAAGGCTTCATGCAGAAGCAAGTGACCAGGTCCCACGAGTCGTCATCTGCAAAGACAAATGTCAGAGATACGTTTTTAGCGGCTGATGCCTCTCACACCAGGAATTTTCTCTCCTTTCGCACTAAATTAACTACCTGGGTTTCAAAGACAGGCACTTTGCTGCTTTTTCCAGGTCTCTCTTGCACAGGAAGAGACTCTCAGCAGTTCACGGGAGGCCGTAATCCAGAAGAGGAAAACCAGCTGCTTCTATAAAGTCGCAGCTTTTCACTCAGTTTATTGCAAAACGAGCCAACCCACCTCCCTCCTGCCAAAAACCCAACTGCTCCTGAATTCCACCCCGGCAGTGCTCCTCAGCATTATCCTCACCCTACCAAAAACATCAGACAGACTGGCAACAGCACCACTACTTCCACCTGGCTAATCCTCTTGGACAGCCAGGCCACCTACCTGAATCCACCATGATGTCCTCGTCATCACCAGTGCCATCCTCATCCCGAAACACCACCTGCTTGCCCTGCCGAATGACCGTTCGTTTGCCCACGCTCTGGATCTCCACCGTCTGCTCGGCCGTCACGGCAGGGTAGGAGACGCTGGACGGGGTGTCAGAGTCCCACACCGAGCAGTGCTCAGTCACAGACTGAGGGTCGCCCTCCGACGAGGGGCTCATCGGCGTCTCTGCGTAAGAGTCCTCTGCCTCCAGATCCAGCAGCTTCTCCTCATAGTCCTCCTCTGCAGACACCTCTGTTTCCCTCCTTTTCAGCTTTTTCTTCTTCCTGATCTTATCGATTTGCTTTCGCTCTGGCAGGAAGTTGTTGGCCTTTGCCCGCTGGAAAAGGGAACCGTATGGTTTCGCTCGCTTAAGCTGGCTAAAGTTCTTTCTGTTCTTGGAGGGCAGGGAGACAGAGGAGGGGGTGTCATTGAAGCGGGGATCCCAGCTATCGCTGTCAATTGTGCCTCCGGTGCTGTTGGGAGGGCTGGGGCTGTTCCTCAGCGGCGTTTCCTGGAACACGTTGAGGAAGCAGGTGAGGAAGCTTGACTCGGAGCAGACCCGTGTGCGACAAGATGCTGTCCCCTGTCCCCCAGGGCACTCTGCCCCAACCCTGAGGTGCTGTGCCCTGCCCCCTGTTCTCAGCTGTACGCAGTCCCCACGGGTGCTGTTCTCCGTAGCATTGTGCCCTTTCCCCCAGGTGCTGTCCCCTGTCCCACGGGGTGCTGAGCCCTGTCCCCTGTCCCCCAGGCAGCTGTGCCTTATCCCCCGGGAAGCTGTTCCCTGTCTCCCGGAGCACTTTGCCCCATCCCCCGGGAAGCTGTCCCCTGTCCCCGGGAGCACTGTGCCCCATCCCCCGGGAAGCTGAGCCCTGTCCCCCGGGTCAGCTGTCCCCTGTCCCCCGTCCCCCGGGGCGCTGCCNNNGGTTCCCCTTTTGTTCAGGCCCGGCGCGGGGCCGTGACCGCTGGAGCGGCTGCTCTGACAGCCCAGCCCGGTGCCCCCGGTGCCCCCCGGTGCCCCCAGGGCCCCCCGGTGCAACTCACCTCCTGCGGGTACGGGATGTAGCCGGCGTAGGCCAAGACGAAGGTGCAGAACTTATTGAAGTCCTCCACGGTGCGGTGCCGCCGGGAGCCGGGG
>VZRO01004635.1:408626-419127 GCA_013397915.1 Daphoenositta chrysoptera
TTCGGGGGGGCCCTGCGCGGGTCGCGGGCCGAGCGAGTGCGGCTGCACGGCGTCGAGCCCGAGTGCCTGGGCCGGCTGCTCGACTTCGCCTACACCGGCCGCGTGGGGCGGCTGGGCCCCGACATCGCCGAGCGCCTGCTGCGCGCCGCCGACCTGCTGCAGTTCCCCGCCGTCAAGGAGGCCTGCGGCGCCTGGCTGGCGCGGCAGCTGGAGCCCGCCAATGCCCTGGACATGCAGGACTTCGCGGAGGCCTTCGCCTGCCCGGAGCTGGCGGCTGCCGCCCACCGCTTCGTGCTGCGGCACGTGGGCGAGCTGGGCGCCCAGCTGGAGCGGCTGCCGCTGCCTCGCCTCCTCTCCTACCTGCGGGACGACGGGCTCTGCATCCCCAAGGAGGAGGCGGCCTTCCAGCTGGCGCTGCGCTGGGTGCGCGCTGACCCCGCCGCCCGCGCCCCGCTGCTGCCGCAGCTCCTGGCCCACGTCCGGCTGCCCTTTGTGCGCCGCTTCTACCTGCTGGCCCACGTGGAGAGCGAGCCGCTGGTGGCCCGCTGCCCTCCCTGCCTGCGCCTCCTGCGAGAGGCCCGCGACTTCCAGGCCGCCCGCCTCGACCGCCACGACCGGGGGCCCTGTGCCCGCATGCGGCCCCGGCCCTCCACCGGCCTCGCTGAGATCCTCGTCCTCGTCGGTGGCTGCGACCGGGACTGCGATGAGCTTGTCACCGTCGACTGCTACAACCCACGCACCGGCCACTGGCGCTACCTGGCCGAGTTCCCCGAGCACCTGGGAGGGGGCTACAGTGTTGCTGCACTGGGCAACGATATCTATGTCACTGGTAAGGCATACAGGGAGTGAGGGGAACCACCAGGGTGGAGAGTTCTGTTGAAAATATGTGGGTTGTAGCAGCGACACTTGGCTTTTCCTGGGTAGCAGAGAGTTTGGGACTCGGCTTGGGTGCCTGCAGCCTGCCAGCAGGCATGGAGACTCCTGGAGTCGGTGCTGGATTTAGCAGCTGGTCTCAGTCCAGGAGATATTTTGTCATGACTAATGCCGCTGAGCACGCTGGCAGAAGTCACAGATCTTGTAGTTAGAAGTTTTTAACCGTCACTGAGGATAGGGGTGATGTAAGAAGGTTTTGAGTTTCTCTCTTTGAAGAAGGTGATCAGGTTCAGAGCCCTCTGAATCACAAGCTAGGCGCATGCTTGAGTCAGAGGCATGTCAGAAAGCCCCAGGTTCCTTCGCCAGCCCCTGTGAGTCACAGTACCTTCCCCTGCACAAATCCTGCCTTCTTGCTGGGGCTGCAATTACTTCTGTCAAGGTGACACCAATATGTAAATTTGGCTGTTAAGCTGTATGCAGATGCCTCCTTTGAACTACGTCCCTGTGACAGCTGTAACAAACTGAGGCCCAGGACACCGAGTGCTGTGGAACAGCGTGCCCTGGGTGTGCAGGACACACTGGCAGAGCTTTGAAGAGCAGGTCTTGTGCAGGTGAACAGAAAACTGTGTTCTCTAGTCACAAGCAGAAAACAAGGCCCTGGTTTAAGGGCAGGGTTGTAAAAATGACGGGCTACCACATGGACGAGGCTTGTTTTTACAGAAGCTCTTACGTCCCTTGGGAGCTTCCTGGAGTGATCCCAGGCAGGTCAGTCCTGCTGCGAGCTGTGAGCAGGCTGCTGCTGGGGATCTTGGGTTGCTCTGGTCAGTGTCAGTGTGATTGCAGGCAGGGCTGGGAGCTTCCCGAGCTGCCAGCAGCACTACTGCATCAGCAGCTTCTGGGCAGCAACGGAGGGGGGACTGCAAAATGGGAGAGAAGTGGGGGTTAGAGGACAAAGGGAGTGAAATGTGGAAGACTCATTTTGAGTCGCAGCTGGATATGGACGAAGAACGACCTGGGAGAAATCCTCCCTGGCTTGCTGGGAATGAAACAATGCAAAACTTCTGTTAAAATCCTTGTGGCACACAAGGGCCAAGCCCTCTCCTCTGTCACCCTTCCCTTTGTGGAGCCAGGCTCTGACACGTGTCGTGCTGTGCCACAGGGGGCTCGGACGGGTCCAGGCTGTACGACTGTGTCTGGAGGTACAATTCCAGCGTGAACGAGTGGACGGAGGTGTCGCCCATGCTGAAAGCCCGGGAATACCACAGCTCCACGGTCCTGGACGGGCTGCTCTACGTGGTTGCCTCCGACAGCACGGAGCGCTATGACCACACACTGGACAGCTGGGAGGCCCTGCAGCCCATGCTGTACCCCATGGACAACTGCTCCACCACCTCGTGCCGTGGGAAGCTCTTTGCCATCGGCTCCCTGGCTGGCAAAGAGTCCATGGTCATGCAGTGCTATGACCCCGACAGCGACCTCTGGTCCCTTGTCAACTGCGGCCACCTGCCCCCCTGGTCCTTCGCCCCCAAGACCGTCACGCTCAACGGCCTCATGTACTTCATACGGTGAGTAGTGGGAGCAATCACTTCCCTCCCTCCCCGTGAGGACAGCCCAGAGCTTCCCAGGGAAGGTGGATTTTGCAGGTGGTGGAGGGAGAGCAGTGGGTTGGGACAGCACAGCAGTGCTTCCCCTGATGGCGCAGGGAGGGCTGTAACACCTCTTTCCTTGTGTTGGTGGGCCTCAAAGAGCTGCCCATAAAATCGTGTGAAAATGTCTGAGTGTAACCCAGGGCTGGGGAACAGGCAGGTGTAAATCCGTCTGAAGTCAGCAGCGCTGCTTGGAAATTGGCTTCTCGGTTTCTTCGGCTCCTGGTTCAGCCCCCCTTGTTGCTATAAATAAGCACATAAGCTCCAAGAAAACGTTAAACTCTAGTGCAGGAGAGGACGTCTTCCGTCTCAGCAGAGATAAGAGGGCTGAAGATGAAGTGATTGGTCACTATTTTTAAGCACCTTTCCAAATTGGGACTTAATTACCCATCTGAAGCTGTCCTGGTGGCGCAAATACTTCAGTTATCCGCTTAATTAAAAATAAACGGGAAGGCATGCTAGGGCTGGAGCATTTCATCTCCCTGTGTTGACTCTGAGCAAACAGAGACTTCTGTGATGGCCCCCAGGCACTTCTCTTCTTTTAATCTCCTCTTGGCTTTGCATAAAGTAGCAGCTTTGGCCCAAGACTTTTTATTTGATCCTTTCAGGTCCAGCCAAGTGTCTTGCTGGCAGCTGTTCTGGTCAGCTGGTTTCAGTCCATCCTGACAGGGTGCTGCAGCTGCTCAACTCCTTGTCACAAACTGATTCTATAGAATTTCCTTTTTCTTACCCATTTTAAAATACCGGTGATTGACACTTCAGGATTTCGGATCACTTTGCATCTGCAAGAGTCAGGGGGGAGATGATCGGGGTTAGGTGTTCTTCCCTCATTTCACGTGCTGTGCGTGGGCTGCTGCTCTGTGTAGAGCTGTGGGATAATCTTTGGAGGGCAGAGGAGTAGGTTGCAAGTAAAAGTGGCAAATTGGTTTAATAGCTCAGGCTCTGTGACAATCCCTCGTGCTGGGACTAGTTTTATACCTGTAAATAAAGCACAGCAGTGAGGTTCAGGTGTTCTCTGCGGTTGCCCCAGAGCTAACCCAGATTGGAGAGAGGAGGCCCTGGCGTGGCTGCTGGCCCCGCCTGGAGCTGCCTTGCAGCATCTTGATCCCATCTGTACCAGGACTGTCTTGGAAGAACTGGCAGCTCCTCTCCAGCTGCCCTGACCTTGTCCTCCACGCATTCTTGTGTCAGCAGCGCATGTCTCTAAGGCATGTGAGGGACAAACGTCCCTCACCTGTCACTGTCGCCCTCCTGTCTGGCGAGCAGGGTGGGTGAGAGAAGCCTGGGGGATTACGCTGCCTCCCCAGCTCTTCTCTCCCCCTACCCACCTAAATTTGGCTTTGGCGAAGAACTCAAGCAGAGTTTCTAGAATGCAGAAGAGTAATTTTGTCTTCTCTCCCCCAGAGACGACTCGGCTGAAGTGGATGTTTACAATCCATCGAAGAACGAATGGGATAAAATCCCTGCCATGCTTCAGGTAGGACATTTGCCTGCCTCCAGGATCTCTTAAGTGTTACAAATGAGTTTCTTTTGGGTTTTCCTGTGGAAAACCAAGAGCTTTTTAGAATTGGAACCCCTTGCATGTGGAGCTGGTTTAAGTGTGTTTGAGTTACTGGGAAGACAAGTCCCGGGTGTGGTGGCATGTCTGGGTGTGCAGCCGAGCATGTGAGAGCTGTGGGCAGCGCTGGTGGGCATGAAGCTCCCTCCAAGGAAGAGCTCCCAAATTCCACCCACCCACCCCCTCGACCAGCTGCAGGATCAGGCAAACTCCCCCTGATCGTGGTGTGTATGTATTGTTACATTGCAGGTTCATGTTGGGGGCAGCGTGGCTGTGCTCGGCGGGAAGCTCTACGTCTCGGGGGGCTACGATAACACATTTGAACTCTCGGATGTCCTGGAAGCCTACGATCCTGAGACACGAACGTGGAGCGTCGTGGGCCAGCTCCCCGAGCCCATCTTCTGGCACGGCAGCGTCAGCATATTCCGGCAGTTCATGCCAGAAACCACACAGGAGGACGACACCATCACGCTGGACAACACCATCAGCTTGAGCAGGCAGAACCAAAACCTCCACAACCAGAACCTCAACGAGCTGCCTTAGCATAGGAAGCGGCTTGACGGAGTTCCTCATCCGGAACCTGGGCTGCTTTGGGAGAAGGCTGAGGCAAACCAGTGCTTGGAAACAAAACCATACTGATCACAGAGGGAGCAAGAACTCTGGCTGTTGGATGTGATGCTGTGGGCCTGCAGGCAGCAAGGCCTCCACTGCTTCCCTTGGCCCTTCAGGGCGGGAGATGGCACCGTGCTGAACCGTGCCACAGCACCGCTGCTTACGGCTTGTGACTGGACACCTTCCACTGGGAGCTCCTTCACCCTGTAACGCTTCGTTTGCCACCAAACTCAGTTTCTTTCTTGGGAGGGGTCAGTCTGGTAGGGCAGTGGTCTGGACACCCCCCTATATTCTGTGCCTCGGAGGGAGACAGGCTTCCCGTGCACGTGTTGGGATTGAAAGGTAGTTATTTTAGTGGTTTTTTTCCTCTTTTTATTTGAGGTTTGCAGTTTTATTTTGGCCTGTGTAAGATTTGCCTTTATACTTGCCCAAGTGCCCTGGCCAGGTGGGCTCTGTTTATCTACCTTCGCTGAAGAGAAGCTGCGTGCAGTTTACTTGTGGAATGTTTCTGGAAGAAGCAAACAGCTGAACCTGCAGCACGGCTCCCTGCGAGCAAGTGCTGCACCTTCAGGAGAACCCTGAAGTGTGGCAGAAGCTAAGGTGTGGCTGGATGCATTTGCTTTTGGTCTTTAAATTTTAGCCAATAGAGGCAAAATTTGCATTTAAACCGAATTCAGAGATGGAAACCCCGTGTACTCAATCTCACACCTCCAGGCTTGCCCCTGGATCCAGGAGCATCCGAGCCCTATTTCCATAGCATCAGCGTCTTCACAGCTTTAGAGGAACGTGTTTTGCCCCAGTGCTGTCTGAGGCTGCTGCACCCCTCAGCCACGGGGAGCCCGGGCTGTTCTCCAGCCTGGAACACTGACAGTGCCTTGAGACCGCCAGCGGGGAACGCGCGGGGCCGGCGCCTGCCCCGGTGTCACACCCGCGGGCAGAGCCTGCCCGGGGGGTGCAGGGGCCCACGATTCGGGGCAGCTGCTGCTTTTTTGGGAGCAATGGCCAATTCCCGACGGCGCCGCAGCCCGAGGCATTTCTGCTGAGCTATAAATACCGCACGCGGCCGCGCTCGCTGCTGGACCCCCAGTCCCACCCGCTGAGCAGCTACAGATCGGTATTTATTTTTTTGTAGAATTCATTGTGTTGAATCCTCAAGTACAGTTGAAGTCCATCCTTTGAAACAAAGGCATTTTACATTTGCAGATAATGTATTTTTATTCTCATAGTTTGTTTTTAAATTTACTTGCAGCAGTCAAGTTAAATAAAACCTGTTACACAATCTTGTTTTCTGTGAGGGAAAGGGACCTGGAGTGAGATTTTATGGGATGTTTCTCATTCCAGATATGCTTAAACTGGAGCCTCTCTGCCTCCTTGGTGAGTAGGGGGGAAAGGGGAGACAGCGTGGCTGCAATTCTGGGGTGTGGGGGTACACACAGAGATCTCCCCCCACCCTGGCACCAACTCAGGCCGTGCTTCTCACTCTCCCAGCAACCCTGGATCAGGTTATTAGGGACAGAGTAAGTCCCCCACATGTGAGCACAGGAGCACAGGCACTTTGTGGCTGCTGGAGTGTGTTTGAAGTGAACTCACAGCTCTGTCATCCCTGTGCTGAGCAGACACGGGTCATGCCCCGCCTATAATGGGGGAAAGAAACAGCAACTGACAGAAGCTTAACAAAACAAAGGAGAAATAAGGCACAAGTTAAACGGAGGAGTTAAGGAAAGGGCAGAGCCGCTCTCTGTGGGGGAAGGTGAGCTTTAATCACAAGCAAGGTGAGAGAGCTGGAGGAAAGGGGGGGCAGCACCAGCTCCTCCGGCATCAGAAAGTGAGTCACAGTATGACACAGGGAGGTCAGTCCCATCCCACTGCACACTGTGCACGGACACTGACTGGAGTGACCACTCTGAGACATTTCTTCATTTGACAATCAATCACAACGTCATGGTGACTTCCTTTCCCTGCAGCCTGAGACGGGAGGTTGGCAGAAAAGGAGGGGAATGAGCTGAAAAGAACAAGTGTGGCAGAAAAGTGGCTCAGCTTAACGCTTTACTGTGTTTCAGTGGAAGGGGATGGGTGGCCACACTACGTCTCACAGTCTTCAGGAATCGTTGTCGTTATAATCAGCGATTGCTCAATCACGTCTGCTGGGGAGAAGTTCTCATTTGAGCAGAGTTTCTGCGCAGGGACCTCCTCGGGCAGTGGCCCACGGGCCAGCGACTCCACGATCACCTCGGCTGAGCCCACCTCCAGCTCTGGCGGAGGCTGCAGCACCACCATCACGTCCTTGTCATCCTCGATGATCAGGTTCCGCAGCTTCCGCTGCCGAGGGTTGTAGTTCTCCACTCGGTCGTGGATCTCCATGTGGCGCCTCAAGTGAGCCTGCAAAAGAAGGGGCACGTGGTGAGACCCACTGAGGACTGGCTCCCCAGTGCAGCACGGCGGCCCCAGAGCTGGGGAAGGCCTCACCTGCCGTGTGAACTTGTAGCCACACTCGGTGCACTCAAACTTCCTCACTCCCTTGTGCCGGCGGACATGGACACGCAGCTGCTCTACGGCTGGGAAGGGAAAACGAGAACCCATTGGCAACAGCTCCATCTCACACAGGCTCACAGCAACGCCAACCCACCCAGGGGAAGGAGGCAGCTCCTGCAGAGCCCCATGAGGGCTGGAACCCTGGCATTACCTTTGAAAGTCTTCCCACAGATGTGGCAGAAGTGGGGCCGGCCCTCCTGGTGCCGGCTGGCGACGTGCCTCAGCAGCGGCCCCTTCTCGGTGAAGCGCTGCTCGCAGAACTCGCAGCTGAACGGCCGCTCCCCGGTGTGCGTCCGGTTGTGCTTGTCCAGACTCGCTGCCATTGGCAGGGGAGAGACAGGGAGAGTGGCCAGTCAGAAGCACAGCCCATGCACCCCATCCCAGGGGCTGCCAGGCTGGCCAGGAAGGCAAGAGCAGCACAAGCAGTAGCTGCCTGCTCCAGCTAAAGGTCATGAGAACACCAGCTTGTTCCCCTTTTGTGCTGTGAGGGCAGTGCAGGCGACAGGAACGTGCTTTCCGTACTATCAGCCTGCACTCACAAGAGCATGGCTTTGCTCCTGGGGTAAGCTGCTTTCTGCAGGTCCTGGATGCTGGAGCACAGCAGTTGGCATGACCTGCTCCAGCCACGCCCAGGGGTACCTTGTGTCCGGAAGGTCTTGCCACAGAGATGGCACTGGAAGGGCTTCTCGCCGGTGTGCGTGCGCAGGTGCATGTTGAGGTTGGCTTTCTGCGTGAAGGCGTGGTGGCAGAACTCACACACGTAGGGCCGCTCGTTCCTGTGGGCAGGGAAACGTCACCGTCACTGTCACCTCTGCTTCCGTCAGCTTCAGCTCCTTGGGTCTCAGCCCAGCACCTCTGGGAAGAGGGTGACTTCCAGCCAACCCCCAGGCCTGCGGGGCAGGGAGTGCAGCCAGGAGAGCCAGGGTGGCATTAGGGAGGACACGGGTCACACTGCACCTGTGCTTGGCCTTGATGTGCATCTGGAGGCCGTTGCGGCTCGAGGCCCTGTGCCCGCACTCCTCGCACACAAACAGCTTCTCTCCACGGTGCTTGAAGGCCTCGTGCAGGCGCAGCTCTGTCCGGGACAGAAAGCACTTGGAGCAGGTTGAGCACTGCAAGGCCACAGGAGAGGAGGGGGTTAGGATTGGGGTACACCCTCCCCAGACCCACTCAGACCTGGCCTTTCCCCAGCTGCCCCAGGGACCTCCCTGCGGAAGCCACGGCAGCACCCCTGGCTCAGAGACACCCAGCGAGATGGGACAGCCCAACAGAGATGAAATGCTGGTCAGTGCTTGCATCTGTGGGCTGCTCCTGTACCCAAAAGAGTCTATTTCCAGTAGTTCTGTGCCCCACCCCCTCACTGACAGAGCCAGACAGAACATTGTGCCATTCCTTAGGCCAGGTCCACACTCAGGATCACTCCCTCCCCAAAGCCCCCGGTCCCTACCGCGTGGGGCTTGGGTGCTCCGTGCAGCTTTATCATGTGGCTCTGCAGGTCCTTCTTCTGCATGAACTGCTGTGAGCAGGAGGAGCACTGTGAGACAGGAGAACGGGATCAGCTTCCAGCTGCCCCCAAAGAGTGGTTTCAGAGCAAGGAGAGGACCAGCAGGGGAGTAGAACATGGATTCCTGGTACAGCCACAGGAAGTCTCTGGCTGTGGTGGCTCCCTGGATCACATTTTGGCTCAGAGACGGGGAACAACCCTCAGTGGGCTATCAAAGACCAGAGAAGGGAACCAATGCGCTCAGCTCTTGATGGGCTGGGCTGCTCTAGAAGGGCAAGTCTTGCCCCTGCTCCGTGCCAGTGTCCAGCAGCATCCATAGGGATGTTGGATGCGGCCCTGCTGACCTTGTAGGGCATCTCCCCGGTGTGTGACACCATGTGCAGCCGCAGCTCCATCCGCCGCTTGAACACCTCCGGGCAGGCCGAGCACGTGAACACCTGTGAGAGATGGGGTGGCATCGGCTTCTGCAGCACCCAGAGCCCAACCTGGAGCCCACAGCCCAGCCCCCTGCCCATGGCACTGCCACCCAGCTACAGTGTTCAGCCCGCACCCACAGGAGCTGGCTCTTGTACAGAGCAGTGTCCTGGTGTGCTGAAACACGAGTAAGAGCTGTGTTGTGTTATCAGGCTGAGTCCCAGCCACAGGGGCCCTGGCCGTGGTGGTCCTGGCCATGGGACACATGCCACACAGTGCTGACAGGGCTCTGTTCGGAGCTGACCATGGGCTGAGGCTGGGAAAAGGCTCCAATCCCCCTCCTGCCACACGGCAGCCACGCTCCAGCCCAGCAGGGCAGCTCCTGGGCATACCTGTTCTGATCGGTTCATGCAGTTCCTGGCTTCGTGTTCCAGGAGATTCTCTTTTCTAAAGTAACATTTGCCACACTTGGAACACTCAAATGGCTTCTCTCCAGTGTGTTTCCTGGGGGGATGCCAAATACAGAATCCTATCACTGCCTGTCAACAGCATCTGCACAGACAGGCCCAGGAGGTCACAGGGAAGAGTGAGGTAGGTACTTCTCCCCACACCCCCAGTGCTACTATTTACAGTTGCCCTAAATCTGCTTTTATGCCCCTTTTGTGTCCCCTCAACAGCACAGCTGTCGGTGCCCGCTGTGCTCCACAGAACACCAGTTCTGCAGGGCCGAGATTCTCCCCCAACACAAGTGAAGCAAAGCTTGAGCCCTCACTGCAGGGCCCTGCCCTGCTCTGGGCGATCCACCCTGGAGCTCCTCACAGAGCCCAGCCGTGTGTCCCCCACAACCCCAGAAACTCCCCCCAGCCCGGGCCAGCCTCAAAGCCAGGAGGGTTTGCCATTCCCCACCTGCAGCCAGCGCAGCCCCGGAGGAGCCCTCACATGGCCCTCCCGAGCCACAGCCCAGGACAGTCGATGCAGCTCTGGGACGACACGTAACCCTCCCCGAGGCCAGGCCAGAGCACCCCCGGGGGCAGAGGGGACCCTCCTTTCGCAGCCCGGGGGATGCCGAGGTGTGGGGACCCGCGGGCACAAACGGGGCCGCCCCTTCCCCCCCCGGGAAGGGCCCGAGCCGTGGGGGCGGCGCGTCCCCCCGCGCGCAAGGGAAGGAGAAGCCGGAGCGTTTACCTGTTGTGCACTTTAAGGTAATATTTGCTGAGGAAGCTTTTATGACATGTAGGGCACTCGACCGGCACCGCTGTACCTTTTCTGCTCCCCGGCGCCTTTCCCGGAGCGGGGGAGCTCTTTTTGCTCCGCAGCACCTTCTCCTCGGGAAGGGGCTCGGCGTCGCCGTCCCCCCGCCCG
>VZRO01004637.1:0-97387 GCA_013397915.1 Daphoenositta chrysoptera
ATATTTATATATATTTTTTAACACAAAAGTTTCTTTTAATTTTGTGGCTGTTCAGTGTAGTTTACCACCCTTTATCACTATGAATATGAAAGTGGATATAAGATTTACTTTCTCATGCATTGTCTCCCTTTTTAAAATTTGGGGTTTTTTTGCTTGTTTTGTCTACCTCATTGAAGTATCTCGTACTTATACCGTAATATCTTTATTCACCGTATCTTCTGGTCTTTCTATGGCTCTACAGGCTTGGAGTGGAGGAAGTCACCTGCACTCTTTGTTGCTCTTCTTCCCTTTCAGAGAACAGAACATGGTGTTCCACATAAGGCTGTGCTGGTTCATGCACAAGCCTTATAATCAAACCCCAGATTACTTTTTGTTCAGATTGTATCCCGCATTGCTGGTTTTATTGATTTGCAGGGTGAGCAGGTGTCTTCACTGAACTCTTCTGCAGGATGTCCATGTTCTTCTCTCATGAACATTTTATCTGCAATTTCTTTCTATGACTACTTATTTCTGTTGCCTAAAATTAAGTACCTATTCTCTGAAGCATAGAAATACTCACTTTTTCCCATTATTTCTCTTTTCTTCCTCCTTCTGTACTATTTAAAGATATAAATATTGGCATTTTACCACCTAAGCTATTTAAAAATCCTGAGTTTTCTTCATACAGTGGTTAATATGTTTAGTGTATTCACTCTCTACTTCTGTGTCTTTTTGATTAATTTCTTCACTTTTGTTTTTAAAAAATACTCCTCTCAGAAGATTGGTGCAACGATGTCATTTTATGCTATGATTCCATGGAGGAAATTGAACTTAATTGTTTTTTTTTCACTGTTACCGAGTGGCTTGTAGTTTTTCTGAAACTGATGTCAGCATCTTTTAGAGGAGAAACTTGAGAATAGCTCTGAGTCCTGCATACTGTGAAAGAAGCTGTTCTGAGAAGCCATAATTTTAGAGATTAAGTGTATGTCACATACTTTGTATGTGTAGTGTAAATATCTTATAATCACTTGACATTTGGAGCTTTTTCTTTTATATCCCTTAGCTTTATGAAATTGACTTCCTTCTCTTGGTCACTGGCTCTTGAAATGCTAGTATTACCAGTGAACCAGGACTGCTGGTAAATGAGAGAAAGTAGCTTGGTGAGCCCTTCCACCAGCTCCCTTACTACCCTGCAGTGGATCTAATCTGGCCTCACAGGGCTGTGTGTATCTAAGTGGTGGGACATTTATTTTCTATTTAATAGATAAACAATAAAAGGAATGTTGGCAAAAGTGTCAATCCAACATGGAATGAAAAATATTAAATTGTTAGCATGATTCAGGAAAAATAGATTGTTCAAAGAATGTTCCTTTCTTATATTCAGAAAAAATTAGGGCAGTGTATTCTTATTACATGAAAATAATTTAGACATTCACATTCTGGTTCATAGACAATTAGGATGATAAACAATGACTTCTAGGGAAAAGCAGTTTTAAATCACCAGAACTTGTAAGTTGATTGGAAGGTTATCTGCCACCCTAGTGTTAATTTTTAACACATATCAGAAAAATACTGCAATTTGAGAGAACTATCACAGGGAAACATTGTTTCAGCATTAGAGAAAAGTAGTTCTAATATGGGTAACCATAAATGGACATCAGCACTTGGCAAAATAATGAAAAAGTTGGCACTGGATGTAATTATTACTGTCTTAGAGGGTAGGAAGTATATTAATAACAGTCAACATGGTTTTATGGAAAACAAGTCTCATTGAACAGCCTTTATTTCATTTTGGAGAGATTACAAATTAGACTGAAAGACTGAAAGAAAGCTGTGTAGGTAAAATCTAGTTTCTTACAGCTGTTTTTTGGTTCTACATATCATTCTAGTTTTTTGGGTTTTGGGACCTGAGAAGTTGCTTGTTTTGTTTTCATAAACTTTCAAGCTAATTTGAAAAGTTACTGCTGATTTAATACAAACAAAAAGAAAGAGATCATGTCAGAAGAAGTGTACCTTCTGGGAAGAGTGATCACAGGGCATGACTTGGATTATTTGGGAAGGTCTGTCTGCAACAGCAGATATACACTGGGACATAGGATGGAGACCATATTACAGAAAGGAAGACTCTGCAGAAAGGTAGAGACTTTCAGTGATACTTGGGAATTATAATGGATGGATACATCAGTGTGGGCACCAGGGTGATACTTTGGCAAAAAGACTGTAATCAATCTTTGAGCATGTTAGTATAACTATTGTGGGTAAACCAGCATTGTTCTGATTGCTAATACACAGTACAGGGTGTGCAGTTCTGATGCCACTGTTGTTTCAAGAGACTTGAGCAAAAGGAGAAGATGAAGGGCGAAAACACACACAAAAATATGGATTTTAAGGCTGGAGAAAACACCTTTTAGGAACAGATATGGAGAGCTCAGGCTTTTGCAATGCGTTTTCATTACAGTCTACAAGAACTAAGAGAAAGTGTCAAAAATCAGGTGGCTTTTCACTTTAGCTAGTGGGCCCATGGGGATTTCATGAGGTTTAACAAGACCAAGTGCAAGGCGCTGCACCTGTGTCAGAACAACCCCCGGTATCAGCACAGGCTGGGGGATGAACAGATCGAGAGCAGCCCTGCCCAGAAGGAGTTGGGGGTGCTGCTGGGTGAGAGGCTGGACATGACCCAGCAATGTGGGCTTGTGGCCCAGAAAGGCAATTATATCCTTGGCTGTATCCAGAGCAGCATGTCCAGCAGGGTGAGGGAGGGGATTCTGCCCCTCTGCTCTGCTCCTGTGAGACCCCACCTGCAGTGCTGCATCCANAGAGGAACTTTTCACAAGGGTACGTGGTGATAGGACAAGGGAAATCGCTTCAAACTGAAAGGCAGTAGGTTTAGGTCAGATATTAGGAAGAAATTCTTTCTTATGAGGGTGGTTGCCCACAGCAATTTTGGATGCCCTATCCCTTGAGGTGTTTAAGGCCAGGTTAAGCAAACTGGTCTAGCTGAAGACCAGTTTGTGTCCCTGTCCATGCAGGTGGGTTGGAACTAGGTGACCTTTGTGGTCCCTTCCAAGCTAAACCATTTTGATTCTATTCTATGATTCTAAGGCATAGGAGAAACCAATATCTGATAGCTGAAACTGGACAAAGCCCAAAATAGGCATAATTTTGCTAATGATCAAAATGCCTGATAGATGGAACAAATTATTAAGAACTTAATTTTCTGCCTCCTTATGTCTTCAAATCTAGACAGAGTACCTTTCTGGAAAACATGCATAGGTTAAAACCAAATTATTGAATTTAGTAGCTTTTCTAAATTGGAGTTCTCCTTGAGTCACTAGAAACTGCCTAAGGCACAGAAAAGACCTCTCCTAGGGGTTTTAAAATTTCTTTTTGTTTTTTGGTTTTCTTGGGGGTTGGTTGGTTGGTTGGTTTTCTGGATAGGCCAATGCCCTTCCATAAAAATGGTTGCATTGTCATAGTTTTAGTCATTGAAAGCAAGATATTGATATTAGTAACAGAGGAATTTCCCCCTTGTATAGCCTGCCTCCCTTTCTGTAATTCCTCCTATTCTTTTTGGACATTACTAACCTGAGAGTTTACCCTACATTCTGCTTTGGAAATGCAGATTTCCCAGGAGACACAAAATTTGCTTTATTTAAATCCAAATCTTGGTTTCAATTAGAGTTTTGAATTAGAAGCTATGAGAGAATTTTTAAGAACATTCTAAGTGATTTAATTTTTCTTTATGTTTTTTCCTTTTTTTCCCCAGAACTGATGTGGCTGATATGTCTGCCCACACACATAACAGAAAGCCTAGCCTAGAAGTTGAAGTAGGCTTTTTGGCCTGAAAGATTAAGCACATGAAAATTAAGCACGTTTGTTGCCTTTCATCTTGTTTAATGTATCTTACATGCAACAGGGTTTTAAAGTGACATTTTCCTATAATCTCTTTGACAGATGATCACATTTCTTCTGACCTCACTTCTAGAACATATCCTTAATTAATAAGTGATCTTTGAGATTTCCTATATTAGAAAGTTGATAAAGGACTTGTCAAAAAACCGTTTCATTGCAGACATTTCTATGAAAATAAGCCCATCTAGGTTCCTTTCATGTTTATCAGCTGGGTAGATAAACCCAACATTTTAGTGATGTTGTCACTTTAGACTACAACACTCCTATCCAGGACGCTTTTTGTCTCAATCATTAAAATAGGTTTTGTCTGTGTTATCACCTCTAATTAAAAAGACAACATTAAATTTGTGTTAACAAAGCTGTGTGCACACATGAATTTTATTTTTAGTAGTTTTAATGCATTAGAGTATCAGATGGAGGATATACCTGTTCTTTGTACTTTTCTTGGTGGATTAACTGTTATATAAGTATTTTTCCTACTTTTACCCAGAACTGCTAGAAGGAAACAAATGCCTTAGTAGGCAACTTCTATTTTCTTCTCCCCTAAATGCCTTCATTTTGGCAGGGAGGAACCATCTGCACAGTACTGTAATTTCTTCCCACTAATGTGCGCTCTGATGAGAAACATAGAGGAGAAAATCAGTCCTTGTTATAGACAGAT
Source organism: Daphoenositta chrysoptera (assembly GCA_013397915.1). Classification (NCBI taxonomy): domain Eukaryota; kingdom Metazoa; phylum Chordata; class Aves; order Passeriformes; genus Daphoenositta; species Daphoenositta chrysoptera. The sequence continues at coordinate 4,553 of VZRO01004637.1, forward strand.
TTAGGGGGTGGTATTTGCTTGACTAAAAGCCTCCTCACTTCACTTTTTTAAGGCTTCATAGTAATAGTGTTTGCCATAGGTGTCTCCTGTGTCTAGGTGGCCTTGCCAGTTGCATGAAAAGTGGTTTATGACAACTCCTACTATTTACATTTTGTGTTTTGCATTTTGCATTTTGCGGGCAGGCTCATGTTGCAATGGCTTTTGCAAATACTTTCTAGCTGTAACAAATGAATGTTTAGATAGGCCTGGTAACATTAAAATCTAGATACTTTATATGATGTCTTCATTTCTTTAAATTTGAATCTTAGCATTGTATTATAGATTTTTCTTTGAAGTTCCTAATTCTGAATTAGCCTTATTTAGTCTTATGTTTTAGAAACACTGTTCTCCCTTCTCCTTTACGAATGAATACCAGATCTATCCTTCTTTCAAGTAATCTTTCCTTTCAACCATTAGGGATTCTCATCTTTCCTGTCTCCATATTCAAAACATGTCTCAGTCTAACGAAGACTTTTGTGAGTTCAAGCTCTGTTGAGTTGATACAACATGAAAGATGGTCAGATATTTAAATACTTCCAATGGGCAATACAAAAGAAATATATATAGGCAATAAGCAGATGTTGAAATTGAATCCTTGAATATTTCCAACGATGCTGATAACCTCTCTGGGCCAGTTGGTTCAACATTTGAACTCGTTTTGTATATTAGCAGACAAATGAAGGTGTTAAATGGAAAAGCTCTTCTTTTGCACAGATTGGCATTACAGAGCCTCTGTTTCTAAGGTACTACGTCTTCAACCTCAGTGAATCAAGGGAATTTCTCACCTTTCTTTTCCACTGGCAGGGCAATGTGTTCCTGTTTTTTTATGGATAAACCATACACTAGAGTATCAGAGGACCAGGTGATGCCTCACTTTACCTCCTTCTTGTCAGCTGAGTTCTCTATACACAGGCAGACTAGACCCATTATAGTTTTGTCTGTCATTTTGTCAGGCCCAATTTTGTATGTTGTCTGTGATCATCTGGAAGGATTTTTAGCTGTCTTATTTCTAGTTTGGATAATGTCTGATCAAAGAAAACAGGGTTCAGGTTGATGCGAGAGAAACACTCCTTACGGTAATTCCATGATTACTCAGGAGAGCGTCACTTCAGAAAAATGTTAGAGTATAAGGAAAAAATGAGGTGTGCTTGACAAAGTAAAGAGTTTTAAAATAATTGGTGCAACAGCAGCATGGCCACACATATTTTTAAACATGCCCTGGAATAAACTAAGGGGGAATTATACAGATACAAAATGGAATTATATAGGTACAAGATGGAATTACACATACAAGTATAATACATACAAGATACAAGTAACCTTCTTGAAAAAAGGGAGGGAGGGAGAGAGGGAAAGAGAAAGGAAGGAATGAAGGAAGGAAAGGAGGGAGGAAGGGAGGGAGGAAGGAAGGAAGAAAGGGAGGAACACCCTGGCTTTGGAAAGGGCAGTGTATGACACACAAAGATCTTTTCTTTCAGTGTGCTATGCTGAGGAAATGACATGCTGTTTGTTTATTACTAACAACAGAAAGGTCAAATACTGTTCCTTTTGCTATCAGCTTTGTGTTCTGTCTGCTGCTGTCCCTAGAAAATTCCTAGGGCCTACATTAAGAGAATGAAGGTCACGTTGAAAGTTCATATCAAAAAGATGATGATGTCTGCTTCAAGATGTTACTTAGGAAATTATAGGCGGAATGAGTACATCTTATAATTCAATTACTGGTGATGTGTGTCATGGATCACAAGGTCAAAGGCATTGGAGGGAATTTGTTCCAACTTTAACACATTTTGCTGGTATTTTTATTTTAACATTTTAAGTAAAATGCAAAGACTGTGGTTTGTGTAGAGTGCATGCAACAAGATTGAAACTTTTCAGTTAGCTGGTGCCACACAAAGGTCTACAAAGGTCCCGTACTTTCTCTATGCACTCCAGTTTCAGTGCCAACTTCCTTACGTGGAGCCTGAAAGAGGAGGTGTGGGGAACCTTGTTGCATGTGGGGCAAATCAGTAAAGCCTTTTTTTTTTTCCCCCTGGGAACAATGTGGAGGATTCTGTGCTCTGTGTCAATTAATATTATTCTACTGAAAGTGAGGGGGTTTTCTCCACTGTTAAGAATATGATGGAAGATCAATGATGAGAAGGTTTTTTTTGAAAAGACTGGAATAGCTCAAGGAGGGATGTCTTAAAGGGAGAAAAATTATTTAAAACGTTGTGACCAGTCAGTTCAGGAAGGATATGGACAGTAAAGAATGCAAAGGATTCAAAAAGGTAAATTAAAAACTCTGATTACTCAGGGATGCAGGGGCAAGCAAACTAAAGGACAACTAAAAGAAAAGCAAAATAAATATTTGTACTGCAAGAAACTCCTGTAGATCAACAATTCAAAAGGATATCAGTAATGAAATGAGTTAGGGTTAAAAGGTTTATACAAAGTACAGAGCAATCAGACACACAGCAGGGATTAGAAAGAGACACCAGTAACTGGGCTGGTGCCTCAGCCATGGCCTTCAGTGCTGTGACAGTGGCCTACATGCTGGGGATCCACCTCCGTGACTTTGGAAAATTCTGTTTCTCAACACTTTGAGGCATAAACCAAACTTTCATTATTACTGAGGGATTTGAAAGATTTTATTTTTTCCCCAAAAGAGTAATTTAATAATTGCCTATTTCATGATTTCTTTTGTCTTTAACTGAAGAGCTCCGAGGGTGCTGCTGTAGGAGACATTCCTGGAATAGTCACACCACCAGACAGGCCTAGCTTACTGTTTCTGGGCTGTGCTGGAGCACAAGCTCTGCGTGTTTAAAATGGAGCTCAAGCCTATTTAGTAGTGCAGTGTGATAATTACAGTGTCACCATGATGCTCCTGAAATAGGATTTAAAATTCTGCAAACTCTCACAGCAGCTTTCATAGGACCAGATGCTTCAGCTCAATCTGTGTTGACTCAGCTCAAGTGAAAACTGCTTGAAGTTTTTGCAGTTGACGAGGAAGAAGTTGCTGTCTCCAGAAAAGAAAAAAAAAAGTTTATTTTTAACCTTCTTTTACAGATTTAAGAAACTGCAATTTTATTTTATGAAAAGTCTTTTTGAAAAGACTTACACTCTGCTGTGTGAATATAAACCTTGAACTAGCTTTATAATCACTAAAATGGACAGAAAAAAATGTGTTGCTTTTTTTTATAGATTTAGGCATTCTTTTTAGTTATGTAAGTATTTATCAAGCACTTGATAACATCAAGACCAGATTTGAATTGCAGAATCGTAAAAAACAGCTTGAAGACCTCTTCTAGTTTCCAGATCTATCAGTAAGCTCTGTATATCCCTCCCTCATCCATGGAGCTCCTTTCAGCTGCAGTGTAGCTTGTCAGAGACAGGCAAAAATGTCTTAATAATCATATGTGACTTTAATCATTCAGTCTTTCCATCATTTCAGGGTAGATGACATTATCTGAGTGCAAAATGTAAGAAGATATTTGTTACTGTAAATTCATTTGTGTTATAGTTATTGACACTTTCAAAATTTCATACAGTGCTTTTTGGGGGGGGGGAGATTTGTTTGAAAGAAGGGATCATGACTTCCCTGTCAAGTGTCATTAAGATGTAAATCATTGATTCCTTAGAAAGAACAAACATGATTTAGTCAGTGATGATTCACTCTGAACTATATATGACCAATATTCTTGAAAGGCTTCTCTTTTTTCCCTTTTTGCTTCTGTTTTGAGTTGGTAAAAATTGGAATAATTTTTTATACAATAAGTCATTGCAGCTTCCTGACAGTTCAGATAATTTTTGTAGCGTTCTGTCATCCGAATGACTTGATGCATTTGGTATGAATAGAGATGGGAACATTTTGTAAGTTATAACTGCAAGATAATTTATTCATACAGAGAAAGCATTGTGTTTGATAACTGATAAATTTCATTCTGTTTTCATGATAAAAGCAAAAATGGGTGTGTGGATTGCAGCTGCTCGCTTAATAGTGTTAGTGATGACTAAGGAGGGAATGGATCTTTCTGTGGGTTATATAATCATTTTAAAAGCTCTCCACATTCTGCCTGTAACACTTTATTAAAAAAAAAAAAAATTAAACAAGAACCCATGAAAGAGAGACCTTTTTCTTTTTAAAACACCTACCTCTTTAGATGAATGTAACAGCCAGATAAAGATCAGGCATGACGTATTTGAACAGTATCTCTAGGAATAATTTTAAAAGTAAGCACTGAATCTTGTCTGTATTTAAATGAAACTAAATATTATGTTTATTTAGACTAAGAGATTCTCATTTAGGAAACTATGAAGGGAAGGGTTGAATATTTAGCTCACACTAATTGGGAGCTTGCTTGGAATTATGATAATTATTAACAACTGAAGGAAGTAGCAAAACAGATCTTTTTTCTCCATACACTAGGGGTTAGTGCTTCCTAAAATTGAGCTTTGACTGAAACAGTGATAGCCTATATATACACACAGTCCACAGGGCATTTGAGTTGTTTCTTAGCCTGGGACTGACTATTGGCTCAGCAAAATTCTAAGTGTATGTTTATCCTCTGTCTCACTGATGGTGTCTTGTATACATCACATTTACACCTACTTAGATTCTCTTTAAATGGAGCAGCCATAAAGATGACCTCCACCAACCTCCCTAAGAAACAAACAAACAAAAAAAAAAAAGGAGGTATTTCAAAAAAAGTGGCCTTGGGTGTTTTGGGATTGTATTTTTTTTATATATATATTTTTTTTTTAAAGCAGACACAATCTCACAGTAGAAGAAAAGCCTTTTATCACATAAGCCCAGAGGTTTCTTATCATCTCCAGGGAGGATGAGGGTGTGTTTGCATCACTGGTTTTCTTCCCTAGACCCCAGAGAAGGTAAATGCAAGGAACAGACATTGGCATTAAGGTGGTAATGGGAGATTTCTACTTTTATTCCCTTGCATGGGAACAGAGTCTGTCACAAGTTTACCCAAAACAACAAAGAAAGCAAAATAACTGGTTGGTTATGATGGGGAACAATTTTAAAAGAGGTAGGTGGAAGAGTCCCACCACAACAAAAATACTCCCTGGCCTTCCTCAGACCCTGACCTTACTCTGTGACCAGGCACGTAACACCACAGACAGTCTGTATACTACCCACATTTTTCTTCACTCTTTGTTTTATCATAATAATTTAACACCTCAGGTGTAGGATGGAAGAATTATTCCCAGCATCTGATAAAAAGCACATTAGCTGGTTAAGTAGAAAGTGTCAGAACTGTACTGTTGAACACTTCTGCTGGGTTATTTTCTACAAGGCATTCTATTTTTCTCAATGTTTTCTTAATTGGAATTTACCATTCTTTCTTCACAGGATGTTTTAGCTTCTCGAGGTCCTTTTGTATTTTCCATAATACCTGAATGACCTCACAGTTTTATAAAAATAATATTTCTTTGGGGTTAAAAATGTATGTTGAAGAAACCAAATGTTAAATACAATGGGATCTATTAGCTTTTGAAAGATCAGGCTTGGACTGTAATTGGTGCAGACTGGTTGAGCTGTAGAGGTTTATGTATGCAAGATGGTGATGTGTAAATGGCAGGGAGAAAGGAGAGAGACAAGGGATTTATAATAATAATATTGTGACACTTTGACAGGAGGCATTAAAAGGAGTAGAAAAACCCATTGGTAATGTGAAAGTGCTTCTGTCCATTTCCAAATCCTTTTGTGCCCATTTGTTTTCCTTTTGTGTGATACTGGAAGCATCCACCTATCTCTGGAAAAAATGGACTTGTATACCAGGTCTGGAAGCAGTTACAGGAAATTTGGAAATAAATTGACTCTGGTAAAGCACCTACCTGTACATTCAGATAGTGTTTCTCAGCTTGTTCTTCCACATGATTTTTATCATCTCAGAAGGTATTCTGAAGGATTCAAAATCTGGTGATGAAACAAGGCTGGTAGCAGTGCTGACAGCAATCAACAGAGTAATTCTGTTTCAGTGGAGGGCCTCAAATACTCCTGGAGAGATAACTTAGGAAAACGTTCCTAGAAACCACCGTGCAAGCTGAAGGTTCAGCACAGTTTAGCAAGCAAATTGTTAAGGCAAAAACTTCCAGCAGTCCTATTTCTATGCACTTGCAAGCTTAGTTTGTCCTTAGTTCTGCATCCCAAGCATAGAGAAAGTCCTGCTGGGTTGGTGACTTCTGTGCTTGGCACAGCTGCTCTGCCTGACCATGTGCACTGAGTTCCAACAGCCAAGTTCTCACTTCTGTTTTGCAAGGGAGCAGCTCAGACATTTGTTCATGCGCTCCAAAGCACCCTGAGAGAACCAGAGCAACCCTTTTCAGCTGTTGACTTCTACATAAATAAATAAGTATAGAGGGTAAAAATGTTTGCTGCACAGTTACCTAACATAAAGTCATTTGGTAATTATGGAAAAAGTTATAGAGTCTGCATGATTTTTATATCAAAACACTTTGGACTTACAGGGAAAGAAGAAATAGAACAGATAACATTTTACTGGCCTTTACTTCTTCTGTGGTCTGCAGATAACACTAAGATGACAGTCTTGAACAGGGCATCTTTTCAGAAATAATAAAATTTTTCACATTAATCTCTATTGAAACTGTTAAAAGCTTAGTGTTTTTGTCAAGTAAGTCATTGAATGGATACCATATCATTTATCATCTTCTGAGATAGCTGGGCATATATATGAAGTCTGAAGGATCTATTAGCTCATATATTGCAATTTTGTGTTGGCTGACAGGAGATTAAAAGACAAATAACAGTCCTGATCACTCAACTGACCTCCTTCCGTGTCATACACTTATGGGAGACTGTATCTAGGCAACCTGTGCAATGATGATTGCATTGTTTAATAAAAAGATTGCAAAGAGGCCTGTTCAGCTCCTGGTATGAGTGTTAAGGTAGGGCATTGCCCACCATGGTGAGGGCATTGTGCTGTGCTTGCTTGTGCTGTGTGGATGTGAGGCCAGAGCAAAGCAGGTCCTTACAAAAGCAGTGTCTTTAGCTATCCCCAAGTCGGTCTGGCACAGAAGGAAGCAAGAAACACTGTCATTTCGGGCACCAGTGTTGCTGGAAAAGTGTGAAGGTGAGAAAAGTAAGACTTGCACCAATCTCTGGTATTTCTGCCTTTGTCAAACGGTGCTGGTAGGAGAAGATGTTCCCGTCACACACGATAGCATTCCACTATGACTGCAGGGATGGGAAGCTCTATCACGCTTGTCTCCCGGAAACACAAGATCATTTCCTGTATTTCCATAGGGAATTATTTATTATTACTTTATTAATGAAATAATGCTGACTTTTATTTTCAAACCCCTAGAAAAAGAGGTTTTTACCTTTTCTCTTGCCAGGGTGTTTTTTCTGGAAAGATACATACAAGTGATTCTCTTGATTTAATCCTAACATTGAATTTAAAATTTTTTCATTGTGTCTTCAATTAAGTCTTTTACCAAAAATGGCTTTAGTAATCTTCACACACTTGTAGGACACTGACTTACTCCCCAGGAGAAGCAGCTATCTTATACTAAATGCATCTAGTTATTTTTCACTCTAAACCACTTAGTACTCCCTCTTATCCTCTTTGTCTCATTTAGCTTTGCTCTTTAGGTAACATGTTGCCACTAATTGAATCTGATGATTCAAAGGTAGTTGCACTCAAGTGCTGAAGAAAGACACTCACCAATTGCTAAAGAAGGTGTTTTAAAAGGAAAGGAAGTGATTCAGTCATCAAAAAAAAAAAAAACCCTGAAAGAAATAATCTTTGACTTTACTAACTTTAAGTTCAGTATCAGTAAATACCTTTATTTTTTTTATTTCCTTCAAAATTCAGGAACAGCTGAGTTGAAAGTTACATACACCTTCCTTTTCTTCAGTAAGATTGCCAGATTGTTTACATCTCCTATCTTTTAATATCCTTACTAAAAATTCAAATATTGTGGGGTTTTTTCCCTATAGGTAATCTGTAAATTTATTTTTATGGCGTGTCAGTCTCTGATGAGGTGCAAAAACACCAAAGATATGGCAAATTCCAAATTTTTTATTATTTTTTATTTTCTTAAAAAAACCTTTCTGTTTTGGAATAAATAGTTTCTTGCTTTTTTCTATTGATTCACAAGCTTCCATGTGCTGCATGTGTCTTATGTAAATCCACAATATTTCTATTTTTTATCTCTATCTGATACTTAGTTTGGAAGAATGGAGTTAAAATTACAAAATATGTATTTTGGAGCTGACTTTTTCAGGAGAGATTTTTGCCTAGTACCTTCATAAGCTCCACAGCAGATTTATCACCAGAACAAGATTGCAAAGGGTACCGTATGGGACTCCTAGACAAAAAACTCCATGGTCCTTTCTTCCTGGGTAGAAAGGATGAGATCCTCAGCAATTATAAACAGTGTAAGTTATACTGTAGCTTTAAACAGTGTAAAATTATGTCAAGGTCCATTTTAGCACTGCAGATCACTGAAAATATACAGGTGCCATAAATTCAAGAGCCTATGGTAGTCCTTTGCAGAATGAGCCTGTTCAGTCTGGGATAACAGTAACTATGTGTGTGCCATTTAGCTGATCTGGGCACGAGTAGAATGTCTGATACTAAAAAAATGGCATCAATTTTACCACATCCCAATGCAAACAGCCTTTTCAGTGCATAGGCAGGCATCCCAGGAAGGGAAGACTGTGCTTGAGCACTGTGGGTCTGATCTGTATTTATGAAATGAACATTTGCTTATGTTTTTCTGAATATGTGGCAACATGGACAGGGCTCCTGATGCTGTACTAACTGGAACAATCTGGAAAACACTTAGACTCCTCTCAGGAACTCCTTTGGGGGTTGCATTACTATAATATCTACGTGGAAAGAGAGGTGTGTGCAGAGCAGACGTACTCTGTGATATTTGTCTTGTGTCTTGCAAGATAGTGTTTGATGAGTTGAGCCAGACTGAAATTTGTCAGTTTTGGTTAGCATCTGGACAGGGAGCAACAACACTGAAACTGGTGTTCATATAGTGGGTCAGAAAGTGAACAGCTTCCTGCTAACAGATAGGAGATTTTTAGACTTGGATACAACTCTGCTTTGATGATACCAAAACTTTAGAATTAACTAATTCACACTGAAAATCTGAGGTTTTCAAGAACTCAGTTGCAGCAGTTGTTTTATTTTAATTCCCTTAGTTAGTCATTCCTGAATTTTTAAACTTGGACCATAATTGGTACGCTTTGGTTATAGATGTATAAAACTCTGCTTTTACTGTCATGTGCACAGGCTAGGGATAACACTGATGTGGTGAATGAGTTAATCTCTGTTCTCAGCAATATTTTATCTGAGGCATTGCTGAGATAGATTATCTGTGCTTCTGGGGAGGTTTTCACATTTCTGCCTAGTAGTATCACCTGTAGTGATGCATCTGTTCTTGCTGTAGTTGACAGTATCACTTTTTCAGACAAGAACTTGATTTTTCTTAAGACTTGGGTTTTTTTCTGAAATAACAAATAATCATTATTCTGGTCTAGCTCTAAGAGAGAAGATTCTCAGCTCTAGTTATTTATTCAAAGCCTGTTGATGTCTGTGTTCAGTAGCAAATAGGTATGATGGGGCCAGTTCCTAAATTTTTCATGCCCTTGGTTCCCAGATGAGCTAGGTGCTTTAGATTCCATGTACGAGAGAACACTAAATTAGTACATTTAAGTAAACATACATCTATCTGTTTTGTTCTCATGGGGTATATAAAATATTTCATAATTTTCTTTGTGTGATATGAAAACTTAGCAACAATATCAAAATGTTTTCAAGAAATTATTTCCAACAGGCCCATGTGGATTGTAAAAATGAAACACATCAGGTGTTGCATAAAAACTGAACTCCATGGGACTTGTGCTTTTCCTCTTATTTTACCAAAATCCTGAGAAAATCAAGTGTTTATTGGTTTCCTGAAGAAGCCTATCCATAGAAGGACATAATTCAAAATAGGTAAAAATTTCTGAAAATATTTTTTTCTGTTGGTATAACAAAAGTAAGGGAGAGACACTTGAGACATTTATTTTGCTCTTGTGCATTGTAGTGCCCTAAATTCCAATGCAGATAAGCTGAAATATTGGTGAAACAAAGAGGAAATGTTTTGCTATGTGGGTTTATTCTACAGCTTCAAGAAAACATAAGGCCTATGAGTGGAATTCATTTTCCTTGATTTTTGAAATCTGGAAGACTGAATGTGAGCTATTTCTCCTAAGCAATTTTAACAGTCATTGAAGAGGAAAAGGCAACTCTAGAAGGTGGTAGTTGTACTAAAATAGACACCTGTATTTTACCAAATGAATACTTAATATCTGATGCAAAAATGTGAATACCTTAATTTTAAACACATAAGCTAAGTTAGATGTAGTCCAACCTAAGTCAGGAAACTCTTATTCTAGTTCAGGAGCACCCATGTGAGGAGTTCAAGTAATATTTTACCTTCAGTGGGTGAAGTTCAAAACTGGTCCTTTAAGTGGTAAAGCTGGTTTACCTTTGTACAGTTTGTTGCTGAGGCAGTAGGCCAGGCAGGGGTTTACAAGGTGAGGATTCACTATAGTTTTTTAAAGAGTGTCATTTTACTCTGGCAAGTTGTATTTGATAGTTGTTACCTATAAAACAAAACAAAAAAAATTAAGTAAATACAAATTCAAATTAAGAATATTATAACAAACACATAATGGCTGACAAATGTTCCTTATGGAATCCCCGCCTGCCAAAGTTAAACCTAAGCCACAAACACTAAACCTAGTGTTTGACAAAGACAGGTTTCAGATCTTTGCATAGAGTCTGCTGTATAGATTTAGTTTGATTTTCATAAAGTATTAGTGCCTGATGTGGATATAGGGAATTCTTTTGTAGTATCCTTTCAAAATTAATTCTCTAAGAGTGTTTTGGCATTTGGTTATCTCCTATTTTCTTATAAAACTGATGTTAAGAAGATGTTAAAATGTTTTTAACCCATGCCATGGAGTCTTCATGGTATTGTTAATATGAAAAAAACCCAGAGCTTATAAATAGATTTAGATGCAGATAGAGAAAAGTCTGACTTTCCAGGTTGCACAGTCCTTAAAAAGTTCAGGTGCATACAGTGGCTCTTTGCTGTGCGGGTCTGACTTGCTTTGCAGAGCCAGAGAGAAGGAAATGTGTGCCTACAAAGGAAATTGTGACATAATGAAGAGAAATGAGGGCTCGTCTAAATTAGCCCTTTATTACTATTGGAATATAAATCAGCATTTAATCTGAGGGTCTTTTTTCATCACCAGTGTGTCTGTGTTCCCAGAGCTCCTGTACTGCCACTGGCTTTTCTGCCTCTGTATTGTGCAGGAGGACTGAGGAGGGCAGTGCAAAGGACTCGGGTGGCTTGGGTTGTCCTGAGCCTGGATCAAACTATCCAGAATTTGAAAAAGTGCCAAAGCAGGAGTGGGGAGGGGGAAAGAAAAACACATATGCACCCTCTATACAGCAAGAGGAGAAGAAGGCAGCAGCAGTACCTTCCTTATACAGCTCTGAAGGGAAGACTGTGTTTGGTGTCACATCCAACAATATTGTTGCCCATTTTCTGCCCTTTTGAGCCAGCACAGAATTGAGTCTCCTGCAGGAGCTGAAGTGGTCTGCCTGCCAGAGCCCCGGGACACGGCTTGGGGCACCTTGGGAGTCAGGTAAGACTGCAAACAGAAGCAGCTGGGAAGTGTCTCTCTGGTTTAAGAACTTCAATATGTAATCACGGTACAAATGAATGATCTGGCCAGTAAAATGAGATTACTGGATTTTTACATTGTGCTACTTGATTTTTCTTTATTAGTATATTTACTTATTTGGAGGCTGCAATAGAAGACTGCTTTAAAGGGAGTACCCGACCAGAGATTTTACACAAGGACAGTGTGCCTTGTCTGTTGCTTTTAAAATATATTTTATAAAAAGAACTTTATTAAAAAGTAAGTAATACAGTGAGAAATTTTCTAGTCTGTGTATTAGGCTTTCTGAAGAGAGTGAATTTTTTCATACTAATAGAGGTGATCATAGTTGGCATCTGAACATCAAATGAAAGAAGGTGCTCCAAAGGAAACCAGGAGGTATCAGTCACTCACTATGATAGGTCAACTTATTCCTGCCTTACAGTCAGAATAAATCAGCTTTCTTCTCGTTGGTTCTGCTGCTCTGTAGTTTTAAGTTGTCCCAAGGCTTAGTTTATTTAAATGTACGTTGCGTGACACTGGACATCTGATGTGACTCCTTAGCACTGTGGGCTTTCACCCTGCAGGCAGGATTCAGAGAGGATTGCAAATAGAGTCTTATGCAATGTTATCTTCAAGAGAAAAATACTTCAAATTTTCTGCTTTCTAATGAAAAATATGTTTTGAGGAACATGTAGCAATTTGCTGAAAATATTTTTGCGCCAGTGAAAATGTTTATCTAAGTTGCCTGCCAGGTTTGTCTGCAGAAATGCTAATGCTATTTTATGAGATGATTTTGAGCTTTGAGGTGGGTTGGAATGGACTGCTATCATGTATTTCATATCTTCAGCCTTCACAGGAGCCTGATACTATTCCATACCATTGCAGAGGCCTCTACAAGTTACTGTAATGTCACTTCTTAAATGTTGAGGTTTCCTTTTCTTTCCTTGGATTCAGGTTGATGAAGCATATTAGTTTTTTAAGTGTTTTAGATGCTTACTGTTATAATTACATGACTTTCTATGGTTTTCTTTCCCTTCTCACATTTTCAGAAATCCAAACAAATTTTCCTCTGGCATTCAAATGAATTTTACACTAAGAGGGACTAAGAAGAAGAAGAGGTCTCATCAATCTATGCTGTTCTAAAATACATCTATAGACTAGATAAATTCAAGGAAATTTGGTGCTGAGGAAATCAAACATTTATTCATCCTCACCACTAAAATTTATCTTGTAATTAGCTGATTTCACTGTTCTTAAAACAAAGCCTGTGCAAAGTTCAAAATATTGCTGACAAAGAAGGTAGCCTTGAGGTGGTTACTTGTTTCTGAGCAAACATCAGACACTCATGAATCCTCAGAATACAACAAAATGACATTTCTGACATTTATCCCTTTCTTCCATCTTTCTGTCCTTCATTGAGTTTCTTCTCTTTTCCTACATTTTTACTTTATTTTCCCCATCATAGAGGAAAATGGTTCCTATTATTAAAGTTCCTTTTTCCCTGTTATAGAGGAAAATAGTTCCAAAACACAACAAACACGAGAAGCAGCCATGAGCACTGTTTATGCAGAAGTTAGGTGAGTGTTTTGTGGGCATCCAGCAGCTATGGAGCTGATAAGGCAGTATTCAGGGGAAGCAGATGAATTATACTTAAACACTGTTGAATGTTCACTAATATGTCCTTGCCAGGAACATCAGTTTTCTTAACCTCTCAGCTGCTTCAGGTGGCTGACCTTGAATAAATATACACTGCTACAAATAATTTGCTTGCTTCTGGCAATTTTTGGTACTCTGTCCTTTTCAGTACAAAATATGCAGCCACCCACTGCATTTTCAAATGATGTGCAAATTTCATGAGAGAGAGTAAAACATTTGGTCCCACAGCAGTAAAGGTTTGTTTATAGTTCTGAAAGGTCTTAGATATGCATAGCAAATATTACCTAATTAGAAGCCTGCTATCTGAAAAATGGTGCACTTAAAAGCTGTGACATTTTTACATGTGAGTTTTTCTGTGTATGAATATGTAGGGCTACCTCTCAGTGTTATGCATTTGAACTTATTTTTACTGAATGATCTGCTTTAAAAAAAACCACGTTCTAAACACAGTTAATAATTTTAGAAATGTATACATAAAATATTAAATACATTTATTTTTCAGAAATTAATGAAAGAAAGCTTAGTCGCAATGGCTGTCTCCAAGCAAACATGTTCAGTGGAGTAGAATGATAAAAACACATCTTATGAAGCTAAGGCAAGATAACAATTTCTAAAGGAACTAAAACAATTGAGTCCTGGTTGCTTAATATTTATTGGGTTTATTTTGTACTCAAATGCCTGTCTAGTTAACCAGAAAGTTTAAAAGAAATAAGTGAACTCTGGAGAATGCAGGAAGCTCTGCATGTGTGTGTGTGGACAAAGATAAAAAAGTGGTAAATTGTTACATGGAAAAGTGATGCAACTATGATTGCTTCTAATATTTTCAATTTACCGGCTGAGATGGCTTGTAAGCTGCTTCTTAAATAGGAGATAACACAATAGCACTTGTCTAGACTTTCACTTCTTGGGAGATGTTCCCTATCAAAAGGGCAAGAAGAAACTAATTTTTCTTTAATATTCTTGGGTTTGCTCTTTCCAGTGGGATGAGAATGTCTTATTCAAGAGTTTTATAACTGCCTATGCTGTGTTTCCACCACATGAAAACAAATCCTGGAAAAATAACCCCAAATATGTAATAGAAGAGAATAGTGAGAGAGAGGATAACATGCACAGAACAGCTGTTGTAATAGCAATGACTGCTGAATGATACAAGGGATGCTCGTTTGCAGTAATGTCAACCCATATATTCAGAAAAAAACAGTGAACCCGTGTGCACCCTTCACCCTGGAGTGCGAGACTAAAAGCTCACCTGCGACTTCTGACTCTTCTGACTTTCAGGTGAGAGATAAAATGCACTGCTTCTCCCCAGAAACTGAGTGGTTCTCACATAATGTGGAAGTGCAGCTGCTACTGCCTTTGGGCTGGGAACAGGGCTAGGTGCTTTCTCACGTTTCCTTCTGAGGCAGTCCTCAAGCTCTGAGCTCCTCTGACCATGAGCTTTCATCTCACTCATGCCCACTAGAACCGTGGCAGCTCCTGAACCACTGAGCCATTTTTGACAAAAGCTCAATTCCCTGATCTTGTCAGCAAAAGCATAGTTTCTGTTCTTCCATGAGGGTGAGCTATGCAGCAAGCACTTTGCATTGCCTCCTCTACTTGTGATCCATTGTAGCCTGTGTACCTGTAAGAGGATCACTGAGACTTAGCAGGAGCCATTAATGCACTTATACATCCATCCCAGTTTACTTGCTCTTTTTGCTAAAATCCTCTGCTTTGGAGTCAGATGAAGATTATACATATCATTGTTGGAATGAGTGAAACATTTACAGGATCAGAATTTGATCCCTATGCAAGCATGAGGCTCAGAGATATAAACAGCATTCAGTGAATCCGCCTGCTTTGACTGAATAGCATGAGAAGAGAACAGATAAGATACTTTAAGAAACAGATCTTCTCTAATCTAATCTACTCTATGTATAATTTGATTTTATTCAGGCTCAGAGGAAAGGTAATTTTTTTTTGACGTCTTTACAGAAGCCAGATCAGCAGCCTTTCCATCTTGAACACTGTGTATTTTAATTAGTTTAATAGCCTAAAGGCTGCAAATGTAAGTTCCTTGATGTGAAAGATGAGGAGTCAGGCAAAGGAGATGTCACAAAGAATGTCCATACATAGCCTACAGGGTAGTAGTCACCAAATTCTGAGGATCCCGTTGGGAATACTCCACCCTTCTAAGGATTTTACAGACACCCCTGCTCAGGCTCATCAAAACTACTGTAGCATGCTTAGGCCCCCAAGCATCTGACTCAGCAGGACCCCTAAATAACTTCTATCCAGGCCTGCCCTTGGTTATAAAGTCCATCAAATAAGCAAAATGAGAACTAAGCAAAGAAAAACCTTTTCCAGGGAATAACATCATCTAGCCTATAAGTTTCTCAGTCCTCCTACATAACTTGGCAGCAGAATTAAAGGACTTCCAATTCATTTTTTGGGGTGCAGAGCTGATCTTAATCTTACTGTCAAGGTGCCCCCTTTGTTATAGGGCAAAATTCTTTCCTTTTCTCTTTTTCCTTCTGTAGCAAGGGTCTACATCTCCAAAGTGCTGGCTCCAAGACTTTTTATACATTTCTTTAGACACTAAGGTTACACCTACTGTTAACTAAAAGAAAACCAAGGATCTTGATAGCCACTTTTTTTAGGATTAGCTTCTCCAGAGCTGGCTGGCTGGCTGGCAACAGCATGGTACCTGTTATTGGTTCTTCTCTGGGCCCTGCGTGGGGAATGTGTGGCTGCCTTTCAGAGCAGCATTTTGATGTGTGATACTCGGGCTGCTGCAATCCCTGGCTGAGGAGCGCGTGCCTAACCCTGCAGAACTTGGGACGTAGCTGGTGCCCATCACATGGTATTTGTTTCTACTGCCTTTTGGCACAGTCTGCACTTTATAAAGTGTCCACAGAAGAGCAGCTAGGATTTTTTTAGAGAGGATAGTAAATCCAGGATTCAGTTGCATGATGAAATATCAGATAAGCAATGGGAAAACTTCTGTGATTTAGCAGTGTAGGTGTACCATAAGAATCTGGCAAGTTGCGATACAATGTTCAAAGGCTCCTTTTGGGCTGTGTGGTTGAGGTGGCAATGTGGGCTCTTGAGATTTTTTAATTTTGCTGCAAGAAAAGTATCTGGGAGAAGTTAACATTAATGTGACTGCACTGCTTCTTATATCAGAATGCTGCCACATAGACACGCCTGTTTGCTTGCTCTTGCTGGGGTAGTCTTTGCCAAGGCCCCTTCTTAGGGCTTGCTGCCCTAAGCACCAGCATCTCCTCCTACAGGGCATAACATTTATGGCTGGATCTTCCCTTGACTGTTCAAGACAGATTTCCCACTCAAGGGATTTCATCTACTCTTTTGAATAGCCTGTCTCTTTCTCCACTATATGTTGCATCTCCACTTGGGATGACCCTATAAAAGTATAGTTTATGCTTCCTACTTTTTACCCTCAGCCTTTTCTCATTGGTGCAACCTTTCAAATTTTGTTATGATGCAGAAGAAAAACAAATCAGGAAGTCCAAGCAGCTTGAAAATGTTTAATTTTGTCTTTCACTTATCTCTCTAGGTTTTGAGTCCTTTGCAAACTTCATCTTGCTAAGAAAAGTATATGATACGTAGCTGTTACAGCCAAGGGCTTCCCAGCCATGTATAGCGATTTCTGATGTCTAATATTCTTACAGTGATGTTTGAGCCTTGTTACACTACACTCTCTGACTCCCACTGACCTTTAAGAGAGACTTGTCCTTACAATTTTTCTGCCAGGACAGATTTTCTTTTGCCTTCTGCCATAATATATAGAAGGTGAAATGGAAAAACAAAGTTTTTGTTGCTATCCCTCAGCAAATATTTGGCATTTCATCTTATGACTGAGAAAAAAGTCAAGGTTGTGTTATTCAGTTCCTCACTATTGTCTCATTTCCCTGCTGGGGTTTAGTGTGGGCATCACTGGGGCCTTTGTGTGGCAAAATCTGCAAGCAGACGGATCTCTATTCCCCTATAGCGTCTGGAGGGACTACAGAAGGCGGAGTCTTCATGTATATTATTTAACACTGTTGATAACAGTTACAGTCCTGTTCAGAAATGATCAATATGAATCTCTGATTTAAGTACTTGTTGCAAACAGGTCAGCTGATATATGTGTGGAAAATTCTGGATTTATACATTAAGAGATATCCTGCTCTTAACAGACATCCCTCTTCTATTCTTCCACGGGTAGAAGGTGATTTCTCAAGGTTCTTGATGTCTTTATCTAATTTCCCATTCACAGCTACTAGAATTCATTATAGGTGAAATGTAGACCTTCATTTTTTATGTAAATTAAAATATACTGAGGCTGTAACCCTTTCAAAGGAATCAGAGTACTCAACTGTCAACACTGAAAAGAGGTTCCCTTGGTCCCTATCATCCAGGCATTTGAAAGTCATCTTAAAGAAGAGGTTCCAGCTGGCTTATGACCACTCTGCCAAGTATTTCTTTGCTTCCTAAGATGAGTGAAATGCTGTAGTATGAGCAATAGTTTTGAAAATTATAGTTCAGCAACTTATTTTGTCTGAAATAAATGGTTCAGTAGAGGAATAAAGATTGATTATTTGGCAGGCAAACTTTGTAGTGTAAGAGATAAAGCTTCAAGAAATTTTAGCTTTCCTGTTCATTTGTCATCTTAAGATGTAAAAAAAAAGGTGCAGCCAGATCAGTGTAAGGAGTGTCCACTAATTGCTCTCATCCTGAGCTGTAGTTCTTTCTCCTGTATACTTAATCAGGATTTTGCAGTCTTCATCTTTAGACAAACTGTGGAGCAATAATAAAGCTGGGAGATGCTTGTCCAGCTTGATTAAGAATGGTGATAGAGAGAATATTTTCAAATTAACATAATAATATATCATTCTCCAGTATAACAGGAGCTTCATAATCAGTCTGAAGCTACTGGGGAATGAGGGGGTTTGTGTGTGTGTTTGCTTGTTTGTTTGCTTTTAACATTCTTGTAAGCCCACAAACCACCCTTCTTTTTCCCCCAAGAATTATTTATCCTCTGATAACCTCAAATCTGCCAGACAGTTAGTGGCTAAACAACCTTTCACCATAGTCTGATATGGGAAGACAGGATTTTCTAAGCCGCTTTCTCTCTAAAGGCAGTTTTTCTCATGCAATTTTGCCAATCTCTGTTTTTCTTTCTTGATCTTCTGAAAAGTAGCAAGGGTATTTCCCTACCTAGCTTGACATCTCAACCTGGACATTGAGAAGTGGGCCCAAGGGAATCTTGTGAGGTTTAACAAAACCAAGTGCAAGGTGCTGTTGGACAGACTGAGAGCAGCTCTGTGAGGGCTTGGGCTTGCTGGTGGGTGAGAGCCTGGCCACGACCTGGCCATGCGCATTTGCAGCCCAGAAATCCAGTCATACCCTGGATTTGCACCAGAAGCAGTGAGACCAACAGGTCAAGGGAGGTGATTTTGCCTTTCTACTCCAGTCTGATGAGACCCCACCTGCAGTGCTGCATCCCCAGCTCTGGGGTCCCCAGCACAGGAAGGACATGGATCTGTTGGAGCAAGTCCTGAGGAGGACTTGGTGGAGGACACCAAGATGAAGAGGGGCATGAAGCACCTCTCCTATGAGGAAAGGCTGAGAGAATTGGGATTATTCAGCCTGGAGAAAAGAAGAATTTGGGGTGACCTAATGGCTGCCTTCCAGGACCTGAAGGGTGCCTACAAGAGAGATGGAGAGGAGCTTTTTAGAAGGGCATGTAGTGACAGGACAAGGGCTATATGGCTTCAAAGTGAAAGAGAGTAGGTTTAGATTAGATTAGGAAGAAGTTCTTTAGTGTGAGGGTGGTGAAGCACTGAAACAGTTTGCCAAGAGCAGTTCTGGATGCCCCATCCCTGGAAATGTTTAAAGCCAGGTTGGACAGTGCTTTGAGCAACTGGTCTAGTGCCTCATTCTATAATTCTAGGAAGTCTCTGCAGCCAGTGCTGCTGCAGCTAAATAGCTCTCCACGCCCCCACTTCCAAAAGCTCTGTAGTCACCACTGGGTCCTTACAGATGCCTTTCCACCCTACCATGACTCTCACCTCTTCCAGGTTCCGTATATGACCCCTAGTTGGATAGTTTTGTTCAGAGGTTTGGATTGTAGCGGTCAAGTATTTTCCAGGATTGTCTTCTTTTCAAAGTGAATGGTCCAGCTGGTATCAAAGGACACTCTTCCTGGTCTCCTGCAAAGCATCTCTGCAGTCACTGAGTTAAACCACCACTTTTAATACACACTTCAGTTCTCCAGCCAGATCCTGTAATATAATGAGGAAACTATGGCTCCTAACAGTGAATTCACTTGGTAGCATACTCGGGGGTTTTTGTGCTCCTAATGGAAGTTACAGAACAGGCACTAAATGACTATTAGATCATCTAATATGGCATTTTTACTTTGACATAAATTATTCCATCCATATTGTCAAACTTGACATCCAAGGCACAGTCAGGCAGTGGAAAAGTCCATAGTATAGATGTCAATTCTCAATTTATATAGATTTAGTATTTCATTTACCAGACATCATGAATAGCATTGTCCTTTCCAGCATCCTGCCCAAATGAGAACTGTGCATTCAATCACCAACCGAACTGGGGGTGTGCCTTTACAAACAGTAGAACAGTACAAAAAGGTAAATAGATGAGATACTGGAGCTGGCTGACATATCTTGAGGATCTCTACAGTTGTGTGTTTTCCTTTCTCCCAATATTATGCTGACACTGTATCAAGTGTCTGCCATAAATGCATAGGAGAACTGGGAGAAAATATTACACAAGTGAAATATTAGAATTTACTATTGTCTTTTTGTCTTTGAGAAAATAGGGAGTTTGACATGTTCCTTACGGACACAATTTATTGAGATGAAATTATTCATTGCTTAGTCTATGCTTTTTGCTGGATTTTTTTTTGTCCCTTTCATGGTGGATCTCCATTTCTTTTCTTTTTTTTTTTCGTTTAAGGGCTTGATTCAATGAAAAGACAAATTGGTTCTCTCCTGCATGTTTCAAACCTCAAATGCTGCGGGCTGCACTAAGACATATGGAAGATATATACTTTGAGATGCTGGGAATATCAGAGTTTATACACATGATTTACAATACAGCTGGAATTTCTAGAGCTAAGAGAGGACATGAGGATGACAGATATGCTGAATAATAAAATGTATTTCATTTCAAAAGAATACAGAAGTGACAATTGCTCGTGCATATTATTTCCTTGTGTGTGGCTTGCTGCAATCTCTCAAAGAAGAGCTAGATAAAAATAAATAAATTAACAGGACACATTCTGCGGCTGATTGTAGGACATTGTATTCCAAACCAACAGCCATCAATAACAAAAGAGAGTAAATATCAAATTGCAGCCCTTCACAATGCATCCCTAGTTAATTTAGTGATCATAAATGGTGTTGCAAAGGGACGTTTTCCTGCCATATGGTGCTCTGCAAACAAAACCACACTATTCTTAAGGTTCCTTTAATTTGGGAACACTCCAGTTCCAGCCTTCTTTCTTGTTTTCTCTTTGATCAAAACAGGGTTTGTGGTCTCTTAATGACGTCAACATGGTCCTGTTATTTTGGCTCTGTAATGAACAGGGTGAGCTGGGGTCCTGTGAGTGCATTGTTGGCCCAAAGTGGTACCATGATGGGGCTTGGGTTTTCCTATGGCTTCCTGAGATGCTGGAGACATCCAGCACCCCCTTTTCAGGAAGTCCAAACTTTCAATTAGTACAAGAAACTATAGATGCAGGATCTGGTTTACTGCTGTGTATGCTGAAATCCCCTCCTTTCTCTCACCTAGAGATAAAGGAGAGTCTGTCTTCAAAAAATTCAACTTTCTTTTCTAGTTTAGTTCGGTGGGGGATCTTGATAGCTGGAACGATGTTCCTTCTCTCATAATGATTTGCTTTTTATTTTTAATCTCCCTAGCTTCACTTTCCTGACCTAACCATCTTGGATGGTGTTCTCATTAAACGGAAGATTTTTCAATATTGAAAAATATCCATTACTTAATGATGCCAGCACTGTCTTAGATTTCATATATAAATGGAAGTAAAAATAATAATAGATATGTCAGGTTATTAAAAAAATAAAATTTAAGCTGTCATTTAACAAAGGGATACACAGGGAGTTCATAATATCAGGCTGGTTTCCACACCTTCATAATACAGAGTTCATATGACCCCACAGTAATTATATTTTATGAACTCCACCACATCAAACTGTGAACATGTCTTAAATTTCTGGATATTCTATTACCACCTGCAGCTTTTCAAACAGAGAAACCTAATAAATTATCAGCAGAGGGATTCAGGCAGTAACAGAAAGAGAGCAACTGTGGAATTCATCTCTTTCTTTACAACAGTGCAAAAAAATTCAGTAAAAATTATTTTACCAATAACCTGTGGTAAAGCAGGAAATTTCCTGGGGTTCAGCCATGGTACAGCAACTGGTTACTGCAGAGGATGACCAGTCCATTGACAGGTCTGAACAAGCTGAAATTAATATGATTTCAGTCCCTGGATACAGCTGAAATTCATAGAGGCTCCTGGTGCCTCAGGCACTTCCGTGTGCAGTCTGGCCTTGTCTTTTTAAATGCTGTATGAGGATGATATGTAGGCTCCAAAATTACCTACTATCACTGAAAGTATTGCCCTTTGCCTTCAGTGACCTTTTTCAGCTGTAAGAAGCCATGGATTTTGGACTTTTATTGGTTTTTTTGTTTGCCAGTCTGAGCCCTCATGTTTCCTGCACCAGAGTAACCATTTGGATGGACAGGCAAAACAACTACATGCTTTGGTAGGACTGACTTTTGTTCCAGTTGAAATCAATTCCACTAGTTCAAATAATGTCTTTTCTTGTTGACACCAGAAGATATGTTGTTGAAGCCAAAAGAACTATCAGACTATATTTACCTGTACTGAGGAAAAATCCAGGTAGAGTGGCCGAGTGATGCCTGAATCACTTGTTTTAACCCTCTTATGAGAGGAATCAATGCAAATATAGATTCTTGTATATTATAAAATATAAACAAGCAAAACTAAGTCAGTTTAGACAATATATTAATTATTCCACTCTTTGCCCTCAAAGAAAAGTAGGAAAAAAAAAGAACATTGAGAAATAGATAGGAAGTTATAAATACATTTTGTCTGCTGCAAGCTGTTTCTTGTCTGTCTTTCCTATAGATGCTATAGACATAATTTAAACTTTTTTTTTTTTTTTTTTGTCACAAGTTATTTTATAGTCTTCTGAAAAAAAAAGTCCCAGACAGGACAGAAATGCTATGCAATTGTCAGTGTAGAGGAATAAATATTTTTCCTCATAATGTAACCCTTGCACTATGACTGTTAGCACCTGATTCATGATCACAGGATGTTGATGTTATGGAGGTTGTTTATTAATCACAAATAACATGGAAGAAAAATGAAACATTGTCCCTATGTGCTGTTAATTATAAATAACTTGATTTCAATTTATATTTGAACATTTACAGGTGCAAGTTTAGAAGGCAGTAGTTGGCCCACAAGGAGGTATTCAATTTGCCTATGTAATAAGGGGTAAACCTGGCCTCTCTTGGGGATTTTTGAGGGCACTTACTTTATTGATTGATCAGCCTCTTTGACACTTCAATTGTGAAGCTTTAGCAGTGCTTGAAAACCTACATGCAAGTTAGAGAGAGCAGATTCCTGCCACCTGATTGCTTTTCATAATATGCAAGTAGCTTTGGTCATTTTTTGTTGAAGATGAAAGATATGATCAGAGCCGGTTCAGATATTCCTAGACTAATGTTGACCTAAATCTGACAAGGGGATGCAGAAGCACAGATACACAGCTACAACCTTGTTACCAACAACAATCTTATTACTGTACTTGAGTGTTATCAGCACCTGAGCTCTGCTTCTGCCTGTGTCGTACAGATTTGCCCAGGGAAAGTGCAGTATACAAATACTTAAACTGTCCCTGGAAATAGCCATTATTGGCTGACCAAATTACCACAATTTGTGCAGTTGGTTCTCATTAGCCATAATGTGAACATGCAGATCTCTCTATTCAGGCTCAGTAATCCCTCTCTCTCCTGTGTGGGAATTTTTGTGCTATTCTTGGCAAAAGTAGTGCATTGATTTCCTAGAGTCTTCAGAAGAAACTTCAACATGTATATAGAGACACGAGAAGAAGGTGATGGGACTGTAACAGTACTGAGATATTTTAAAGTTTATTTTCTTTCCTTTTCTTCTCTCTATCCTTTTGCATCTCCCCTGTAAACTCCCTGCTTTAGGGAGCTCAGAAGTCATGAAACAATTATCACCCCACACCTCCTCATCACAGCTACTCTCAGGAATGGAAAAGTGTTTTGTATTATCATTCCACCTCACCTTTAGGCAGAGCAGATGTCCTTTGCAGTCACTTACATGGAAAGGAAAATTACTTGATTAGATTTGAGTTATGCAGATAAAGCATACTGATTACACAGATATTGTACAATTGTTACTGGTTGTGTCATTTTTATAGGCTGAACAATTCTACTTTTCATACTATGAGGCAACTTGCATTAAAGGTAGGTGCTAGAGCTGTCACCTCTTGTGGCTTTTTGTCACAGAGGAATGAAGATTATTCCTCTGGAGGAAGTTGTTTCTCAATATTATTCTGTCCTTTGTTATCTGTCTGTATAGCATGCAGATGCAGCAATGTGAGATCTGATGCAGATGCTTTGCTTTGTATCTTACAAGACTGAGTAAAGTCAGATGGCTACTGTGTAGAGGATATGACCTGATTATAATCTCCATCATTTGGTATGTTGGGGTGCCTTGAGAACTTTATAGCAGGAATATTTAAACTGAATGTGTTAAGACAGGGACATGGGCTCTTGATGTTGACTTTGATGCTGTTACAGTAATTAAAATAGTAATACTCAGCAGACCATCAATATTAAATATTTTCCCATGACAACATGTGGCATTATCTGTAGTGGAAAACCACCTTGCCCTTTGGCTTGTCATATTGCAAGGACCTACTCTGTGTTTGGCTGGCCTTTCTCTTTGTGTCAGTCTTCAGCAAATGCTGGAAATATGAGGTATAATACAGGACTATGGGAAATCCTCACAGCTGTCTGCAGCTTCAGAGTGGATACACTCTCCAGTCCCTTTGAACAGAATTTGCTGAGGTAGAACAGAGAGGCTGTCATTCTAAAAAGCTATAAAAAGAATATGACTACATATATGCGTAGAGAGGGTAATAATAACTATTTGCATTGCATTTTTGGTTTCATATTTTAGTACAATTTGCCATTCAGAAAATTGTTAACTCTCCAATTTCCTCCCTTTCTTTTAAAATGTAGAAAACATGCACAAAACGTTAGTGTTGTAACAAGCTTATTATTTCAGCTGCACTCCCAAAACATTGATATTTTAGTCAAAATTAGTGCCTTAAGCATTTCAGATAAAGCAGCACTACAGTCTGAACTATGTACAGAAGGTATACACCGATGCTTTGTAATATATACGTGGCATTGGCTTTTAGTCCTCTACATGTCTGCCTTGAAAGTGGATGATTGCAGTAGAATCTGAGGACTGTGTTGCTTTCTGTCATTTAAAGAAACAAAAATTCTGAAAACAAAGGGAAGTTTAACTCTTGCTTGGTTTTCCTTGGCACCTTAAAAGATGATGTCATTAGCCTTGACGGAACATTTCATGACACCAGTTCACATTCAAAAATGTCTGGTGTATTTTTGGCTCCTTGTCAGAGGATCTTGAGACAAGACACATTTGGATAGACTTTGAGCTTCACTTCATCAAGTGTAAACACCCCATTAATGCTCATTGTTCTCTGAGAAGATTGATATTGCTCGCTGACCTCACCACCCATTTTACAACTAGGAGGATGTTTAAACGACTGGCCCCCATGAGAAGACCTGACAAGTTCTTTGTAGCCTGTCAGGGTTGCCTTGCTTTGGAAAAGGATTGAGAATCTATTATTTCTCTCTGAGCCTAATGCTTGTGGAAGGTTGGCCATGGATACTGCAACATTATTGTAACATTTCAGAATCTTTTGAAAGAAGAATATGAGAGAGTGTAAGAATTTCTTTTTAGCCTTTATTTGCAAACAGAAACCCCTGTATTTCAAGATCCTTTTGAATCCTGTATACTCTCTTTATCTTATCCTATTGCACTATGCATCAATGTATCCTAGTATGTAGCAACTCCTGTTGCTGCCTTAGCCTGTGTAAAGTGACTTCTGCTGCATGTCTCTCCCATGTTACTGCAAAGGAGAAAGCCAGGCTTCTGCTGGCATCTGTGCAAGAGTGAGGAATGTATAACAGTATTATATCTGGCAAGTCATATGGATGCCTCGTTTGATCACATCAATCACTGGCTTTGCGGCTGAGACTTTTTAATGATAGTACCAAGCACGTTCCAGGAATCTGACTGAAACAGAAAAGGCTGAACCCAAAAGGATTTTCTCAGAATCTAAATGTGTCTCACGCAGAATTCAGAAGCCAGTGCACAAAGTTGTGATGTGGAAATTGCTGTTCATCTCCTCCCTAACCCAGGAAGGGCAGTATCAGTTCTGCTCTCTTGGACTACAGAATTTCTCGAGCACCTGCAAGGTAAAGGCTTGTGATTCTTAATGTGATCAAACGGCTTGCACTTAAACGCCATTTGAATCCAAAGCTTCC
The DNA here is from genome assembly GCA_013397915.1 of Daphoenositta chrysoptera. Taxonomy (NCBI): domain Eukaryota; kingdom Metazoa; phylum Chordata; class Aves; order Passeriformes; genus Daphoenositta; species Daphoenositta chrysoptera. Next base: position 30,612 of record VZRO01004637.1, read on the forward strand.
TCTCCTTTACCCTCTGGAGCACTGCTAATCTGATTTGACCTCACTGAGCTGCTCAGGCAGCAAGTAGCAAATGTTGGTTCAGTTTCCTGGTGAGCCAAACCTTCCAACTCCCAGGAAATTGCCTGGTACCACTCAGTAGGCATGGCTCAGCAAGGAGAAGGGAAGGTTCTCTGCTTTCGGACTTCCTATCACCGTGTAAAGCAAGCTCACTACCACATGAGAGGGAACTGCTGTGGTCCCTGATTGAGCTGTGTTCATCTAATGTCATTAAAATCAATCTGTGGAGCAGGAACTGGCATTTGCACTCTCTCAGGTGTCTACTGCAGCTCCAAAATACAGTGTTTCTAGTTTTCAGGTGGCATTGCCTGGTATGAGGTGGAGTAACTGCCATAGATGAAAGAATGGATAGAACTGTGAATGCCATGAGGGGACAGATAATTGGGTGCCCTTGTGGGCACAGGTGAGTGTCCCAGGTTGAGCCACTGAAATCTTGAGGGGAAACCTGCTACTTCCTGGCTGTAACCAGTGTAAGTTGCTTGTAAACTGTGGTAATACGGGGGTTAAACAAGAGTGTCTTGTCCTCAGTTCTTCAACTAAGAGAAACACGAGCCGGAAACAATGATTGGGTGTCTGATCACACTCTTCTGCATGTAGACAATTTAGATCAGGAAAACTCAGGGCTTGGAGTGCTGGAAAGAAGAGCTGATGTCAATAAGAAGGGTTTCTGAAAAGAAAAAAGTCTCTGAAAGAAAGAAGAGAGTCTGGAAAGATGAAGGTGAAGAACTTGGTTGGAAGAAAGGTCATGGAAGTGATCCTGGAGACCAAAGATCTCACCAAAGACTCAACTGGAGATGGATGCCAGCAGACACCCAGGGACATTGGCTTGTGGCCACCAACAGGGGTCATGGTGAGCAGTGACATGGTAGGAACTAACTTGACTTTCTGCCTGACTGTCCTGAGCCAGCAGCAAAATTCCTGGATGGAATGCCTGGATGGCAAGGTCTAGTAGCCATGGCATTGGGGGCAGTGGAAGTGTGAGTGCCTCACAATCAAGTAGAGCAAAACTCTTGTCTCACTGGTTGTTAAGTAAACCTCAGCACCCAAATCCTCGAGGGGATGCTGTTCACTCTGTCATTGCACTCTGAATCATGGGTCCTGTGGCTATTGGGGTGCCGGTGACTTGGAGCAGTCTTACAATTGCAACTCTGCCTTCCCTTAGGGAGCAGGAATTTCTTAAGCTGGAAGGATTTTTGACCACATCCATTTTGCCTCTGTCATGCATTAGCAAAGCCTACAGCTATTTCAGGCCAGGAACTCATATCAAGTTAGCATTTTCTACTAAAACTGGGTCTTTGGAAGGCCTTATAATTATCTAACTCAATGATGCGACCTGAACTTTCGTAAGACAGATGGTTTTAAATATAAAAATACACTTCCTGTAGATACATAATATATTTTTGACTTATTTCTCCTCTCCTCTCCAAAGTGAGTGACAAGTATGTAAGACTTGCAGATACCTCAGTACAACTCCAACATAGGATTCTCATTTTCTTCACCTTTCTTTCCTTCACCCTTATTTTTATATCTTACATTTCTCTGGTTTGTAATCCCCGCTATTCTTTTTCACTTTTCTACCATATCTTCAGGTCTCCTCTTCCCCCAAGTGCTAGAAGGCTTTTATGAGTGCAAGTTCATTGCCATAGAAAAGTCTGTGAAATATTTCCAATGTCCATGTATAATCTTCATCAAGGATTTATAAGCAGAAAAATTCAGTCAAAGGAGGAAAGGCATTTATTTTCTTTAGTTATGGAAAATGACTAGCAACAAATTTGGCTTATATATAATAATTAGTACTCTGCAGGTTATTCCATTTTATTTGATGTTTAGATTTCCTGACAGAGATACATCTGGTAGAAGTCACAGAACCGGTAAAACCACTGGATTGATGGTGGGGTATAAGTAATGAGCAGTGTTTTGGTATCGAAACAAGAACAAAAATAGGCCATATGGGACACTGCTAGTAACACCACTGGAGGTACTTCTGGCATGAGCAGTGTACATGTGCTAGAATTAGGTCATGCTCCTCGTCCAGCTTCTAGCACAAAATTGTCTGACCCTGGCACTTGCCCCAGTGCACCTGAGGGAGAGCGATCTGGCCTGGCATCTGTCATCAGTTTTAAATCTTAAAATGGCGATTTATGATAGTCTGTGGAAAAAACATTGCCTCGAGCAGATCGGCTGCGGTCTGCATTACCTTTCCTGAGGGTGTCTGTGATTCTTGACAGAGTCTTGGTTGTTAGTAAGGAAAAGAGGAAACTGGAGGGCGTTTATTTGAAAGAAAAAAAATCTTGCAGGGTTACTCTAAGTAGAACATTATGGGAAGATACGTCCTTATAAAGACTCAGAGTGCACAAGCTGAGTATCCCAGCTTTGAGAGGCACAGACCCTGGGGATTTTTTCACTTCTTTTCTGCAGCACAGACCACAGGTCAACAGCTGAAATTATCTTGGTACTTCTAACTGACTGGCTACTTGCCATGGCAAAAGTATTAGATATTGTCTACATGTCAAAATCTCCTGTTCTCTTCATATAACAAGTGACTTCTCAGCCTCTTTGTAGGATGAACTTCTTATGTCTTTATTGGTAAATAAAAGTGAGCCAGGAGATGGCCTCTGGCCGTTGCAGCCAGCTTGTACAGCTTACCTTGCATCCTTTGGGTGATGATCTTCCGTTTTAAAACAAGGCTACACACACCTAGGTAAAACCTTGTAAGAAGCAGCTTTAACATTTTAATATTCTGAAAGAAAGCTTGCCAATGCTCAGACATATATATTTGTGCCCACAGGTAGATGTTTATCTAACCAAAGTCTCTGGACCTTTTCTAGAGGTGTTCACTAGCCAGCTAACATGTAAAATTTACCCGATGAGATCTGTTTGTCCCATATTAGGGTTATGGAGAATGCCAGGACAATCTAAACATAAGGATAAGTGGGTAGATAAAAGCTGTGGTAACCCACAGGTGCAATGTATGGTGTGTATGTGGCATGGAAATAGACCTTCTTGATATCCTACATCCTCTGCCAGTATGTTGGATTGAGATTTGAATATAAGATGCTGGGATTACCACGGTTTATAAAATTTATACTGGTGGAGGAGGCAAATATTATGTGTTTCTTCTGTGAAGAGGCTTCTCTGAGTTCTATTACTAATGATCTCATAGAATTAATCAGATTTCTATGTTTTACCTGCACAAAGGTTGAGATATATATATATATAGATATATATATATAAAATATTTCAACGCGTATTTTTCTTTTGTTCCTGCAGTGTAACACGGCATTTATACTATTTATTGCCCAACTGATCCTACATCTTGTAAAACTGTGGATCCTCTATAACAGAAAGTCCTTGTGGGCCTAATGTCAATGATGCAGGTGAAGAAACACTGTCTTTTTGCTCACAAAAGGAAGCTTCTGTGCAGTGGAAAACCACAATTGTTTTGGATTTTTGTTCTGCCGATCACGTAATGTTGTATATATAACAATGAATGGATAACACAGCAAAATATTACACCCTTTTAAGATGATTAAATGAATGCCTTCTCTGACTGATGAACAGCTTAATGCTAGAAATAACTTAGGAGGCTTTTTTATGTCAGCCTGCTTGTAGAGAGAGTGTGGCAGTGTTTTAAGTAGTGCAGTATGTTCTGTGAGTTTGGTGCAGTGCAGCAAGCTTGTATAATATTAGCATCATCTTGATGTTACATTTGGATCTTAACTTAGAGAAATGGAAAGCATCCAGTGTTTTGCCTTTCTTTTCTGTGTCTTTTCCCCATGTCTTCTTTTCTTAAAAATAAAATTGTAGCTTAACAAATGAGTTCCAGTACAGCATTGCTACCAGCAAGCCCACCATTTGCTGTGATTTGATTTTTGTGTAGATGGTTAAAGACTTTTGAGCAAACTTTGTGCTAACCCTGGGAATTCATGGGTCTAAGTCCTGTTTTAGTCCCATGTAAGTAGGGACTAGATGGTAGCATGCTTCTGTGCTTTTCTCAGTTTAATGTTCTTAAAAAAAAGTTTTAGGGTCAGATCCATTTGTTGTCAAGTATTATCAACATCCCCAAAGCTGGTAGTTTTTGCACTACTAATATTTTTTACTTTGCTTTCTCTAAAATCTTTGGAAACATCCATGTAATACGTTTTCCTTTTGCTACCAGGTTTGATATTTTCTCACTTACATTTGTTTCCGTGTAATAGGACTCCACAACCAGATTCTTGAATTCCAGAATGTGAAGCTCTTAAAAGAGAAGAAGTCTTTAGCGTCTGTCTTTGAGTTTTTCCTGCAGTAAAGGTGTGTTTTTCCAGGCCTTTTTCTGTAGATCTGCTTAGTCTCATAGTAATCTTTTCTGCTTACTCATAAAGGGGCAATCTAATTTAGAAGGCTGCTTCTCCTGAAAGATAATTTTTTTATCTGCCAATTCTACCCTTATTTTTTTGGAATGAAGTCATCTTTTTCATAACTGAGGGCTAAAAATGATGAATGATTTAATTTATTTGTTCAGGCAGAATAAAGCACTTTTTTTTTCTTTTTTTTGTATCAGGCTTATTTCAGAATTAATGCACCTAAAACACGGTCAGCAGTCACCTTTCTTATTTTCCTCAGTTCCTTGCCATGATTATTAATTAAACACCATCTTTTAAATGTAAATATACTGCAACAAAGTAAAATTGTTTTATGACCATAAATCTCATGGGTGTTGTTGCTAGGCTGTTTATGCACACTATGATTATTCTGCAGCTCTTAGGAGGGGTAACAGTGATGCAGTAATTTATAATCTCAAAAAATATCATTTACCAATCATAAGATTCAAATGCCTTTCAATAACAAAATCTTAGGGATTTTTTTGGCAATGCATCTGCCTCTCAATATTTTCTGATGTCAAATGAATGGCAGGAGAAAGAGAAATTGGTCAGGTAGGATCTTTCTGGTATATTGAATATATAGCTATATGATATTTTATACACACTGTTACATATTTTAAATCACTTTGTCAGCTTTCTGTCTTCTTTTTTCTATTTTCTCTCTTTTTTTTTTTAATCTATTTATTGTTTCAAATTCTACTGTCCTTGTTTCAGTTTCCTAAATCTAACTACTACCTGCAGAAGCAGCAATTTCTGATTCAGTTTATTGTGCCGTAGTTTCTACTAAAGGAAGTTGATTCTTAAATGATTCCTGTAAATTAACTTTCCAGAAGAAAATGAGTCTTGATGTTGGATGCTGCACCAAAATCTGATGATGCAAAGACATCTGGGCTAAGGCAGAAAGGAGATTTAAAGCTGATTTTTTTCTTCTGAACTCATTCTGCTCTCCCACACACATACATGCACAATTTCTCTCCTCTGCCTCCTAGTACATTTGCCACCTCCTTTCTTTCTTAATTTTTTTTTTCCCCTCCCTCAATAAATGTCTAAAAACTGGAATTAGAGACTGGTTACAGTCATGTTGCATTCATTGTAAAAAGAAGCTCTGACGGCACTGCCCAGGGAGCAAAAATCAGCATTTCTCAAAGGACATGGCATGCAGTGGTAAGGAAGAGAAAAAGCATTGAAATTCCTCTCAAACCTCTAGTCTCTATTTTTGATAGCTTCTTGTTCTCAAAGTTTTCATTTAACCCCTTTTTTTTTTTTTTTAATAGACATGCCTTATATTTCTAGTATTTTTAACACTGAGTGTAAAAAATAATGAATTTAAGGACAGCCGCTGCTTTGTTAAAAAATACACTTTTTTCTCCACTGTGCTTGGGTATGTTCACCACAGGATGAAAGCTGCACACTTTCTTTAGCTTAGATACTGCAGCGCCCCAGTGAACATAAGGGGGTTTTATACTTCCCAGATAGAATACAGATCAAAGGATAGATTAGGGCGGAGCCTGGAAGTCATAAAATATTTTTAAAACTACCAGGGTCTAGTCTTCCCCAGTACTTCATCTCAGAGGTAGTTACCACAAAAATACAGATGGGTTTTTGCTGAAAAAAGGCTGTGTGAAAGAAATAGAATCTGTCTGATATTCAGAAAACTTCTGAATGTTAGCAGCCTTGAATGCAAAGGCTTAGGAAGAGCTGGTGACCATTCCAATGGCTCCTTGCATGGAATAGCATTTTTGAGAGTATTATGCTTGTTTGTTCCAGAGGAGGGACCCATCTGATGCAGTTACCACCCCCAAAAGTGTAAGCTAAGTGCAACCTACATCACACTCTCATTTAGAAAGGTGATGCTAGATGTTTAGAAAGAAAGCTTTAAAAATGCCACTAAGATCTCTTCCCAATTAATTGTAATTTCCAAAGTTTTGAATTCAGCTGTTTCTCAACCTCTGCATTTTTCAGTAGCAGTATTTATTTTCTTCTCAAGGTCTCTTAAGGACTTTTATCATCCTCTGAAGGAGTAGCAATTTTTTTCTGTGTCACTTAAAGGAATTAACTTTAAGAAGACCTTTGAAAACCATAAAGAGAACAAAGAAGATATTTAGTAATGCAAAGTTTAAATGTCTTTGCATGTGGTGCCCCTTTTCTGTGGTTATCTCTTTTTGTGGTACACAGAAAGGCTTAATGTTAGTTAGATCATAGCAGATAGACTGATATGATGGTTAAGAAAAAAAAGAAATCTTTGCAATTATCTAAGACATCGAGATGTGTGGTATAAAAACTAGATGCCTCCTCCATTATCTGATCTTGGCCGAGCTTGCTAGCAGTATTCTGGTGCAAATAAGCCTTTGGGTCCTGAGACACAGTTCATCTTTGCTTTTGTGAAGTGTCAACCTAAATATGGCTAAAGATTCGGGGACTTTGGGAGGTTATACCTCCAGTATTTTATGATATACATTCTTCAATTTCTTTCTGAGAGAAAAATGCTTCTTTAATCGTAGTGGACAGAGATTTTCTCATTCATCTGTCCTACGACCATTTGGAAGGCTCAGTCTATCACACCTTTCTAGAACAACATGAAGCTGTTTAAGCATTGAATAAATCTCCTCTTCAAGGTAAAATGCAGCCTGAGGAGAATGTTTTGGATAAAAATAAGCTACAAATCTTTAATTAAGAGAGGCTCTCCTCTCTCACTTTGCTCTGGAATGTGAGAGTACTGTGAAACAAAGGGACGGAACAACTCTATCTAGTAAAATCTGGATTTTTCTTTCTTCTTTAACACTCTGAAGAAATTTTCATCCAGTCTCAGCAGGCCATGTGCAGGAGTATGGGAAGATAATTTGTACTCTGGTGCTGATTTATTCTTAGTCACTAAGAAGATGCTGGAATGAAGGTGCCAAATTGGCAAAGCAAAATGGGCACCCCAACAGGTATGGACTGAATGTAGGTTTTGTAGAACTGAGGTGAAAGACTGCTACTAAACATCTGCCTCATTTCCAAAACTGGGACTGCAGTTTGAATGCTGAATGACCTGACCAAAACCAGATAGTAAATTCTGAAGAAACCACAGATGTTTGTGCCCCAAATTTGAATTCTGATTTATATTTTTATTTTGGCTGGCCATTCTTTCTTTTCCCCAAATTACCCTGCCATTCAAAGTTGAGCAGTGTATATTTAATTTGAAATAAATATGGTATTAGGTATTGTATACTTAGAACTATGCAGTAATTTAAGAATACCCTAAAACAGCCTAAATTTCTTCTTCAAATTTATGAGCAGATTACTTAGATATGAAAAGATAAATGAAAATTAAAACCTATCCCTGTTAACTGCAGGCAGATTACAGAGGTGAATACAACATTTACAGGGTGCAGAATCTCAAGTCTGTTGAACGTGAGGGATGAAAGAAAGAACATCTAAAATTATTAAAGTCTACATTTTGATATTATAAAAATATTCGTAGTCAATCTGTTCATATTTATATTCAGTGCTACCATGGTGGTAACATCACACTGGTGAGTCAAAGTACAAAAAGAGAAGCTTTACTTTTTCAGGAGTGAGTAGGAGAGCAGTTTTCATGCATCTGCAGAGATAGCAGTAAGACTTGCTGGAGTTTGTGCAGAATAAATTTCTCAATCGCTTACAAATGACTGTCAGATGTAGGGCAGCATGCAAATCGAGCAGATCACAAACCCAACCTCAGCATAGCTCAAGAGCAGAATTCTTGAAACTTTTGCAGTAATAACATTTAAAAATCAGAAAATACAATATGTAATAAAGAAGATTCTGGAGTAAGTATGTTGGTTTACTACATTAGATGAATAATTATTCATACTGATGAATTAACTATGGTGAAAAATTAGGTACTGCTGTTTTCCACACAGTAGGATAGAAAGTTCATGAATAGTCAATCATGTAACACTTCTTAAAATTAATTACTTGTTTAAAAGGATATATTTTTCTCTGTGACTGCTGATGCCTCAGACAAAGTAGACACCAGAATGCTTCCAAATTATTTGTTATTACATAATCTCAGTGAAAAGACTCTGTTATTTCCTTGGTTATATTTTAAAAGAATTAGGAGTATATTAAAATGTAACAATGCATACTGTATAAACTGCTTTCAGTTTTGACAGGGTATCTTCATCTGCAGCTAAGAATACTTCTATTTGTAGACACTATTTGTAGACACTATTTGTAGACTACTATCTCTCTTGTCTAGAGATAAATTAAATTTAGGATGAGCATTTATTTCCAGGTATTTACCAGTTTTTGTGCTGCAGCAGTCAGCAAAGCCAAACATCATCAACTGAAAGCTGTAAAGTAAAAATTTTTATTTCCTTCTTGTTATCAACTCCAAAAGATTCAGACCTGTTTATATTCAATAAAATTTCCTTTGGCCTCTGTCACACTCTTCAGTCCGCAATTAAAAGTATATAAAAATATTTTCCAAGTGTTTCAAGTTGCTTTCTACTTTGTATGAAGACAGCAATTTTAAAGTCCTTAATGAAAGACAAAGAAGAAGAGATGCTGCCAATGAAATAATTCTAATTTCTATTTATGTCACACTATATTTAAAGTTTTTATGAAGGAATTTGAAAGCTAGATAAAAAAACCCCATTTTATACATGACAAAGTTTCTGACTTAATCCAGTCACCTGAAGAGTTAATGATAGTAAGTCATTCCTGAAAAAAATTTCTGGTAATTATTTCTTCAGTATATACATATAATGAAGCAGAAAGACACAGAGACTTTAATTCTGCAGTGTATTCACACATAAATGTCTGCCTCTAAACTGTAATTTCAACAAGAAAGTTTACCATAACTTGATTTAGCCGTTTGCTCGTGTTTTGATTTTAGTCATTCTGAACCCATGATGTTCAGTCTTGCCTCAAACACAGTGGTGGAAAGACCAAGTTATCTAAAGAGATCTGGACAGATTCCACAACCTGCTGAATATTGATTCTGTTAAGCCTGAGCTCCCAATTAAAGTTCAGTTTTTCATAACTAAAGCTCTGTAAATGAAGAAAAATGAATTCAAATAAATTAAAACTCGTAAGTGCTACTTTAAGTAATTTTTTTTTTTTTAATTATTGAATAATACATTTGAACGCTGTAGAAGTGTACAATTCAGGAAAAGTGCATGTTATGTGGCATTTCTTGGACAGCTCATGTTTTATTTCATTGTTTTTTCCATCCAGGGAATATTTGCCTCCAGTTTGACCTTATTATCAAAATAAGAATTAGTGATAAATTATTATACTGGGTAAAATCCAATAATCAATAGGAAGATCTTCCTCAGGCTTGACTAGCTGCAATAAACATCTCCTGGTAATGATAGAAACTGATGTTTAAAAACAAAATACATTAAAGTTTTGGTTTTTTTTTTCCTCCAGTAAAAATAAAATTAGACCATGAACTAAAGGAACTCATAAGATGTTCAGCATGTTGTCGATGGCAAAAGGAAACAAATAATTTCTTTTTAATGATAAATCCTCATTTGTTTCATCGCAAGTTAAAAACAGAATGTACATGTTGGCTGTACAAATAAAAATCTTCTTTGAAAGGGTGTATCTTTGGGATGACATCATGCTGAAATGCATCACTTTTTTGTAAGCTGATTCATTTGACTTCTATGATTTTATTAACTGATTATTTATGCCTTTATGCAATTTTCTTCTAAAGAGGTTTGGTGCTAATTTATTTCTTGTAGCATTACTGTTTAATTAGGCAATCAACTCTGTGTCTACCTGCTGGTAGAAGAAAAAGAAGTGACAGTCTTACACAATGTGTTAATTTAAAACTGCAAAATATCAACTTGGACTCAAAATTCCAAATGGGCTTAAAATATAGCTGAGGGTTGTTAATGGTGAGATTTTTATGTTAGCACAACTCCATTGCTGGGGTATAACACATGTTTTCTTGCATAGAATATAAAAGAAATTTTTCAAATTAAACATTATTTAACTCAGTAATCCTTCTGAGACTTGTAAATTCCCTGAAAATCTCATGTTTAAGTTTGACCAGATTTTTCTTCCTTCACTCAAGTCAAGTAATGTCTCTTATCCCTTAAAATTCTTACTGTAATCCCTGAGATCACTTGCAGGATAAAGTGATGCCTATTCTCCCAAGAATGTGAGAATTCTTAACATAATGTCTTTTGGAAGGTGTAGCACATAAAATCAGCAAATTTCTTCAAAAGAGAAGAGCTTAAACATGTCTGCAGCATACTTCAACAATTTAGGGATTTCTGGGACAACATATGGAGTCAATTCCCAAGTGGACTTCATTAAAAGAAAAAAAAAAAGGCCCAGGTAACATTTTTTTTTCTGTATTGAGTAACCTGCAAAAACATCAGTGAGAGCAATTATCTTCAAAACCTCAAAATGTAGTCCAGAATAGCTCATTTTTGTTACACAATGTGGAAGAAATCAAAACTACCAAACATTTCCAACCTTGGGTGTCACATGATTTTATGCTTCTTTTTTCTCCACCTGCAAAGTGGAATCATAACTATACAGTGTTTTATATGCTTGAAAGTTTAAGACCAATGAAAAGGCACCCAAACCTTTTTTTATATACTTCCTTAAAAAATATAAATCACCTCTCAAGAATATGTAATAATTTGCAGTGAAAGCAACATGATTTTTTTGATAACTTGTTTTACCCCTTTTTCATGTGATATTTTCAAGCACGAAGACTACACATTTATTATAATTGTTTTAATAAAAAGCTCTCATTGTAATGTACTATTCTAATTTCAAAATTTAAAGGAAAAAAGCTCCAAAGTACTGAAAGAATTTTTATAAAGTAAGGAGGAATTGTGTTACTTTATTACTGATTTGCTATGGCGCTGCTGGCTACAGGAACTGCCACTGTTTGTGGCAGTAGAGGAGTAAAGAGCTTTCTCTGTTCCTGCATTTAACTTATATTTTCAATTAAGGATAAAAAAAAATTCATTAGTTTAAAAATAAATTGTTCACATAATTAATCATCCCACTGAGATGTTTTCTTTCGTCCTTCTTTTGTTTGATACTTCAGCAATCTTTGTCAGCTTTGCAAAGCTTAAATCTTCCCACAATATGTTTCAGTTATTGGCCTAATTAACATACAGCTTTACATGATTGAGTGATCAGTGCAAATTAAATACCAACAGGGGCCATTGACCTAATGTGCAGACAATCCTCGAACTAGATCCTCAAAGTTTTTAATGACATCGGAGTGTGGAGTTAGCACAATGTAGCACTGTGTGGCTGAGCCCTGGGATTAAAAAATAGTTCTCCTGCAGTTAAGAGAAGTAGAGAGGACTCGAGTGTGCCCAAAACACTTCACGGTGTCTCATGCCTATCGATGAATGGATAGCAGAAGGAAGATGAAAAATGAACTCTGTTATTGTTGTTATACCATTGCAGAAGTTAAAATGACACTTTGAGGTGAACCAGCCCTTTCTTTGGGAAAGCTCAGCCTCTTTATGATACTCATTTTACTGTAAAGGGGAAAGGGGGGGGTAACATTGAGTTTGCGTACTTGTAACAAATGAAAAAGTGTGTATACTTCTGATGGAAAAAAAAAAAAATCTCTGAACCTGTGTAATTATTTGGTGGAATATTACCTTAAAACTGCTCACAAGTGCTGATGACTAGTACTCAGCAGGGGCCAGAGCCAAGGGTATTTGTAAAGCCAAGTGGACCCCTTTGCTCTGCTTAACTCCTAGGACTTACTTGGAGAAATACAAGGCCTGATACCATTGGATTAAGGTCAGAAACATGTCTGTTGCTAAAATTTAGGGGTGAGGGATATGAAAACACTCTTCAAAATGAATGCAAGAATGCCAGTTTGGGTTTTCTCTGTGACATCTGCCTGTGATGGTCTGTTTTAAGAACAGCTAGGCTGTGTGCTATGTAAAAGTGTGGTTTACCTTCTTAGAAACTTTACAGTTTAGGCAGTTATTTGAGCTGCTTACCTTACAGCCTTACAACAGTTGTGCAGAAGCTTCTTCCCTGACTTCCCAGTTTATTCCATTATAAGCCAGACCTGTCACTCACAGGTGACAAGTGGCACAGGCCACCAAGCCCACCATTACCCAAGAAATACCTGGACCACCAAGTTTTTGCTGGTGTCTGAAAGCATGAATGACATCAGGATTTTTTTTTTCTCTGATACTAGATGACAGATTGAATCAAGCTGCGTTTGTTAAAAGGTTTTCTTGGCATCAGAAGCCAAAATATTCTTTGCAACACTTCAGAGTGAATAAGTGTGCACTTCAAAACACAGACATAGGGTTGTCTTTCATTTTTGCCCCTGTGTACAGCTTCACAAAATGAAACAAAGGGAGATTTATTGGAAGAGGCTTCTCATGATTTCCTTTTATTTATTTATTCATTTGTTCATCCCTTCATTCACATATTTTGAAAAGACTCTATTCATTTCATTGGTGCATAGCAGATAAAATTAATTACTGCACTGCAGATAATAGCACATAAAGGTCATCCTCAGAATTGTGTTTCACTTTGGTGTCTTTATCATGCTTTGAAGATAATGGTTTGATGTTGTTTGTACACTGTGGAGTGCACTTCTATCCCTTGGGAAGCACACTGAGTAAACAAATAATAGTAACAGAACGGTACAGCATAGCTGTTCTGCAGTGTTCATCCCTGCTTTAAAAGTCTCAGCTGCTTAAAGCAGTGCCTGATGACAGTGCAGAGTTCCTCAGTCCGTAAACACGAAGGCATTGATCTGAAGACACTGAAATTGATGTATCTGTGTGTGAGAAAAGGGATTTGGTGTTCTGGCGGCTGTTAAATTATTCCCACTGATTTGTTGCTGTGGAGCATTTCTGCAACATTCTTCCTGTGCATCCTCTTCTCACCCAGTGCTGGATTAGTCAGTTTTCAATGGGTCTGGGATCTTAGAAAGGTGTTTTGCTTATCAAATGTTTTTCCCTGTACACAGCGCAGGAGTATAAATGAGGTTGCTTGGGGGAAAAGTGTTAGATTTCATCAGCACTCACATAGAATTTTTTCCTGTGGACAAGTGCTGTGAGCTTACTAATGGTCACAGAGCATATGGTTCAGCCTCCCCACATTGAACTGGGCGACAAATGAGGCGCACTGTCAATGAAGATGCAGACAGCAAGCAGCATGTGTTCAGGGCCTGCTTTGGGAGAGATTTCATTTTTGCTTTTAATACCTGTGAGCAGGGCCAGGTTTAATTGCCACATGATGGAGTTATCTGGGCCTCCTCAAGATGTTTGGTCACACCGTGGGCCCGTGTGGGTCATGTGCTGGAGGGGCTCTGACATGACACGGCTCCTGGGCCAGGGGAGGTGTGTACATGTGCCTCTGCACGCGTAATCCCAGCCCTGGCTGTGCTGTGGCTCTGCTGCTTCTCCCTGTTGGCTGCAAAGCTACTGGGAAGTGGTGAGTTGCTGGGACTGTGGCAGGGAAGGGAGAAGATGAGAAACAAGGAGTGATATGAGGAACTCAGGGGTTGGAGCTTGATAAGAGCTTAACCTCTCTTTCCTCTTCTTCTTGAAAACTAGCCCCCGATGTTTGTTAGAGGTATGTTGCTGCTAAGAGATGATCATAAAGCTTAGAGAAGCATCTTTTGGGTGGATGTGAAGATGACAGAGAGAGGAAGGTGGCCCCATTACAGCTTACCTTAAGCAATCTATAGAGTTAAAGTAATTTCTGACCTGTGAAATAGCAAAAAATCTTAAAGATGTTGTTTTTCAAATAAGATCAAGAGTATACATTTTAAGTCATCTAGGAGACGTGGTAGTTTGGTAGGAATGGTAATGGTGTTTGAAAATTTCTCCTTGTAGATAATGCTCAATTCAGAATGTTTAATGCTATCCAAAAATCTAAGTAATTTATCCAATATCTTACTGAAACTGTGTTGGTTTCCATGCAGCTTTCACTAGAAAGGTGCCTACTTAATTTTTCATTAATTAACAATTAATGTTCTAAGTATGGTTTAGGGAAAGAACTGGAGTCCTAACAGTAGTCATGACTATAACATGTTGGTGGACTACTGTGAAAGGCATCTGTTTATGGCCTTGCAGTTATGGGGAATATGACAATGTTTTTCTCAAGGTCACAGTCATTCCTCAGAGAAACTGAGATAACTCTCAGTATATCAACCCAGCATTCAAATAATGTGGCTTGCAAACAAGCTCCCTGTATAGAAATTTAAGAGATGAAAACACCATTTACTGCTAAACTCCAGCTGTTGTGGGTGATGGGATAGGTTCTTTCTAGGAATTTATAAGCCATGGTTGTGGTTTAAGCCCAGCTGACAACTAAGCACCACGCAGCCACTCATTCAACCTCCCTGTGTCCACCCCTTACCCTGGTGGACAGGGGAGGAGAATCAAAAGTAAGACTTGAGGGTTCAGGTAAGAACAGTTTAATAATTAAAAACAAAGTAAAATATAATAATAATAGTAAATAATTTTAATAGTGGTAATAAAAAGGGAAAGGAAAAAAATCCAAACATGTGATGCACAATACAATTGCTCACAAACTGCTGGCTGATACAGGCCCTGTTCCTAAACCCAGATTTGCCCCCCCCTTCCAGGTTACTCCCCAGTTTATATACTGGACATGGTGTTCTATGGAGTGGAATATCCATTTGGCCAGTTCAGGTCACCTGTCCTAGCTATACTCCCTCCTAGTGGCTTTTTTTTTTTTTGTGGACCTCCTCAATGGCAGAACAGGAGGGCCAAAAAAAAAATTTCCTTGATTTACTATAAACTCGATTTATCAAAAACCAAAACATCAGAGTGTTATCAACATTCTTCTCATTCTGAATCCAAAACACAGCACTGTAGCACCTACTGAGAAGAAATTAACTCTATCCCAGCTGAAACCAGGACAGCCATAAAAAAAGGGATATCCTACTTTGCATTATGAACAAGTGTTGTAAAGGTCAGAGGTGTTAAATTTGAAGCTGTTTAGATGTCTGGGTCATCTGCAACCAGGAAAGGATGCAGTATATCCAAAGTACGTGTAATAAGCTGCAAAACAGTTTGAATTACCTCTGATGCCTTTGATAATTACAATGTGATCCATGGCTATTGATAGAAGTATTTCAAAGGAGACATAGCACTGAGTCTTGAGGACGTTGTAAGTGCTGATGAGATTGCTCATAATCAGTAAGTGGTTCATCATGCTCTTAAAAGCCAGTTGGGAAAGCCAGTAATACAGAAAAAAGCCTCAAAGGAGTGGTGTCACTGTGTGTCACATTACTCATATCATTAGATGGGTTCTCGTAATAGCTTTTTGTCTGGAAATAATTCTTCATGACAAGCAATATTTGTGTCATTAAATGTTTGTGCCATGTAATAGGACCCAGGCTTGAAGAGTGTAAAGAAAAATTGGTGAGATATTTTGAAGGTCAGATTCACGTTCCAGCTTTTATCAGTGAAAGGACAATAAGATAAACATGCAATTAGAAAAAATGAGAAAAAATTCCAAGAGTAAACTACTTTTGTTTCCATACTTAATTTCCTACATTTATTTAAAACATGTTCAGTGTGTTTTGACAGTGGTTGCCCTGCCAATACATTACTGCTGTCCAAAAGCAAAAGCATTTGTGCTGTAAGTGCCCCTTCAATTTTGGGAAGTAGCACTTTTCACACTCGTTACTAAACCTAAAGGCAATAAAAACCACTCTGTAATTCTGACATTCTGTCAAAGATTTTTAAGAGGTCCAACAAACTAGCTGAGGGTATCTAAGACAACTGTTCTGAAGCAATGAAACTTAGCTGTTCAGGTTGGTATGTTCAAGTTTATTCAGGTTGTTAGGTTTTTTCCTGTAAACGATTGTACCGAGTGGCTCGTCCAGGGCTTGTTTATGNATATGCTCAAGTTTATTCAGGTGGTTAGGTTTTTTCCTGGCTCGTCCAGGGCTTGTTTATGCTCAGTAGCTACTCAGTGACTGGAGAATCTGTAGGGTGCTTTCTTCTTCACCAACTGACCCCATCCATTTCTTAAAAGGAAATTGTAAAATCAAAAGCAGTGCAAAAAGAGATTATTTTTGAATTCAGAATAACTTAATAAGTGATCAGATGGTTGTTCTGTTTGTTGCCAAGTCACAGGCTGCACCCCAAAAAGGCTGGTTGTGAGTGAAGGCTCTGCATTGGCTTAAATGTAAACTGGGCATTTACTAATCTGAGAGGATCTGAGCCTTGTCGTGGAGAGGGAGAAAAGGATAAAACCCTCAAAAGTAGTGTCTTTCAGACACTGTGCATCTCTTGAAGGTGTGCCAGAGTCTGTTAACTCATTTAGCTAGACTATTTGATCTGTTTTCTTTTCTCATATGACAATGGATAAAGGTGCACTTCCTCCTGCAAATCTGCGCAGCAGAGCTCATTTGGGCAAAATTTCATTGTTTCATACCCAATAATTCTCAAGTTTAAAGAGAGACAGTAGGAACACAGTAGGTTCAGACCTATTCAACAACGCAGGAAGCTGAACTGCTTCCAGAGAGCTTGCTTTGTCTGCTGGCAGACTCCCCGAGACAGGATATTATGGGAAGACGCCTCTGTCCCTCCTCCACCGCCCATCTCCAGCCCTTTATGTAAGAGATTCTGCACTCTTTTGTTTTTCTAGAAAAGAGATGGCTCTGTGGAGACCCTGTGTGGTGGGGCCCACATTCACAGTTCTTTTCCCCAGCAGGGTGTGCAGGAGGTGAGAGCATTAAACATAAGGTTTCTCATACAATTGCTCCAAAGCAGGGAGCCATGGGACTTCCATGGATGACCTGTGGCTTTCATCTGTCCAAGAACAAAGCTGCCCTGCAAAACAACACCACACAGGTGGTCCCACGAGGGGCAGTGGGCAGCACGTGCTCGTCCCTCCAGCCTTCCAGGAGACTGCAATTAGGTCTCCTTGTGGCAAACCCCAAATGAAGTACTGGGCTGCTTTCTCCAGGGCAGGCACAGGTGCCATAATGAGCTTTTGATGTGCTTCCTGCTGAACCAGGCAGTAGGCCTTCTCATCACCTTGCTTGATCCACTCGTTGCAAAAGAAGACTGAGGGTAACCAGCTGGGTCAAGGCTGGGAGGATTTTCTTTGCATCAGCACAAGACAGGCAGCTGTGGTAGTAAGGGAAATTGTGTGAAGCATACCTAATCTCTCCTAGTCACACGTATCTGCTGATGCCTTAGAAAGGCATCTGGCTTTTAGATACCAAATCACATTATCCAGCATCCTGGGCAATATATCTCATACTGCTCTGAGCTCTGCTCTGCCACCAGAGCGCAAGAAGTGCTGAAATCCAGGTGCTGGAGCAGTCAGCCCGTTCGTGAGGTGATCACAAATAGAAACGAGCCTCTTTATGTTATTTCCAGCCACCCATAATTTGAGTCAGAACTCTTTTCAGTCTGACCTGAAATAACAGTATCACTTTGTATCCTCAGTACTATCTTTTCCATGTTTCTGAATGTGACAGTTGTTCCCACTCATATGGAGGAAAGGAGCACATCTGCACCCCAACGTGCTATGGAAAGAGCAGAGGACTCATAAATTCCTAATTTCCTATAGGGCTCGTACAGCTGATGATAAGCCTTTCTCCAAACCCATGAGACAGTATCACCTAATCTAGCACAACAGCTTTTGTCACTGCCATAGCATCAACTAACTCCGGGCTTCATCTTCAGTTTTAACCTTGGAAGATTTACATCTCAGCAAAGACTTGGATGTGCCAGTTTTCTTCCTAAAAGCTTCTGTCTCCACTAGATGAGGCAATGCTGAATATTTTAGATCCTGTGAGGCTTTGTGGCTTCGCGGCTAGATTGGTCCAAAAAAACTGATGAATTTGTGCTGATAGTTGGGTTTAAGAATTTATTCTGCTTACTCTGGTGAAATCATTATAGCTGTGCTACCACAGATCAGTTGTTACCAGTCAGGCCTTGCCTACAAGAATGCTCTAAAATGGCTACTATTTCTGTACCAGAAAAATTTTGTAGTTAGATTTGGACCACTTCTGATAGTTGAGATCTGCAGACAACCTCTCTTTTGGAGCAAAGCTCAGTGCTCAACTTTATGAGGCACTGCCTCATAAGTGAATTTGGATTCACTGCCCAGATTTGGTCAGTTAGAAGGTCAGTTAGGAATCTCTTTTTAACTATCCCTCTTTTTCTTAAAACTTTGGAAATATGGGAAGTTCTTTGGTAAGCACCCTGGAATAGGAACAGAAGATCATTGAAGAAAAAAAATGAGAGTTTCTTAAAAGTACCTGAAATTTGATGGAAACACCGGCCCTTCATCCCTACCTGTATTCCTGTTTTCTTGCTAAAATCTCCTGGCTTTGCAAGAAACAAGATTATAGAAATTTGAAATTACTTCCTGGCTATTATGGATTTTTAGACTCATGACTGAATAGATGTTACAATGACTTTTTAGATGTTTGCATTAGCGTAACTCTTCTGTTCTAGTGCAGGTGTTCACCCAGAAGGGATGCCAGTTGCCCTCCTGTTTGCAATCTGCAATTGCAGTGAGTTGCTGGATGCCTGGCAATGCCACACAGCAGTTTCTGCCTTTTTGCACCATGGAACAGATACTGATCACCACATTTCCTTCCAAATACTGTCATGCTCAAACCTTCTCTGTTTAACCTTGAGAAGTCAGGATCACACAGACCAGTACATTCTACTGCATAACTCATAAGGAAATCTAATAAAGGCATTTTCTTCACCGTCTTTCACTGGAGTACTTCACAAGAAGACTTTGCTCATAAACCTTCCTGTGAGCTTGGTGGAAAAGTGATATCAAACTGGACATACGGTTGGGACAACTTTGAAGGGAACTCTATTTAAATTTGGTGATGGAAGGTGTCTAAATTTATCAATAATGGACTTTACATTTTGTGCAGTTGGAGTGCTTAGTGATTATTAGATAGCTGTTAGGCAGAGAATTAAGGCTTAATGTAGTTTTCAATGTGTTTACTTTGACAGAGGCCATGCAATTTTTGTGTAACACAGTAACATTTATAAGCTGATTCAAGCACTTCATGCAGGCATGCTGTCCAAGTTTTCTTATTACAATTATGCATAATAACAATACAGTTATATGAAAATGACAGTGCTTAGGTAATCACAGTACCTAAGCATTTGTCCCCTATTCTGAAGAGCAGAGAAGTGGAAAAGTGCTGGACGTGGGGAAAGGAAATTAATATTTGCTCTTGCAGAACCCTCTTCTTCCACTGGATTTGCATACAACTCGTCATACATTTTCTGCATCTTAGTTATTCTTCTGTCCAATTCAGCAGGAGAACTATTGGAGAACTGTTTTTGTTTGATGTTGGGGAACATGTCTGAACTCAGAAAAATTAGATTTGGTTATTCTTGTGGGAGAGTGTACATAAGCATGAAATGGTTTTCTCTTACTGCCCCACTGTCTTCATATCCAAGCAGAACTTCACATTGGTCTGACTGGTAGGAAGGTCCACAGGGTACAGAGGGACAGACATGCTGGCTGTAAACATGCTACTTTCCAGATAAGCAGTATTTTTTGCAGTGGCCTTATTCTCATGCTATAGGTCTCTTCTGTGGCCCCGGGCATCAGGAAGTTTGCCCGTGCCACAGATCCTTCCAGGCCTCTGCAAAAGATCCTAAGCAAATCTTTCCTGTGGAGTACATGGTTGCTCAGCACCATAGAGCACACAGGGCAATAAACATGCTCATTTAAGTTTCAAAAATGGCTTTTAATCTGTGTGACTTGGACAGTCTACTCTTCGAACCTTTTACACTGCCAAAGTATGCTTTAGATGCTGAGTAAGGGGACCTTACTTGGTGATCAAAAATTTTGTCCAACCATTCCAGTTCTTCCTGGGAAGACTGGTGAAACCCAAAACATAGCTTGTTGACTCCTCATGTGTATTTGCATCCTATCTGGACTTCCTTTTCTTCCTTCTAGTGAAGTCCTCCTTCAGTGAAATCGTACTAAAAATACACATTGGCTTATGCTCCAGCACCTCTTTGTGTAACTGCTGAGTGCTGGATGCAGAAGTGAGGACGTCTGAACTTCTCCTTCCAAAGAAGCTGCTTAGACTTCCAAAAGTAGTATTTAAATAATATTTAACATGTAAACCCCTGTCATTTTTCACCTGGTTAATACTGAGCTCCTATACTTGCCTATTACTGCATTTAACAAAAAATACAACATAGTTCTGAATTTTATGTATCATGATTAACTTTTGGCTAGCTTATACTGTTTTTTGAGACTTTATGTACCTTAGCAGATGGTGTTAAATTTTCTATGAATAGTTTAATTTAATTTCTTCCCACTTTCTTAGCATTACCCCTTGCTTTTAATTATTTGCTTGCAAACTAGCTGACACAAACTAGTTGAACACACTGATGACAATGCATTGTAGTAAAAATATAAATTTTAAGATGTCAAGATTTAAGTAACTAACTGTTTTTAAGGAAAAACTTTTCAAAAATGTGTCAACCTCTTTATTACAGGTTATTATACAAAATAGTAATAATAATTCAAAAATCCATTACAGTGTTATGTGATAGATATTCCTGAAATTTGGCTGCCTGTTATCTTGGATACAGTCACACTGAAAGGGAGAAACAGAAAGACAAACTTTATCATGTTCCAGTTCTGCAAAAAAAAAATCTTTTTGTGTGGGATCCAGAGAGTTCGGGCCTTTGTCAACAAAAACACTGGGAACAGATTTTTAATCAGTTGTTTCATAATCTCATTTTCAGACATCTAAATATATAGCCTTTTCCAAAGTGTACAGTATGTGCTATTAATACAGTTCAGAAATATCTGTAGGCATTTAATTCTGAAAGTTCATTATTTCAGGCAGGAACAATATAGGTGTGAAGTGCCGTTAAATGTACTGCTGGCTAATATAAAAGAAGACTTTCAGGAGACTATCTGAAGTGCTGGTTAAAGTTAGACAAGACACCTCATGGTGCTCAAAGTTGTGCTGTGTGTCTCAGACAGTGAATCCAGAATCTGACACAGTGGGAGCTTCTAAAGACTGACCACTTTTAAAGTCATATCAAAGCATATATATTGCATCCAATCATATTAATTTAATTTTAGATTAAAAAAACCACCAAATTCTACATACTAAAGTACTGGCAAAACAAAAAAAACCCCACCCCAAAATAGTGAAAATTTTCATGGTTCTGTGTTCTAAGAAAGTATTCTTGCTGTCCTATCTGTTATTAATGGCAATCTCCATACCTTACAATCTTGTATTTTCTGCATCATTTGCTGCAGTATAGAATGCCATGTTATTAACAAACTGCATCTGTCAATGTATGGAATAGGTTTACAAGATCTTGTAGACAATAGTTGTATGTGAGTTAAAAAAACCCCAAACTTAAGAACCTTAAGTTTCAGGTGATTTTTTTGGTTAACTTACCTGGAGCCCAAGCCTGAATCCAACTGAATTTTAATAAAGTAAATAAAAAAAAAGAAATTAAAGCTTTTCAGCTGATGACAAAAAGCTATTCCTTCGCTCATGATTGTAAAATATCCTCATTTTTCTCTCTTTTCAGGCGTTTCTGTGCCTTTCAGCAGCTCCCTTTTACATTCCTGCAACCTACAACTTTTCAATCTCCTTTTCCACAAGCATTACACTGTTCCACTTCTTCTCAGATCCAATAAAAAGCATTTTCTTAGTTCAGCTGTGAATCATTAACTTTTTTTACCTGGGCACCAGCATCATTTGCCATCAAATAAAAAAATTGGTCCAGCTACTTTGATAGAGTTGCACAGGTTTCTGGTTTTATATAAAAAGGAAAAGCTATATTTAGCTAGAGTTACATTTACTGAACTGCAGCCTGAAGCTGAAACCAGTTTTCATTTTGAAGTTCTGTTTTTCCCCAGCTATAACACTTGCTTGCAATACTGGCTCGACATAAAAAAGACCAAATTCATGCTGGAAGCAGACGTTAGTGTCTTCTGAAAATTTCAAAATGAAAAGAAACTCATCTTTGCGTCATCCTTCTCTAAAGTTCTGACTTTAATCTCTCCATCTCCACTGCTCAAAATAGCCCCTTATTGATATGCCAGAATCAATCTCCTTGCACACCTGTACGGTAACTATTCTGTAGGAACATTAGATATACCAGAGCAAGGCTGCAAGTGGTTCTGCAGTCTACAGTGTGGCTCAGTTCTAACCTCACCTAGGGTGAGTTTTCTTTCCTGCTGCAGAAACATGAGAACATTATTCTAAGTGTGCTCACGGAAATATACAGGGAAAGATATAAATACAGATATGTTAATTGAATGCTTATTTGCTCTGACATTGAAAGACACTCAGTAGTAGTTAAAGCTTATATGGCTGTGAACAACAAGGTCTATTGAAAATGTTTCCCTTTATTTTACAAAGAATCTCTTCTGACCATTCATTTTTCTTTACAGTTGCTATAATAGGTAAATTAAAACTATTTTTGGCTTCTTTCTGTATAATTTTATAGAAATAAATGGGGTTTGTGTTGGTATCTTGACTTGCCCTTGGTATTATTTTTTACACTGAATTTTGCCTGGAAAAGAAATAGAGGCTTTTCTTAAGTGATTGCGAATATATAGTTTAAGTAGAGTCTTCTCATTTAAAGAGCTTCAGATATCTTTTTCATGAAGAGGGTGTAGAAAAAAATTGAAATTTATCTGTGATGCCTCAGGTTTTAACTTTTATATTTTTCAAATCCTGTATTGCCTAATGTGTAACTCTGAAGCTTCTTACAGCCTGCTAACTTCTCTTCTCTCATCCCAGCTGGACATAACAAAGCCTCTCTGGGCCTGCTCTCCAATGACACCCAGGCTGTCCTGGGCCCGAAAATGTGTAAACCAACATCTTAGAAGGGGGGGTGAGCCCAGGGAAATTACATAATTATTGGAGTTTTAATTGGTGAATTTGTGCTGATATGCAAATGGACCAAATCTATAAAAGTGTGAAGAACTCGTGACTTGTTGTCCATCTTGGGGTCCATTTTTAGATGTAGCCTTTGGCTCCCCAGGGTGCACCTTTGAAGGCATTTCAAATAAATACCTACCTTTATTCCCTTATTCCTGTCTAGTCTTTGTTTCTAGGTAGCCACTCAAGGCACCATAAGTAGAAAAAAAAACCAAAACAAACCAAAAAAGAACAAATGAAAAAGCTTAACTACATAATAGCATACTTTGTATTACCTAGGAAATACATGTAGTGGAAACATTCAGTTGCAAAATCTCATCTTCTTTAGCATTTTTAATATATTAATAAAATGTTCTTGGGACATTATTGGCATTTTTATACCCACACGTACCTTTTACTGATACTGCTGTATCTTTTTTGCCCTTTATACTTGGTCGAATAAAAGACCACGAGTAGTAACAGTGAATAATGTATTTGAAAAACGTTGTCCTTCTTTTCCCTGTCTAAGCCAGTCACATGTTCTTACAGTTTTCCAGCACTTACTTGCCTGTGGCTTTTCCAAGGCAGCTGCACAGTATGATAGGCTTCATCCAAAGTAGCGTTCATTCTTTCATCTCCATTTTCTCAGTATTTTTTATTTCGGTGTCTTCACTGCTTTCTATTTATTCAGACAGATTTTCCTTATGTTCCTAAAGGTGCATTTGGAAAGGGATCTCAGTATCACAATCGTTACTGAAATCACTAATTTAATCTCTCTTTGTTTTTAATTAACATGTTTTCTTTTTTTGTAGTTCTTCAGCTTAATGTTTATAAAAGCTCCAATTCCTCTTAACCTCTGTGGAATAAGAAAAAAAAAACCATAAAAAATTCACTGTCAGTCATGCATTTCTTCTTGTCTTTCTCTTTTCTTCTGCTGATTTTCACTCAGGTTTACTGATCCGTTAGCATGAGACTCTCGTCACCAGGTTTCTCATGAATAACAGAATACCACTGTCTAAATTTTCTGCTCAACTGTGCATCCATAACTGAATGCATTAGCATCACAGAAATCAATAAATATTTAATTAATAGCAATATATGAGATTGAGGGGTCAGAATTCGTTGCAAGTAAATGTTGTCACCAAACAAATCTTAATAGTGAGGAATTTTCCCTAACATGGGTTTCAGTTTTAGGCTACTGATTTCCTTAAATTAATTTATTCTGCTAAACTATTTTAATAGAAATACAAGAAGAAAGAGTTGGATACCTCAGAAGTATCCAAAGGCAGAGCCATTTTGCTGGAATCTGGGTATTTATGTCAGATGGATGTGTTATTCTTCTGCAGACATTTCCTGTTCTCCATTTGCAATATGAGGAACTTTATTATTTCCTTAGATAACGGCTTCACCATCTAAAGTTTGAGTGCAGATTATCCACTGGAGTCTGGCAGACTGTGCCAACAAGGCTCAGCACAGGCCCAAAATCTTGTTTAGGAGCAGTGTAATTTTCTTTGCAAAGATGGATGCGAAGTTCTGTAGATTGCCCAAGATTTGTGCTCAGCTCCAGCTCAGCCTGTACCAGCTCTTACATGGGTTAAGAACTGTACATGACCCAAGCACCTGTGTTAAGAAAGCAGAGCAGATTGCCCTATGAAATCAGTAGGGAAGGAATTAAATTTCCTTGTAAGAGAGCAACGGGGATTTTCTTTGTTTTCACTTGAATTTCAGAGCCCTTATTTTTTTACAGCTTGGCTAAGCTCAATGCATATTTAAAGAATGGTACAAGAGATAATATTTAAGTGTGGAAAACTGTGAAAACAGTTTAAACAAGTCTTTCAGTTAAGCTTGAAAATTGCTTTCTGGCATGTATCCAAACAAGAAAAGCACACAGACATGCTTGCCGGTTAATATCCAAACCATTATTTTTGGAATAACAACAGCTGAAAGAGTAAAACTCCAACTGAAGATGCATACACATGTGCTTTCACATGTGGTCACAGTAGAAAGCACAATCTTTTCGTCCTTTGCAACTGCCTGTCTCCAATGTTTGTCACCTGTGTATTGACATGTTGGTCAGAACTTTTGTTTAAATGAGCCATGTGAATTAGTGTTGCAAATAGCTACCATTAGAAAATAACACCCCTGATTCTGAGCTGCTGTTTCATGATCAACAAATATTTGCTCTGTAGAGATTAATTTCAATGCAGATTAAGCTTAATGCCTTTTTTGTTTAATTATCTAGTTTTGTAAATGGCAGGTACAAAGCCTCTAGCATTCTGATACACTGGAAAAAGAACTTCTCTAGATAGACTTAAAAGGACTACATTGCTCACAGGCATTGAATATAGCCCTGATTAGGAAATTTTCTTAAGGTTCTAGTTCTTAAAGCAATATAAAATCAGAAATTCACTTTAAGTATTTAATATATTCTTAGCTCTAGGGCCTGCAAAAGAAAAGTCCGGAAATTATTCAAGAGTATTGTTTAAATGTTCAAAAACAGAAAGCACCAAAATGGTGTTCTTCTTCCACCTAAATTCTGCCGAAAAGCTTGTGGGGACCTGGTTCAAGAATTATGGCACCAGTAATAAAGTGAAGGGTGAGGGAAATGCTTGGGCTTTCACAGACACACACACACATGCTCACACACTCACACCCCCAATGTATTGATAAATCTCCTTTTCAGAAATAAAGAAAACCGTACTGCAGGAGTGGGGGAGCTGCTGATACTGAGTAGGCATCTGAGACTGTAATGCTGTAAAAAGAATGAGAAAGCTGTACTGCTTGTTAAATGGAATGAAATAAAAGAAGAAGAAACAGAAATAATGAGTACTGAAGGAAATATCACTGGTCCTAGGGTTTTCTGCATAGTGGAGTCATACTGGCACTGGAAAGAGATGCGTTGGCTAGAAATCTTCAACACCAGCCCCCATTCCCGAAACTATTCATAATCAATAGGGAAAATTAAAAATAATTTTTATTGTTGAATTTTTTTTACTCTGTTTTTGCTGATTGAGAGTCTATGCACTGGATTTTTCATAGCTTAGTATAGCTTCAGAGATACTGAATGGGGAGATGAAGCACAGAAATAGTTATTTAAGTTATTTGTGTTGATGATAGCACATGTGCACAAATAGACTTGAGGAACTCATGGAGAAATCTGAGACAGATGATAATTCAAAGCAATATATATAATAACTGTTGTACATTTTTATTGCTGACAATTAAGAACAAAGGATATTAACCAAAAGCACTGGGTAAAAAGGCTGAAGGAAGAGAATTTGATTTCTTTGGCAAGGTGCTGGTAGTAACAAAGTGGTACTTAAAAAACCAATCAAAGTAGACTCAGAAAATCATTGTTGTTATATCTTCTGGGCAAATTTCGTGCAACTAAACCCCACACAGCCACTCAGTCACTGTCCCTGCATCCGGATGTGGGAGAGAATTGGAAGAGTAAAAGCGAGAAGACTCACAGGGTGAGATAAAGGCAGTTCAACAGGGAAAACAAAACCCATGCACACAAACAAAGCAAAGAATTCATTCACTGCTTCCCATGGACAGGCAGGTGTTTCCATCTCCAGGAAAGCTGGACTCCACCATACCTAATGGTGTCTCGGGAAGACAAATACCATCATTTCAAATGTCCCCTCTTCCTCCTTCTTTCCCCAGCTTTATATGCTGACCATGACACCGCAGGGTATGGGACATCCCTCTGGTCAGTTGGGGTCAGCTGTCCTGGCTGTGTCCCCTCCCAACTCCTTGAGCACCCCCAGCCTGCTCTCTGATGGGATGGGAGGCAGAAAGGACCTTGACTGTGTACAAGTGCTGTTCAGCAATAAGGAAAACATCCCTGATTTACCAACATTTTTTCCAGCACAAATCCAAAACCTAGCCCCACTCCAGCTCCTGTGAAGAAAATTAACTCTCCCACAGTCAAAACCAGCAGAGCAGATAACTTTAGCAGATAGCTAGAGACAGGATTCTTAGAGACAGGATAACAGTATTGGCACTTGGCCATTGGAGGGCACTTAACAGTATCAGTTTGCTCCAAGTCCTGTCAGTTGTATGCGGATACACAGACGCCGTTTGTTTCATTTCCCAAGAACGCATTTGGCCAGGCTAAATGAGCTGCAATCTCATCTTTTTTTTCTGGTGGCTGCATGAACCATAAATAAATTTTATTGTTATAGATGTCAATCTCCTCAACAAATCCATCTAAGCAATCTCTTGCAAAATAATATCCTTCCAGTTAATTCTTTTTTTCAATTTCCCACTTAACGAAACATGAAGTTGTCCAAGAAACTCAGAAATGAATTATCTCCTCAGAACTTTTTGACAATTTGAACCTTTTCGTTCTTCATGGCTTATTGAACTGATCTACAGACCAGTCCTATTCCACCAGACTGCAAAAGAAGATGTTGACTGTGACACAGAGTTATGGTATTTTAGCATGAGCGAGAGTAGGTACTTCTCCTGATGGATAAATTTGATTTATGTAAGATGTCTGTTGGAAGTCCTTTTATTTTTTGTTTTTCAGTATGAATTAAGAGACCCTTAGTTACGCCAGCTTAAAAATGTCTTAACAGTCAGGTTTTGAGAAGTGGTGTGAAGTTGAGTTTCAATTTATTTGTTCCAGTAATGCCATAATGATTTTTTTGCCTTTTCTTTTATACCTCTTTTATACACCTTTATAGCCTTTTGTATTCTTAGTGTTTCTTTTTAGCCTACATTCCTAGACTTAATATTTTGTTGAGTTAGGAGACTAAACATTTTAGAGGCCTCAGACACCAAGGTCCTCTCTGGAACACATTTTGTAAACTAAAAGACAGGTCTGTCCAGGGGAGGGTTCCTCAGGGAGGAGGGTTCACTTAGCCTCACTCACTGGGGAATCTTTGATAGATATGCTAATTTGTAAGACCTATAATTTTATACCCGATCTATGGTGTGTGTGCATTTTGGGGTGGGCATTTCGATGTGCATTTTCGGAGTGCTCCACCTGGACGGAGTGCAACGAGGAATCCTTGAAATAAATACCGAGGTAAAAACCCCTTTTTCCCTTCTAACCGTGTTTGGCTCTGATTTTAAGAACAGGGATCAAGGCATCACTAGAGGCAGCTGCTCTGTGGAAGGTAAAAACCGTACCTACTACTCTTAAGTGCAGGAAGTCAAATGTCTTTCTCTCTGGTTTGCTTATCTAAACAACGGGCAGAGATTTGAAGCAGCCCCAGTATGCCAATTACAGGCATTTAATAAAGTCTTTTAATGTTTGTTTTGGGCACATGTCTTTTTATTGATCATTCAAATGACTGGCAGCACTCATGTTCCTTGGTGCTGAATAATAAAACTATATAGAGACAGTTAAGTTAAAAAAATGTTTCATCAAGGAGCCACACTCAAGCATTCTTACTCTATTGAAATTATTGTTCTGTTCACGTGTGTGATACTTTTTTCTCCCTCGTCAAGACCAGAAAAGAATGTTAAACCCAATGATGATAATTTTTGCTACCTTATATTCGTACTTGCATATCTCCTTTGAACCACACAAAAAAGATAAAATTATAGGAAAAGTTCATTGGAGTTGCAGGTTTTGAAATACACTTTGCCATGAAATAGGCTTTAATCCTACAAGCATGGACTTAGCTGAAAGTAAATGAATAGTTCCATTTGATTCAGTAATAATTTTCATGTAGATAAAATTAAAATAACATCTTTATTTTCATAGATGTACAAACACAGAATGGTTTGGGTTGGAAGGGACCTTAAAGTTCACCTAGTTCCAACCCCTTTGTCATGGGCAGGGACACCTTTCACTAGACCAGGTTGCTCAGAGCTCCATCCAGTCTGTCACTGAACACTTCCAGAGGGCTTCCAATTTGTACTGTTTAAATCTAAGACTACACTATGCTTCTATTTTTTCCTCAGAGCTGGATGAGTTGATGACTTGAGATTGGAAAAATAAGGCTTAGAAACAGGAAAAAAAAAATCATATATTATAGAGACCAATGTTATTCTGTTTATTATCTGCTTTTCACTCTTTTATGTGATAGCTACTGTTTAGGCATTAGGAAAACTTCACAGAGACTAGGATTTCTTACAGTATTTTTAATATTTATAGTTTTCTTTTTACCTTCATTTCTTGTTCTTTCAGCTGCACATAGTGAGACTTAAAATACGTATTTTCAGATCAAAAGGAAAGTGATTAGATACTCTTCCTTTCCCCAAATTGACTTGTTCTTCAGAACAGATTTATTCATTTACAGATTGTAGGAGTGTGTTCATTCCTTAATGAATTAAGAATTCATGAGACAGTCTTTGTCTTCCTTTTTTTTCTGGAGTAGTCTGTGCTGCTGCTGCTGTTTTGTATTGGTGCATGGTACTGTAACCTCTAACTTGTGTGAAACACTGTTGGCTTTTTTTTTTGCCTGAAGTGTATAGATTGTAGTTCCTCTTGGAAGGGAAAATGATACAGTTTCTTTGTTCATGCAGCTTGCTTAGGTGTATTCGCATGCTTCATTTTAATAATGGTTGAACTATAGAATCACCACAACTATGCTGTTGTAATATTTTCAGTATTACAGCGAGGTTCTTGCAGACTGTAGAATAATTTATGAGGAAAAAAACACAAATTCGTTCTTATTTCAAAAGGGCCAGAAGTGTTAAATCTTTACATTAGATTTTATCACTTCTCCAGACTGTTTCCTCCAAGTGCAATAAGCTAACATCCTTTTCAGTGTGCACAGTACGGATAAATGCTAATAAAATATCTGACGTCGTGGTGTGGGGTAGGGTTTACAAGCTGTTTCAAGCAGAGAAATGGTTAACGTAGGCACTGGCAAGACAGCAGATGGGATGATGAAATGCAGCTGCAAGGGATAAATGCACTCAGGAGAAGGCTGCAGAGGAGGGGAAGTGCCTAAGGAAGTAGGGAGAGCACTTAGAGGACTGCTGGTAGAAGGGCATGCTGTGAGGCTCAAGGTGACATGAGTCTCTGAAATTAGGGAAGAGGAAAACAGCTATGTGAAGGGGAAAAAATAAAGATGCACTTTTGGGAATGGGTTTGAGGATGAGTAAGTAAGAGCCTTTTTTTGTAGCAAGGCTGCCCCTGGCAGGGATGAGTCCTGGCACTCAACCTGTTTGTAAGGGCATGGGTAGGGTTCAGCTCCCCAAACTTGAAGTCTTTTATATGACAGAAGTTTGCATTTGAGCTTGTTGGTGTTGGCCCCTTCACTGTCAATGGAAAGAAACAGATGCTTTTAGGGCATGATTCATCTGACCTATTTTAAACACCTGCCTTAGGAGGAGTTGAATCATGCCCTAGAACTGTTTCTCTCTATTGACTATAAAGAGAGCCTAGGGCAACTAACTCAGATTTAAATACCTATATTATAGATATCTTGGCTTGGCTAGATATAAATGGTCCCAAAGAATACCATGTCAGTGCAGAAGTTAATGTTTGAATGTCATCATTGTGACAGCTCTGGAACATGAGCACTACAGCAGTTGCTCCGTATTTAACTCCACTGCTTTGTTTCTATTCAAGACATAAGCAGTAGGAGGTGGTGGTCTAAGCACAGCTGCCTTTTGCCACTGGATGTATGCTGAGGTCTGATGGCTGCTGCACAAACCTATGGCTCTGCCAATTGCCCTAAAGCTCTGCTGATTCTTAGGAATTGCTTCCCTTAGATCTTCAGGTGAAAACTTCACAAAGGAGAGAGAGAGAGAGGGAAAAAACCCAAAACACCCCAGGTCCTTCCTAACAACGAAATTTGGCAAGCCTACCAAGTTTCTATGTAGGCTAAACTATCTCACAGCACCGTTTGTCAAGGAGCACTTCAGTAATTATGAGGAAGATTGTGAAATTTTGCTGTGGAAGGGATAAGGTTGTCTTGGAGTGAGATTTGTACATGGAAAAGGTAAGGCTACCTTCACAGCAGCTATTTTTCCCATGAAAATATGCTCAGTTCTGTCTGAATGGCAAGCCTCCATGTACCTCAGTTGGCCTAAGCTTGACTTGGTATTTGTGGACATGTCTCACATGACGTCACTGTGTCACAGATTCCTAGCTGTGAAAGCAGGATTGCTGCTACAGCCCTCGCTTGCAAAAATGAATTGTACTGAAGCTTTTGTTTAGCATAAATGATGGCAGCCCTCAGAAAACCCGTGAGGAAATTAGTGATTGTTCTTTCAAACTACAGCTTGAATAATTTTAAGTAAATAAGATGTGGGGATAAGCATCCAACAATAATGAAATGTTGCATAAATGTTCATCAGACATGCACTATGAAGCTGATGTATTTACAAAGGCGTTGTGGGAAAACATTTTTAAAAAATGGGCTCTCCTAATACTGGTGTTTCCTAAAGAATGGGCCCTCCTAATTCTGGCATTTCCTAAAGGTTGAATATGAGTAAGTGACTTTGCAACCATAATAACATTCTTTGATGAAACGACTCCCTGGATGGATGAGGGGACAGCAGTGGATATTGTTTACCTTGAGTTCAGCAAGGCTTTCAACGCTGTCTCTTACAAGATCCTCATAGGCAAACTCAGGCAGTGTGGACTGGATGAGTGGACAGTGAGGTGGGTTAAGAACTGGCTGAACAGCAGATCCCAGAGTGTAGTAGTCAGTGGCACAGGGTCTAGTTGGAGGCCTGTCACTATCAGTTCCCCTCCAAGGTTCCATACTGGGCCCAGGGTTGTTTAACTTGTCCATCAATGACTCGGATGAAGGGACAGATGTATTCTTAGCAAGTTCAGTGATGACACAAAGCTGGGAGGTGTGGCCAATACCCCAGAGGGCCGTGCAGCCCTTTAGAAGGGCCTTTACAGGTTGCAGACATGGGCAAAGAAGGAACAATCTGAAATTCAGCAAAGGCATATGCAGGGTCCTGAACCTGGGGAAGAATAACTCCAGGCACCAGCACAGGCCGGGGGCCAACTTGTTGGAAAGCAGCTCTGCAGAGAATGACCTGGGAGCCCTGGTGGGCAACTAGCTGTCCATGAGCCAGCAGTGCTCTTTTGGAGGAGGATTGCTGTGAGGTTGAGGGAGGTGATCCTTCTCCTCTGCTCAGCCCTGGTGAGGTCAGATCTGGAATACTGTGTCCAGTTCTGGGCTTGTCAGTACAAGAGAGACATGGAGCTCCTGGAGCGGGGTCCAGTGGAGGGTGACAAAGATGGTGAAGGGACTGGAGCATCTCTCTTATGGGTAAAGGCTGAGGGAGCTAGACCTTTTCAGCCTTGAGAAGAGACAACCGAGAGGGGACCTCATCAACGCCTATAATTATTAAGGGGGGGGGTTGTAAAGAGGATGGAGCCAGGCTCTTCTCAGCAGTGCCAAGCAAGAGGAGAAAAGACAATGGACAGAAAGTGACGCACAGGAAGTTCAACCTGAATACGAGGAAGAACTTCGTTACTTTGTGGGTGACCGAGCACTGGAACAGATTGACCAGAGAGGTTGTGGAGCCTCCCTCACTGGAGAGTCAAGAACTGCCTAGATGCAATCCTGTGAAATGTGCTCTGGGATGACCCTGCTTGGGCAGGGAGCTTGGACCAGATGTCCCACTGTGGTCCCTTCCAACCTGACCCATTCGGTGGTTCTGTGATTCTTTAAATTAAAAATTTATGTGCAATATCAAAATATCTTAAGGTTTTTAAGGTTCTCTGTAATTATAAGTGTGTGTATATAATCTCTACAAACATAAGTTTGAGGCTGTGATTCTGTTTATAATATTTGTGCTAAGTGAAATATCTTCTGTTATTATCAAGCACAAGCTTAAAATCATTGCAATTTCTCTATAAGCCCATCACACACCCAAGTTTGGCATATCTTCTTTTTCTACAGTAGAAGTTTGGATATTTGTAAACACAACAGACTTGGCTAGAGGAAATAAATTTAGGTCAAAATACAGAACTGTATTCTATATTTATTCTTTACATTAACAGTGAGATGATATCATCACTGACCTTAAAGATGGCAATATTGGAATTTAAAAATTAATGGAATTAATTCTTCATTATTTTGTAGTTTAGAAAAAGTTCTGCCTATTTTTCATATTAATTATCCAATTATTTCATACCCAAAGTACAGAAAAGATAACTTTTCATTATCAACATTTTTCATTAAACCTCACCTTTAACAAACCAAAGCATGAAGAAGCCAGTCCATCACCATTAAGATACTTTTTTGGTTTTCAGTCTGTGTTCTGTAGATTTTCAGATACTATGCTTTTCTTTCACAGGCAATTGAAATGACTCAAGGAGAATTAAGTCTTTGCTTAATGAGTAGTACACAAAAATGTTTTCAGACTTGGCCCTAAGAAGTGAATTTTAATCGGGAAATATTTTTGTCAACACACTATACATTCACCTGGAATTTAAAAGAAGATTGTCCTTAATGGCACATTTAGATTATCACCTTACCTACATCTTTTTGTGTATATTTTATTCTGTCTCAGTGCTTCAAGTTTGTCTAAATCATCTTTAATGATCCTTCTAGTCCTATGTTTGATGATACTCCCATATAAGGGGAGAAGAGAACTGAAGTGGCACAAATGAGGTCTGCTCTCTTACTATAATTCTATGGTTGCTGAAGCTTTTTTATAGCTAAAAGAGAACACATCCAACCTCCTGTTCTAGTAACAGGGGTAGGGGAAGGCCTGATTAGGAGAAAATTTCAGGATGATCCAAAAGTGTATTCATTGCTTATTGTATTTGCATTATATGTCAAGTTCTCTTTATGTTCCAATGTTGAATGAAAGGACCTGAGACTTGTATTTAAAAAGAAAGGAATATTTAACTGATAGTACAGAATTATAGAAATAAAATATGAGTATTCCCAAATTACAAGGCATGCCTTACTATAGAAGCCAGGTAAAACAGATGAGGTTATTTGATGAAAAGTTTGGTGGAAAGGGGAACTCTCCCATCCAGATAACCAAGCAGTTTAACAAGGCTGCCTAGAGCTCCAGTTAAAACTGTCTCAGATTAGTTTAATTAATTTCCCTTTTGCATGAATAAAAGGCAAGGTCAGGAGTGCTGCTAAGAAAGCTAACACTGATTTTTTAAGGTATCTACTTTTTATATACTCTGAGTTGTTAATCACATTTGATACATTGGTATCAAATCTATTATTTGCAGGGTTGGTTTAAAAGAATATCAAAGATATGTGGATGAGCCTTTTTGAAGGAAAGGCTATCAACTTCTTTGTTGATAGAAGTTTCTGACTTTCTAGCTGCCCACACTGTACTTGTGTATTTTTACTGTTACTGAATACTACTTGTCACTAAGGCATAATACTGTTTCTGACTTCTGACTAAATGAAGAAAATATCTGAGGCAGACTAATTTATTACTTCCATTACCTTAAGGTATGATTTGCATATGTAAAATAAATAGGGAAAATGACAATTTCCCATTAATTTGTTTGAACAAATAATTGTAATTCAATACTAATGAACTCTCTGCATTAAGAAACATGTGGATGTAAATAAACCTCATATCTGGGATCTTGAATGTTTACTCATATTTATACACATACATATATGCATAACTACATACATGGTAATTTTTTTTTTAACATGAAACTTTTGGTCACTTTTAAGACTTCTTTCATTTTCAATATCAAATTTGTATTTCCCTTTGCTGGGATTTTACAATGCTGTACCTGAAAAGGGTCTTAATCTTTGGTATCTAGTGGACTTAATTCTCACTGATTGGCTTCTTGCAATTGCTGATTATCTTTTTCCCAGAAGGAAGCAGTAGCATAAGTCTACCCTATATTTGATTAACAGGTCTGACACACACTCTGAAGACTCACTTGAGAAATACGTTCTGAGTGCTTCGTGATAACAACAACAGAAACTGCATGAGACTTAGCAAGCTGAGGGAGTAGAAAAACTTCAAGGGAAGAGAAAAAATAAAGTAATACCTAACACTTTTGAAGCTTTAGAGCTAAATCCTAATAATTTTTATTCTGGGAAGTGCATGGCTTGTCTGCCAAAACCTTTATAAACTCTCCTGTGACCTTTCTAGTGTGGCAATTTTTATATCACTAAGGACAGGCAAAATGGGTTAAGTCAGTCACTGTCCACCTGGGTGTTCACCTGAAGTCCAACCACAGCTGATTTTTTAGTGATTTCATTGCCAGTTAAATATAGAATATGAGGACTTTTTTTGTATCCCTATATGGTAAACATCCACTCCCCCTTTTGCAATTCCAGCCAGATAAATGCCTACTTTTTGGTATTTAGGAAGTACTTGAGGTGCTCAGGAACAACCTGCTTAAAGATTCAGTGTGGTGAATTTGGTGAGTTGGAAGGCAGTTCAGGGTTTAACTCGCTCTGGAAACCAGCTGCAGTAGCCATCACTTGTCCTTATGACCCAGGAGCACCAGAGGAGTAACTGTGATAATAAATACTGGTGATCATGCAGACTTCAGTCACTGTCTTACTTGGCACTGATAGGTGGCCAGGTCTCCTTTATTGCACTGTGATGTAAATGGACAAACTGAGAGCTGATTTAATAAAATATCCATTAACTTTAGCAAAAAAAAAAAAAAAAAAGCCTAGGCTTTAAATGCCTTTTTTTTTTTGTGATGTATTCAGATTGGGGTTTTTTTGTTTGTTTGGTTTTTTTTCTTCACTTGGTCATAAGTGCTTCCCTTTTTGGTTATGAAAGCAACCACTATCATCACTGTAGTGCAATAAATGCATAACAATAGCTTTATAGGTATAAAAGTCAAAATGCTATTAGTGCTGAGAGGCATCATTTTACCAACTAGATCCTGTATGGAAGAACCTAATTTTTAATAATATTATTTGCTTATTGTTATGTATTCACAAAATTAATAGTCAATAAAATTTCCCATGCACTTTCTCTTTTGAACGGAAATACTTTTTCCTGTCAGGTGCCATGTCATTAAAGAGCATTTGTTAAATTAAAATTGCACCTGGGCTGAGAGTGTTCACAACACTTAATGGACTTTTTGCAGTTTGCTTCCAAGTACTTGTCTACTAACAAGATTACAGGCATATTAAGATGGGTGTATTTGTGCGGGGAAATTGTGTGTGCAAAAATAAAGCCACTTTCAGCTGCATGTCTTTTGAGCCATAAATTTATTACAGAGAAGGTGAAGCAAAGTAAGCATCTCTCCTGACATTGATGCTGTAGTATGGCAAGGCACTGAGCTGTAGCAAAGGAGAAGTAAGATTGGTGACTGCCCCAGGTACTCTGAAATAAAAAACTTAAATAGCAGGGAGATCTGAGCCTGTCCTGCAAGAAGGGTGGTGTGTCCTGGGTGGCACGCTGGTGGCAGGCAGTAGCTATAAACATCTGGAGGTGGGAATGTGGAGAATCACTCTCAGGAGAAATCAGCTCCCCTCCTTCCCACCCCATCTTTATGCCACAATATTTTCTTACAGTTCTTCTGCAATAACCTACATTTAGTGAGAGCTTTGTTACACATTTATGGTCTTGTGCAATTTGATAACTCCTCCAGACAGCAGAGTAACTTTCCAAAATACAAGCATATTATTTCCGAAAATTGTCAGGGTCTCAGGAGATTTCATCAGTATTTATAAAATGTCTTTAGATGTTTCTGTGAAAGGTGTTTTATACTGTGATAGCTGTTGTGGAACAGGCCCTCCTCTCTCCCTGCCTCCATCTATCCTATACCTAAAACAAACACCTCTACAGTGGTAATGAGAAATTTCTGTAACACAGAGACAATTTTTTTCCTCAAAGGGCCGTGCCATCCGTTCTATGGGATTCTCTACATTGGTATTCAAGTCTTGCTGTGGTAGCATGGCAGAGCTAATCACATCAATACAACGTTCTGAACTGGGCCTGAACCAAAAATACCAGATTGACTCTAAGTCATAGAGGCATTTTGTCCCACTCTAGTCTCATCCTAAACTGAACTTCTCTCTGTTGCCTCCAGTACACGGTCCCAGCAGAGAGAAGACACCACAGAAGCAGATTGAACTGCTGCCCTATCCATGAGGCTGTCTCAGCATTCCTTACCTGCACATTGTTCAGCTGAACATCTGGCTGGTTTTGGGTGGTTTCTCTTTTAATTGCTGTCCCAGCCTTTGTCATGCTACACATTCCTTGTTTCATATAAGCAAAAACCTGATTCATTATCTAGTTGTCTTGTTCTGGATGGG
This sequence comes from Daphoenositta chrysoptera, assembly GCA_013397915.1. Classification (NCBI taxonomy): domain Eukaryota; kingdom Metazoa; phylum Chordata; class Aves; order Passeriformes; genus Daphoenositta; species Daphoenositta chrysoptera. The sequence goes on from VZRO01004637.1 coordinate 68,060, forward strand.
TCACTGAACTGTTTTCTAGATTGTGTCTCCTGTTACCTGCATTGAATGGAAACAATGTGTGGCCTATGAAGTACAGAGAACTGACAGCTATAGCTGTTTATGGTTTGCATCTTTCAAAGAGAAAGAATTGAGATTGCACTTTCAGCTTCAACATGGAAATAAACAGGCACTTTCTAAAAGTGTCGTATTAGGTTAAAATCGAGGGGAGCAACACAGAGGCAGATTACAAGAGTACAAATGATCCAAATCCAAATTAGAAACCCTACTTTAACTTTCAGAAGTCAAAAGATGGAAAGAAATATTTTTAGTTCTGCATATTTGATCACAAACTAGTGTAACAATAATATTGCAAAATAGAGGTAACACTCTTTCACTAATTGTCAAAACATCCTTTAATGGTGGTATTTCTCCAATTGATACTTATTACTACAGGATATGTCTCATTTTTATAGGTTTTTTTCCTTCTTTCAAATATACTGATTTTAATATGCTACTAGCTAAGATAGTACTTCTTAAAAATGTCAGAATTTTTGAATAATAACATCAGAAAGAAGTCTTGCTTTTATTAAGGAACAGAGGGAAATAGAAATTATGTTTCCACCTTTTGTAACTGGAAGACTGAACCTTATCTTGATAAAGTCTGCAGAGATTAACCCCATGTACAGAAGCTAATTAATATATTTTAAAAATGACCAACCTTTATATGTTTGGGGTTTTTTTTTTAGAAAGGACTGTGTGCGTTATGTCTCTAACCTGTACCTGTATGACACTATTTGCATAATTTTCAGCATTCAGGGAACTGCAGCTATCTACAAATTAATGGCAAAGGGAAACATATTTCCTAACTGCAAGAAATCAGAAAATCTTTTTGGGGCAGATTAACCTTTACATTGGTCCAAACAGGACAACCAGTGGGAGAGATTAATTGCTGGAGATGGATGATTCAAATATGCATGTGCAGCATCATCACCAAAGGAACTTTAGGCAGCCAGGTCACCCCTGAATGACTATACTGGTTCCAGGAAATAGAAGCAGTACTATTATGAACGGGTACTGTAAATCAATGTCAAAATGAAAAATCTTGAACAATTAGAAAGTAATAATATTGTACTGTTGAAAAAAAATACTAAGACTCAGCAATAAATTTATTTGAGTGGAAGATCCATATGTCCTCCAATAAAATTAAAAGACTCATAAGCCTTCATTTCAGTTAAAGATTTATAACTCATTACCATGAGAGTAAGACTGAACCATAAATTCTGGAGGAAATGTAGAGAATAGCCAGCAGGAATTCCTTTTTTTGTGTGTATATAGATTGAATTATTAAGCTGGTCTCACAACATTATTTTTAAACTTGATGGTCATGTTTTTATTTTGTAATTTCACCTTGTTTTGAAGATTTACCCTCCCCCCTCCCCCACCCCAGATTACACTTCAGAATATTTCTTCTGATTTAAAGAAAAGTGTTTTATTGTCTGGTGGTGTATCCTACCTATGGCTTGCAACATTTATTAGGAGGGAAGTTCAGATCCATGTTTTCACTTTTGAGTTTTTCAGGGGTTTTTGGGAGTGGAAGGCATACTTGGAGAGATTTGGTAACAAGACAAATCCATACATTGCATCATGCAGCACAGTGTCATGTCTCTAATGGTCAGCTGTAGCAGTTGCTGGAGACAGGACAAGCATACTGTGAACTTTCTTTTCACTAATTATGCCAAATTTCAATAGTTAAAATTTAGGAGGCTTACCTTTCATACTTTCAAGGTGACAAAACAATTGCTAAGGGTCAGAAGGGAATACATCCTAAAAACTTGAAAGAAAATAGATTTTCCCCTAGGCAACATCAACTGCTTCTTAACATTCCTAACTTTTCAACATCTGAGAATAAACAATCCTGGAGACTAGTGTTATACCAGAGTTACTGTGGTTTTGCAATATCTAATGCCTTAAAAAAAATAGTTTATTGTTTCTTTATTCTTTTCCAAAACTGATAAATAGACAATATTTGTTATGTATCAGAAAAATTAGAATGAGATATGTTTTTCAATTTCATTGCTGTGTTCTCAGGGCTGTAGGTTTGTCTGCATATGCTATTTTCAGTTGATAAATTATGTTTTCTCTTATTATATACAGACCTATATATAGTACATAGTGACTTTTCCCCCTCATATATAACTAATTTCTTCCATACAAATGTAAATTTTAAGGTATTTTTCAAAATCAGGCAGAGTGAGCATGCATTAACCAGGAAGTTAATGCACAAAGGCAGCAGGCTTTTTCTTTCTTTTTCTTTAATTTCCAGCCAGCTTTATATGTGTTCAGAGCTCAAGGGAAGGAGTTAAAAACAGCCACTGAGGTCAACAGGTAATTATTAGTAGCAGGCAAAGGTAAATTTGTCTGTTTTGAAGGGGGTGTTTTCATATAAAGACATCAAGAGGGCCTCCAGCTTGCTTTCAGAGCAGGTTTTTACTAGATAACAGATAAGTACTCTTGAAGAAGCTTCATTTCACAGACCTGTTTCACCTTTCTTCAACAGTGCTGTCATGATGTTTCAGGTGGATTTGAAAGAAGGCTGAGTGGTTGTTCACCTCTGCTTGCCCTCTTCATACCCTGGCCTCCGGGTGCTTGGGAGGGAGCTGAGCTAAATTATCCCTCTTCTGTGAAGCAATTGTGCTTTTCCTATTCCTAACTTGATTTTTGGGCCACATTCAGGTATGACCCCAGTAAGGATAAGGCTCATTCCCAGGAGGGAACATCCTCCTGCTCTTCTCATGATAAAGCCGTCTTGCTCCTTATTTTTGAGAATGCCACCAGAGTTTTTTACCTATCCCTGCTGGTATCTGCAATAACTCGTGCTTGTATCAGCAATAGTGTGACCAGCAGGATTGGGACAGTGATCCACCCTCTGTGCTCAGCACTAGTGAGGCTGCACCTCAAATCCTGAGTTCAGTTTTTGAGTCCCTCATGAGAAGAAGGACATTGAGGAGCTGGAGCGTGTCCAGAGAAGGGCTGGTGAAGCTGGTGAAGGTTCTGGAGCACAAGTCCTGTGAGGAGCAGCTGAGGGAGCTGGGGTTGTTTAGCCTGGACAAGAGGATGCTCAGGGGAGACCTTATTGCTTCCGACAACTACAAGGCAGGAAGGGGGAATGTGGTCTCCTCTCCCAGCTAACAAGTAATAGGACAAAGGGAAATGGCCTCAGGTTGCACCAGGTGAGGTTTAGATTGAATGTTAGGAAAAAGTTCTTCATGGAAAGCATTGGCAGGCATTGGAAGATGCTGCCCAGGGAAGTGGTGGGGTCACCGTTTCTGGAGGTATTAAAAGATGCTTAGAGGCAGCACTTGGGGACATGGTTTAGTTGTGAACTTGGCAGTGTTAACTATGTTAACAATTGGACTTGATGGCTGTAAAGGTCTCTTACAAGACCTCTGTGGCTCTATGATTCTATGATACTGTATAATTTTTATTTGTACTTTCATCATGCACCACTGACCTATACAGTCATATAGTTACTATTTACATTTTGTTAATGGAGTTAAAAGACACAGGAAAAATACAAAGGTTTTTCATCCTGACAGAAGTTCTTGAAGTGCAAGTTCATAGCCTTTACCTGAAGATCAACCTTTTCCTTCAGATTTATTGTGTAGAGAAGTCTAATCCAAAGTCTAAGTTTTTCAGTGCATATACATAAGATTTTGTATATGAGTAATTTTCATAATTGTATATGACAAGTAAGGATACAAATCCAAATTTATAACATAAATAATATCCTTTATAAATTTAAATTTAATTTAAAAATACCATTTAGTTTCTGAAAATAAGATATAGTCATGGTCATCGTAAAAAGGTAAAGACAGATGTGTAATAAATACCAGAGTGTAAGAGGATGAGAAGAATATTTGCATAATATGAGATAGAAAAAAACAGAGTTACCATATACAAAATCAAAAGAAAAAGAATTCTGTGTGTGGAGTATTTGGCAGCTTGTTCTTTTCAAATGACATGCTTACCTAAATCTCCCCTTGTAAATACTTAGAGAATAATTGGTATGAAAGCTGTTATTGTTTTCCTACAAATGCATGCTGATGATTAGTCCAATATATTTTAATTTATTGCAGTGCTAAAAGCAGTGTAGTCAAAGACTGTACTATTGCTATACTGAAGTAAAAGCTGAATTAAGGACAAGAAAAATAAAATATATTAGTTATTAGATACGTATCACTTTTATAACCTAATTACACGTTTAATAGTTTTTAATGTGTTGGAGTAGAAAAAAATGGTAATGAAAATGCTTGAGCTAATTTTAAATCGAGAGCACCCTACTAGAAGAAAATTTATAGGGTGACAGACTTTGCATCTGGGGAGAAAGTTTGGTGGGAAATGGCAGGATCAGCTGGTGTTTCACTAATTAGTGAGAACCCAGATGGAACAGCTGTCTGCTTTTGTGTTCAGAAATGCTGTGGTGTAGAGAGGAAAAAAAAAAGAACACCTAACCCAAAATTAGTAAATTAACTTTCCTACAAGAAGTCATATCTTGAAGTAGTTTCTGGATACCTACCATTGTGTTCACAAAATGCAACTCGTCAGTTTAATCTGAGTGTAAGAGTTTTTGCAGAGTACAAAGTAATTCAATTTCTAGGAAATGGTTAATTTTCAAATTGGTTCATAATGAAACTTCTCTGCTCTGAATGGATTTATGCCCGAAGTTGCTCTCTTATCTCCTAGTAGGGCGTTCTGTTTTGGTAGATGAATGAAAGAATTGTAAGGGTAATCATATGCAGGCAGACAATATTGAGGCTTTAAAGAAACACCAGGACTAAGTGCAGATCTGTAGCCTTTTAACAAACCCTTTTTTTCCCATCTGCCACACCCTTCAAAGCAGTAATCTGTATAGCAGCACTAATGAATACAGATTTTGGGTTCCTCATACTGCTTGGAAAGCTTCCCGGGCTTTAGTCCACATTTATACTCCCAGAACTCTGGAGCCCGGTGTAGGCAATACATCTTGTACAGGCCACATATTATTGTTACCTGAGTTATAAATTGGTGTGGGGCAGAACTAAGTGGTTTGTGTTCATGCTGCAATGAAGTATGGAAAAGTCTCTCATTTGGCTACCTATTGCAAATGCCCTGGAGCTGCAATACTGGTGATGGAATAAGGCAGAACAATAGAATCATCATAGAACATTTTGGGTTGGAAGGGACCTTACCAAGCATCTAGTGGCAACTCCCATGCCATGGGCAGGAAAACTTCCACTAGACCAGGTTGCTCAAAACCTTGTCCAACCTGGCCTTGAACACTTCCAGGGATGAGGCATCCACAACTTCTCTGGGCAACCTGTTCCAGTGCCTCACTACTCACAGGATTTCTTCCTTGTATCTAATCTTAACCTGCCTTCCTTCAGTTCAAAGCCATTACTCCTTGTCCTATCACTACAGGCCCTTGTAAAAAGTCCTGTCCAGCTCCTTGTAGGCCCCCTTTAGGTACTGGAAGGCTCTGAAAGGCCTCCCGGAGCTTTGTCTTACTACGGCTGAACGATCTCAATTGTCTCAGCCTGTCTCCACAGCAGAGGTACTCCAGCCCTCTGATCACCTTCATGGCCCTCCTCTGGACTCGCTCCAACAGGTTCATGTCCTTTTTCTGTTGGGGCCCTCAGAGCTGAGCACAGGACTCCGTGTGGGGTCTCAAAAGGCAGAATCACCTCCCTGGACCTGTTGGCTGCTCTTTGGATTTTGGGTTCCTGGGCTGCAAGAGCACGTTGCCAGCTCATGTTGAGCTTCTTGTCAACCAACAACACCCCCAGGTCTTTCTTATCAGGGCTGCATCAAGTAGTGTTAGCTGGAGTTGTGGGGAGGCCTGCTTTCCACGTTTCCACGTTTTCTTCAGGTAACTTCAGGTTTAGGGCTGAAGGAAGTGTGTGACAGCTCCAACATAGATAATTTTGAACTGTCATCAAATCACACCTGGAGTGAATCCATTTGTTCTTCCAGGGAAGTCCCTCCCATTTTTGTCTGGACCTGACTTTGCTACCCCTCTGCTTCTCTTGCAAAAGTATCTGTATAGAGATAAACTTATTCTTGGGTTTGGGCAAGTTACACCAAGACTGTAACACAGAGACATTACCATGAAGTATGCTAAAATGGAGTAAGGTATAATTCCTCATGCAGCTTAAGTGGATCTAAATGACACTGCTGAGAAAGGCGGTGTGTTGGCATGGCCACCCCACCTGCCAGCATCCCCTGACCTGGGCACACAGCTTGTGCCTGCTTAAACCAAAAGCAGGGTGGCCCAGTGAGGCCTCCTCGCCCACCCAGCTGAAAACGCCCGGCAGAAAGGGGATGGACCTTGGTTTCTGGTGGCTGTGCTGCTGCACAGTACATCTGCACCAGGCCTTCTTGGCAGCTGATGTGCCGGGTTAGATGTGCCACAAGGTGGCTGCGTTAACTGTGTCTTCACAGTATGGGCGTTTGAGTTGCCTTGAAATAGCTGCACATTCAGCCTCATCAGCTCTCTTTTGTAGACAAGCCTTCCAGCTTGTTACAGCACCTTTTTTTGTGACTGGGGAGAACGATGTGTGCTTTAGTTTTCTAAGTTTACATCTCAAAAGACTTTTGGATCCTGGACAAAAAGTAAATACTAAATCCACAAAAATCTTATTTATTATAAAACTGAGGATTCGAGGAAGATGGGAATTGATGTGAGAATTGACTGTTATTCCATTCAGAGTTATTACCACCTTCAGATTTTTATTGGGTAGGAAGTAAAATCCTTGTTAATAATAATGTTATTGTAAAGAGTAATGCCCTTATTCCCTTGGGCAACTGACTTCATTAAGTGTGCATGATCTTTAAACTGGCAGGCAGGTGGGGTGAATGCAAGCTCTAGTGATAATCACTTGCTTGGTGGACTCACCTTAGTGCTCTTTCTTTCAAATCTCAGGCTTTTTTTTCTTCCATGATGTTTAATATTTTAGAAAGTGGCTGTTGCAACAATATGTAAAGGGACCTGACAGGAATAAATTGAAAATGCTACCCTTTTCTTTTTGTGACCCCATGGGTTTTTGCTGGATTTGGAGATTCAAGATCTTTCTTAGGGTGAGGCATAAAGCTGTATAGGATAACACCACCTGGGGAGTATCTGTTTTGTTTAGGATTTCTGCAGGCTGATGTTTTCACCTACTGTTTGCCTAATAATTGCATTTAACAAAATTGTATTCCTTTTCTTCCCCTATAACTGTTGTTTTCTTCTTTCCCAAGCCTGCATTTTTAATGTTTTGCCTGTTAATTTGATACTTGCATCAAAAGTCTCAGGATTTTTGGTCATAGATGAACACAATACAAAGTAATAGATTTCTCCTCATTGATTTCATCTGACATGTTATATATACTTATATTTTGTTCACATGAATAGGATGACCACTTAGTAAAGTTTTTGAACAATCAGTCTTTTTTTTGACGAGGTGGAAATCTGAAAAGGGAAATTTTCCTGATTTGTAAGTACAATGGTTACTGATGAACACATATAAAGCCATAATAAAGTTGAGTAATAGCACATACCAAAAAAGAATAGTTGAAGAAAGATGAAACTTCATGAAAATCTTTCCCTAAGATTTTTTCCCCTTCTGGTGTTTTTCATAGTATCAAACTGGGTAAACTTCTTGATTTAGTATTCTTTGGGGTTGCCAAAATAGTAAATTAATTCAAAATAAGCAGCTGAACAAACTTTTTTTGGGGCAGAAATTAAAAAAAAAGTTTTTAAAGGAGAAAACCACTGATTTTTAATTCTACTTTATTTTCATTTTAGATAGAGATTTCAAGAAAGGGATTCAAATCATGCTCCTCTTCCAGAGTATCTCTGTTCTGTAACTAATTTCAGATATTACACCTTCAAAGGGAGGTCCAGTTGCAAGACAACCTGGAGTCTCTCAGGTGTCACCTCTCAGTTCCTTCAGCAGGAGAAGGAATGACCTAAGAAAGGAACGAATTTTAGTTGCCAAATAATATTTTCATATTAGACCAAGCCGAGAAAGTTTTTTTTGGTTTTATATTTATTTACTGAATAATAATGTTTAAAGTCTTTATTTTGAGTGAAACATGAAGTAAAGTTGTTATAATAGAGATTGTCTAGAGAAAATAAAAAGGAATTTTTATTCTGATATAAACTTTTTGATAGTTTGGGAGGATATTAATGTTTTAGTGAATTGAGGTTTAGGATGATGCTGTACTTATCAAATCTGTCCTAAACAACTCAGAAGGTATAGCCTTGTAAAATATGCACCTCTTACTTTTTCTAGAAGTGGTTTCATTAGATATGTGTTAGTTTAATGTTTTCTGCAATGAACACAAAGTGGATGAAGAAATGTGCCTTGCTTTTTACCCATTTTTCAATACCTGGAATTTGGATTAGAAAACCATCACAATTTACTACATTCCAATAATACTGAGTATTTATTTTAAATGTGCTGCAATGGAAAAAGCAAGCTTATTTTTGTTTTACTACGAAACATTAGTCCAGTAAGAATGATTGAATAGCTGTTATTTCTCTTGAAACCATAAACTTCATCAAACTTTCATTCACTAGTTGTTTCTTGTCTTCTTGGTGTCAAGTTATGAGAAAAAAAAAACCCTGCAGCAGTTACATAATTTAATTCTGGTGAAAGAATTGTTGCCTTAGCTTAAGACAGAAAAAAACAATTGCAGTTGCTATCAACTTCTAAAGGGCAGAATTTCATGTAGCAGGGCACATAAGTGATTCTGTTTTGAATTACCGGGCACTTGAATAGGTCTAACAAATTGTATTTTTTAACTTATGGCCTAGGGAGATTCTTCAGTCACTTACAGTACTCTATGAGAAGTTAAATTCAGTGATGTATTTTCAAATTTTTCAGAGGATTTTGAGGCTTAATCTTTCATTACTGAACTTTTGTGCTTCTAGCTAACATTGATGAAATTGTACATGTGAATAAGTAAGTGAAGCAAACGAGTGTATTTTGAGGTGGTTTGATTTTCTGCATAAATTATCTTGTTCAGATATATATGGCATGCTGCTGCAATGCTTCGGGTCCTTTCACTTGTTTGTTCAGCCAGGAAAAGATGAGCAAACCTGTAATGGGAAAATCTCATACAAGAATGGAAGTTTGTGAGGTGAAAATTAGATGAATTTTTGAAATATAGGTAGTTAGAGAAAGGCTTCTGAGGAAGGAATGAAGCAAAGGTCACTGTGGGACTAAAAGTAAGCAAACCATTGTCAGGAGCAGAAGTCTCTCGTGGATTTGCAGCACTGTGAAAAGCTGTGCCCAAGCAAGAGGAGGGTAAAGACCTTTCTAGGATTCTGTGTTGATATGAACTTTGATACCCAAAAGGGGCTTTTTTATCTTGGGTTTTAAAAAAATCCCAGAGCATCCAAACCACATAGGTACAATCAACTTCTGTGGTGTACAGTGAAGCAGGCTACTTAGGGTGCTGGCATTCCTCACACCTACATGGAATCAATGCTCAAGGATTACTGAGAGGCAGCACCACATCTTCTTCCACCAACACAACCCCACCTCTCCTTGAGCCCCAGGCCAAAGTCCTATGATGCTTGAAATCTGTGCTGGAACTGTTGTTTAACACTTTCTGTGAAATAGCTCTACCAATAATAATTATATGGAAAGCACTGTCCTTCAGGAGCAGGAGCAGGAGCAGGGGTCAGACCCAGTCTGTGACCCTTCTGTGCCTACCAAGGGTGAACAAAGAGGCTGTTGAAAATTCAGTCTGAGTGACATCTTTTAAAAGTGCATTTTGTATCCTCTTGGGGACTAGGTTTTGGGTTAGACACTTCCTTCTTTCTGTTTATCAAAAAAACATTAATTTTTTTAGCTCAAGATTTCAACTTATCTAAACCTACAGTTATTCTTATAGCACTTTATTTAAGAGTTGAATTTTCAATACAAAGTAGTAATAATAAAAATAAAAGCCTAACAGCCAAGAATTGCTTAATGTAGTGGTGTCTGGGAAAGCACAAATCCAGTAACTCTGATATTGTGTCTGTGTGTGCTCACATAGCCCTTAGATTTCTTTCCTTACCCGTCTAAATAAGAGAAGCCAGCAGATCTTCAGGGCATTCTCTGGTAGTAGGACTTGGAACAGGGCTACTCTGCTCATGGAGGTCTCTCTGAGTGCTTCACCCACTGCTCTTCTAAGGTCTGCATACCTCAGCAAGGCTGGCTCAAGGCTTGCCCGTGCATTGACATGGTTGTACATTGTCCGAGTGTTTTTATAGTGACCACTGTGTACTCAGAGACCAGGCACACAGTTGCAAGCCAGAGTTCCTTAGCTCCTTCTTGCCAAACAAACTGTTGTCCTGGAAAGAATAAGTTTCACATCATAAAAATTCAGCTACAGCCACGTACATGAGTCACCTCTAATAAGGTTTCTCATTGTCTAGAAGAGGAAAATAACGGTATTTGAAGAAGAATGAACTCAGATGTGATTGATTCATCTGACCTGACATTCAGGCAGGTGTTTACAAAGCACATGGTTGAGTATTACTCAGCTGTGAAAAAATATGTACTCCATACTTGTCCTATTTCTCTGTAAATTCTCAGCCAAAAAATTATTTATTTTTTGAATTAATGTGTACCATGCTTTGTTTGTTTGAAATACTTTTTTTTTTTCAGATCACACTCTTCTACAAACTGTTTTGCTCAAATCAATATTTGCTACATTTATTCTCCAAGGTGTAGAGTGATCCTATGACATCCTCATACCTTGAAAGAGCTGGTGACATCCATGTCTGTTTACAATACTGAGTATTTTGCAGCACTGAACTATGATTACCCTTTTATTTTTTTTTGATCTCTGCATCTGAGTGTCTGCTTGAGGAATCTCTTGTTTCTTAACATTATTATTTTCAGCTTGTGTACTTTTGTTTAGTGAAAGTTTAAAATGGGCATGTAAAGGATTAGTCTGTTGATTGCATGGGGTCCCTTTCACAGCAGCCAGTAGAGTTGCCTACACTGTTCCTTTGCATGAATTCCCTTTTCCCAAAGGACAACTGAGGAATAAATTGTCCCCTATTCCCCTTTTGCCATACAGGTGTTTATTGATTGCAGTGAAGATAGATATATGTAAAGTAACATGCAACACTGGTTCTAACAGAGCATTCAGATTAAATTTATGCTAGTTGAAATGACCTTTGAATTCAGACACAGTCTGGGCATATAAGGGAAGAAAGGGTTTTCTTGAAATATAATTATTCTTAGTGAGTTACAGACTTCCCAAGTCCTGTGCTTAGTGTTTAAGGCTACATATATATGAAGAAAGTATATTAGAGAATTAATTAATAAACTGATACATGGACTCTCTCTTTTTTATTTTAAAATAAAACCTCAAAGCCCTTAGACTTTGAACAAAACCCCCCACCTGCCTTTCCAAAGTGAGCCTTGTTGTGTGTGAAGTATTGTAGTATGTCATTTTCAGATAGGAAAAACACTATACAAGGGATTTGCTAAAAGGCTGGACAAAGAGAATGTGACACATTGGTGAATAGGGTGGGTGATTTAGTAACAGGAGGCATGGATAAGGCTGATAGATTCAATGTCCTCTTTACCTTAGACTTCAGAAAAGTCTCTCAGGCCCCGGGCTCAGTGAAAGGTTTGGATGAAGAGGAGAATGACTAGCACAGGATGAGGACAGGACCAGATTGGCTGCATTCAAGGCTGCCTAGAGACCTGACTGATGTACTTGCAAGGCCACTTTCTGTCATCTTTGAAAGTCAGTGAGAACAGGATAGGTTCCCAATGAGTGGAAAAGGAAATTGTTGGACTTGTCTCTATGAAAGGCAAAAAGGACAATCCGGGGAACTACAGAGGTTCAGCCTCACTGTGACCCCTGGGGGTGCTTTATAAAAGGTCTTAGAGCACATTTCTGGGCACATATAGAAGGTAACTGGAGCCACCATCACTAGTTTTCCAGGAATAAATCACATCTGACAAACTCAACTGCCTTTTTTGGAAAAATTTACTGGATTGCTGGACTAGGGGAGAACAGTGAATGGCATTTACAACTTAAGCAAAGCTTTCAGCACCATCTACCACCATATTCTTCAGTCCAAGTTAGGACATTCCAGACTAGATAATGGACTACGAAATGGGTGAAAAGAATGGATGATCAGGCTAAAGTTCAGTGGTTGTGCTGTACCTGGATGTCATTTAAAAGTGCACTACTGCAGGGGTCTGTCCTGGGTCCTACCCTGTTCAAGAACTTTGTCCATGTCCAACCAACTTGGAGAAGGAGATGGAAGGCAGCATCAACAAACTGAAGCCACCAATGTGTTTGAGGGTGGGGCTGCCATCCAGAAGGGTGTAGGTAAACAAGAGGAGTCATGAAATCCAACAAGGCCTTATGTGAAGGCCTGCAGTGGGGGTGGTCAAATTGGTCAGTGCTGTGGCAGGCTGAGGAAGAGGGGCTTATTCAGCCTGGGGCAGAGATGGCTGCAGAGGACCTAACCACAGGCACATGGTGCCTACAGGGAGGGAAATGAGAAGTCTAAGCCAGTCTCTGAGGCAGTGGCCACAGACAAAAAAATGGGAAAAGTGACATCCTTTTATAAGAGTATTCTCAGGAGGACACTTGGGCAGTGGGACAGGACATGCCCATACAGACTGTGCAGTGTCATTCTTGCAGGGTTTCAAGATAAAATAGGGTAAAGCCCTGAGTGACCTGGTTATACGTCAGAGCTGACCCTCATATGAGCAGGAGGTTGGACTATAAACCTTTTGATGTCCCTTCCAACCTGAGTTATTCTGTGATTGAACAGAAATAAAATTATATTTGACTTTCACAGAATGTAAAGTAATATGTCAATTTTTGTGTGTTCAGACAAGATTTTTAAATTGGGAAGTGAGGGATTGAGCTGTCTCAGTGTGTTCTTTCCAGAGTTTGAGCATCAGTATTAATAAGCACTGGTTATGCAGAGGCAGAATAGATGAAAAGAGGGAGATTTATCTTTTGAATTGGTGGCGTCTTCACTTCGTTTCAATCATAAGAAAGTATTTTACTTAAGAGCTGGAGCCCATATACTTCAATTTCTTGTAGATAAACTGATTCCGGTGTGATTATTTACTGGATGTATTCCATCGAGTATAGTGTTTAATGTTTCTCTGACTGATTGTTCTGACAGAAATTCCTTATGTACTCATATAAAAATAAAAAGGGAGGCAGGGAGCTTGAGTTAGCTGCCTTCCAAACAACAAAATCATAAATCCACTACTGGGTTGCTTTTCTTCCCTTAAGCTTGACATTGTTTTCTTCTGAGTGAATTTATATCTTTTGAAGGGTGAAGAAAAGAAAACGCAACTGTGTTTTGCAAATACAAGAATCTGTGAAATAGAATAAATTGCCCGCTATTGGCTTGATTCTGAAACTTGAATTCAAACACATGGTTGGTTAGTCATACAAGTATTCCTCAAGTAAGTCAGCACCTTATTCTCAGGTGTTAGGTTTGGCTATGATGTGATGAACAATTTAAGATATTTTGAGTTGATTTGAATATCACAGTTGTAATTATAGCTAGGCTGGCTGTGTGCTTCCTTTCTCGTTATTGCGTTTTTAATCTACATTTGAGTGTGTTGAAAGCACAGACTGTTTTTTTTTGTATAGGAAAGATACATGCTACCAAAATATGCAGCAATTTTATGGAGTATATAAGGTATCATGATGAACGGTCCCCTTCTCCCTGCTCCATTAAAATAGACAAAATTTAAAAAGACCAAGGGCCTAGTCTGGTGTCTTTGTTACTGCCTTAGATCTGCCCACAGCTGTCCCTGGAGGCATGCAGAAAGGTTTGATAAGCAAGCATTGCCAGATGGCTAATGCTTGAAGGGAGCGTTTTCCAACAAACATTGCAAAGTACAGAAATGCTAAGGCGTAGCAGCATTCCACAGGCACAGGACTGCTCTGTGCTCTGAAGGATGTGCTCACGTATCTCATCTCCTGGAGTGGGGTTAGAGGCTCAATCAGCTTTTCAAGTACCCTGGGCACAGCTGACATTAGCATGCACATTTGTGGTCTTGACTGAATGGAAAAATGAATACACTGTAGGGAATTAAGGTGCCTCTAGTGTTCAGGTTCCTCAGCATCCCACAGGTAAGTGAGGGTATGGACACGGAGAAAGAAGGCATAAAAAGGGAAGGAAACTCTGGCAAAGCTGTTGGCCTTGAGTTAACACTGTGCTGGATGCACCTTGAGTGAGGACAGGGCTGTTGAGAGAGCAGCATTTTCTACCTCCTCTGTCTCCATCCCTGCCCTTGTGTACAGCTGATGCAGCCAAGAGTCTGTTGAGTACAAGTCTTTTATGCCTTAGTTGTTGTGTATGTGTCATCAAAATAAATTTTTTGCGGTACTGAGGCAGCCTCTAGAGAGGAATATCACATCCTGTGATGTAGTTGGGCTCGGACAAGCACTTAAATCTCCTATACAGATGAATGGGGAAAATAAATTCAGGTCATTATTACATATTTGCAATTTCTTCTTTTAGAAATTGTGTTTGGGGATGAATAAACTGAAAAGAATGAGATTAGATATATATAATAGCTATAGATTACTAGTTTCCCTGCCCTATAATATAATTTTTATTAGATTTTGGACATTTGTGAAGAAATGAGCCTGATTTTAAAATGTAAGGATGGAATCCTTGGTTATAATTTCAGAGTATGAGCCATCAGGTCTAGAAGTGTAAGCAACTAGTACATCCATCTATGCTGTACATCCCCAAGGTCTTGCATCATGTTCAGCATGGATTTTGACAAAATGGAGGGAATGTAAGGATTCCTACAAATATTCAGGTCTGTGGTTCTTGGGGGAACTCTACCCAACCTATAGTACAAGATTGTGGTCTGAGGTGATGTTAGCATCCTTTCCACATTTGCAAGCTTCTACCGTCATTTGCTCTTTTCTTCTCGTTGCTTAAAATTCAGTTCTTAACTAGGGAATTACTATAGACAGCATCATACAAATCTTAGACATCTGAATGCACTCAGTGATCTTGGAGATCTCTTCCAACCTTAATGATTCCATGATTCTATTATTCTAAGTTTTACATCCTTTTCTGAGCACGAGAGGTAACAGTGGAAACTGAGCTGTTGTATACCAGTTGTTGGCAAACACTTTTCTTTGTGTAATAGATTTTCTAACCTTGAGATGTTGGAAATGAAGTAAAACACCAAAGCAAAGCAAAAACTCTGGATGGTTGTGTTACTGGAAAACATCCTGTAATTGCTTCCTAAAACAATCATGAAATTCTTTGCTTCCTGGACTTTATGTAAGAAACAGATCATAGGTCTATTGAAAAAAGAAACCTCAGTAAATTGCAGAGGAGTTTTATTGTTGTAACGTATAGAGCATCTCTTTCTTTACTGTTCATCAGGATGATGTTCTTAAGAAGTCTAAAATTAGTTTTCTTCAAGGTATGAAAATGATTAGCTTAGGCATTTATAGGATGCAACTGTTTTTCATCACCTTTAAACAGCAGCACATTTTTATCTGTAAATAGATGTTGTTGGAAGATATCATGTTGCAAGGGAATTTTACTTGTTGGTTGTGACTCACACCTGAAATGAGTGAGTAATCATTGATAATTTGACAGGCAAGCACCATTAAGTTACAGAAAAATGTGCCTAAATTTACTGCAATATTAAAATATTTGTAAAACCAAATTCAAAGCATATTCCCCTAAATGCTAAAACAAATTTTCTGCTACACTTGCAAAAGCAATGAACATGAACATCTTTATTCACCTGAAAACCCTTTTTCTTATAATATGAAGGAAAATCCAAAATTAGTAGTCCATTAGGACCACATGCCATGTTTCAAATTTTAGCAGTTATTCCTGTAGTCTTTCCTTAAAGGAATAAAAATAGGATAAAAATATCAGCCTAGGAACATTATTTTTCACTGTTTGACTTTTGAAGGCAAAGGAAAATATACTGTAAGAGTACCTACAGAGCTACCAATTAGTGCCTGGTAAAGAACTGCATAGTGGAAATTACTTGCAGGATGAGGGAGCCAAATACTGGTACAGATCATATTGATAAATAACGTACCTCAGCAGCTTCCTGTGGTGTTTAATCTTAGCTGTTTCAAAATGTTTTCCATAACTGTATGAATAAACCAGTTATTACACGCAGGAAAGAGTATTTCATTATTTTCTTCCCTACATTTTTTATGGTGGATCATGTAGCACACCTCACCTCTAGGAGAGAAGAAATGGAAAGCCAGCAATGCGTGCCAATCACTCTTCCTTAAGAGGTGGAAGGATATGATTAATGGTACAAGTTTAAATAACATTGTAGACTCTTACAGAACCAGGAGCGGACTGGACCAGTGAGATTTCTGTAGCTCCATAGAGAAGATGCTTCTGTATTTCAAAGGGAACCTCAGCTGAGACCACAGAGCCCCATAAAACTCCACTAAGATCTTGAAGAGTGTTCACATGCATCACAAGTGTTTCAGGTAGAATCTTTCTATACAAGGAGGTCAGGCACTTGCAAAAGATTATTTAAATGAAAATCACAGAATCATAGAAACACAGAATGGCTTGGGTTGGAAGGGACCTTAAAGATCATCTAGTTCAAACCCCCCTGCCATGGGCAGGGACACCTTTCACCAGACCAGGTTAGTCAGAGCCCCATCAGCCTGGCCTTGAACACTGCCAGGGATGGGGCACCCACAACTTCTCTTGGAAACCTTTTCCAATGCCTCGCCACCTTCACAGTACAGAATTTCTTCCTAATATTTAATGTAAACCTACTGTCTTTCAGTTTGAATCCATTCCCCCCTCATGTCATCTCACTACATATTCTTGTAAATAGCCCCTCTCCATCTTTCTTGTAGGTGGTACATTGCAAGCCAGGCTTCAATTTTTTTTTTTTTTTTATGATTTTTATATTTTTAGGAAAAACCAAGTAAGGATTTTTTTTCTTTTCTTTGTTTTTGCATTGGAAGGTGCTATTTTTATTGGTTTACAAGTTTAGCAAGTTTAAACATAGAAGTGAAACTATCAATGCTGACTGCTTGCCTCAGAATAGCTTTGGTTTGTTGAGTGATATTTGAGGGTTGGTTTTTTTTTTTTTTTCAACTAAAAGGATGTCTCTTAAAGGGAAGCACAAGACATGTAATTCTGATGAATTTCAAATTATCTGTACTTTGGCAGGTCTTTGATGATCCATAGCTGAATGTGAGTCATCTTAGATCTGAAATGGTGTCATGTTTTAACCTGTCAGGTGGCTAAACACCACACAGCTGCTCTCTCACTCACCACCTCAGTGGGATGAGTGAGAAATTTGTGGGAAAAAAAAGTAAAACTCTTGGGCTCAGATAAAGACAATTTAATAGGACAGAAATGCTTCTTATGCTCCCCCAGCCTGCTTACTGGTGGGGTGGGTTGAAAGGCAGAAAAGGCCTTGACTTTATGTAAACACTTCTTAGCAACAATTAAGGCTTCAGTGTGTTATCAACATTATTCTCATCCTAAATCCAAAACACACCACTGTACCAGCCACTAGGAAAAAAATTAAATCCCCTTTATCTGAAACCATGACAATACCCACCCCTAATTCTATACCATTTCCATCATGGCCAGGTCCCAGCATTTCCAACACATTCTTTCCTGTCTTTTGATATATATGTGCAGCTATAATTCCCTTAGTCTATGGGCCATTCCTCTAAAATACATAAAGTGGGCTGATCTTTAAGATTTGGGCTCATCTTTGTATTATCCTGTGGATTGGTCACACATGTATAGTGCAGATAGAAAGATCATAAAACCAGGTCTCCCTCTAGAGACAGCGTTGTTCTGTTTTTTTCGTGAACTTTAAGCAAAACAACATGAAAGCTTGGAGAAAACCTAATTTCTTTTGGTAAAAAAAGTTCCATGCCAGTGATGGCAAGCCTGGAGATGGGCGATTTCCAAGTGGGTTCCACTTCCATGTAAGGATTGATCAAGAAAATTTTATTTTACCCAACTGCCACTTTCTTCCTTCTGATGTATATTTTTTGAAAATTAAATTTTTTTTTTACTTTTGCCTTTTTCTCCTGAATGTTAAAGTTGACTTAAAAGCCTGAATCTTCAGGACCACTTGAGTATAGAGGCCCAAATCAAGCAGGGTATGGCATGTTTGGAAAGGCATAATGGTTGCAATAGCTGGCTTTGCCAGTTACAAAATGCCCGT
Source organism: Daphoenositta chrysoptera (assembly GCA_013397915.1). Lineage (NCBI taxonomy): Eukaryota > Metazoa > Chordata > Aves > Passeriformes > Daphoenositta > Daphoenositta chrysoptera. The sequence goes on from VZRO01004637.1 coordinate 86,269, forward strand.
CAACTGAGACACCTGAATTAAAATTCCTCTTCAATTTTTTGCTGTACATATTAAAGAATCTGATTTTTTAAAAAATGTGTGAATATTTTGGAATGCACCTATGGAGAAATGATCAAAACGTGTGTATTCATCAAACACAGAAGTAAAATATTGATCCAGGAACAAGGCGTAGGCAAAGATACCTCAAAGAAGAAGCTGCAGTCAGATTCCAACCCTCACCCCAACAAAACAGTTGATGTGTGAGCTTCTGCCAAGATGAACTAGTTTAGCATCAGAGTGTCTTCTCTGAATGTACTGTAATAAAGGGAAGGCTTATATAGTGTCATAAATATGACTTCATTACCTTGGCAATTTCACTGCTAAATTGGGTAACTCTGAAATCCATATAATATTTGTTTGGTGTTACTAATAATAGTGTAACACTTTTTTACATAGAGGAAAATACAGAGTTACATTCTGTTTCTATAAATAAACACAGAGAATTAAGGGTGTTTAAAGTGTCTCTCTCACTGTCTGTAATGAATTCAGAGATCTTTTCCAGTTTTGAATAACTGGGAGTGCACCTATATCAGCTTTTTAGTAGATGTCAAGTCCCCAGAGCCAGCTTCTCTGTTCTACAGATCCATTCTTGTTACGGGGGCTACATGCTTCTTGAGATGCCAGCAGGTACTGTGGGCTTCTTTCAAATTAGCACATCTTTATCTGTGCAGGATAGATGAGAAAGAGGGAAACAGGTAAAGACAAGCAATGGGAATGTTAAGCAGGAACTGACTTCCATTTTTGTGGCTTTGTGTTTCTTTTAAACTTCCTTTTATTGTTTTCTAGAAAGTGTGTGGTTTTATTTTGTTTTGTTCTGGTTTTGGTTTTTGTTTAGCTTTTTGTTGTTGTTGTTGTTTAATGGGTAGAAGTCCTGCTTGAGTGCCTTTTACTATATTTAGAACTAATGACCATTCTCCTAGGTACTGGGGAAGGATTGGGGGAGAAAAAGTTAATTGAGATGGACTGCTGGTTTAAAGTTTTTTTTTTCTTAAGACAAAATGTACTAGAAGAAAGCAGCAAAAATAGAAAAAGCCATTCTTGTCTCAGGTGCTGGAAAGACGTAGGCAGAACACATGGTCTCATCAGCTGCTCTGTGATGTGGTGAACCTGTAGCAGGATTGGGCTGTTGAGAGTATTATTGAGTTACCTCATTTGTCACAAGTTCACAGAAATGTTGTCTTGTACAAGAGATGGCCTTGCATGTCAAAAAGAGACTGTCAGATAAGAGAGACATAGGCAGCGGTGCAAACCAGGTATCTCCCAGGACTTGCTCAAGATCTGGCCAGAGGTCATGGGTGTGGTACTAAATCTACATCCACATCTCTGCTGAGCCTTACTGGGACAGCACTCAAAAAGTAGATTCCTCACTGTCTTAATGGGTCTGTAGCTCCGGGAAATGATGAAAGAGGTAGTAGTGAAGAGCATTCATCCTCTTAGTTTACTTGCTTCCATGGATTTCTTTCTCATGTAAATTCTTCTTCCACCTCTACTCTGATCCCCAACCAGAGATAAATTAGTGAAAAAAAGAGATACAATTTATTTTATTCTTTTGGGTCCTTTATTGTTGTCCTTTACACACCTGTCACATTTTTTTTCTTTCTGTCAAAGGTATTAAATCTTTTTTTCCGATTAGATCTGCTGTCCTGCTCCACTTCTGTGCCTTAATCCAGTAACATCAGGATGTTGGGATACATTATGAGTCTTCACACAGTTTTCAAGAGTGCAATCTGAATAATACATACTCTTATTTAATATCGTGATGCTTATATTAACTAGGTGTGTTGTGAAGGTGTAGTGGTGAGTTCTTTGAAATAGGGTTTTTAACTCTAAGGATATGAATATCTCAGCTAGGATAGCCAGGTCACCTAGTTACAGATATTTAACGTGGGGATACACTCTGGCTATCTGATCAAGAGAGAGAAACCCTGAATGTGGGGGATTTCTGAATTATCCTTGAATTCACAAAAAGCCCAAGAAAATTATATTCCAAAATGGCATATTCATAGTGAGGCACTTAGAATCTCAAAGCTAGTTGGTCTAAACCTTTCATTCCAAGCTCTGGCCTGTGAACTGCTCTCTCTCCTCAGGGAAAGTTCATCCTTTAGTATTGCCATGATTTGAACATGGCACTGTGTTCCTGATCCTCATTTTTTTCCCTACTTGCTCTTTCCCACTCCTCTTCTGCTCTCCTGTCCCAACTGTGTTCCTTCTGTTACTTTATTTGACATGATGTAATAAAGAATGGGCTCCAGAAAGAAAGATCTGGGCAATAAAGTCCCTTTTGAAAAACCACGTGCATAAAGTAAAAATAACAAAAACTGTTAGTAGAAGCTGTTAGTATGAATGTATTTATTTAATCTTTGGTGGAAAAGCTTGACTCAGCTCCAGGACTTCAGGACTTCAGTAGTCAGTCATTTCTATATGAGTAGAACATCTATTTCTCTTTTGAAATACGGGACAATCTGAATCCCAGGTTGCCAGCTGCTTTTACAAGTTTGAGAGGGAAAAAAAAAAAAAGAAAAAGATAGACCAGCTGTTTTTGAACCATTTATAAGTCAGTAATCCAAGTCACTTTTGGGAATGGTGTTAAAGCATACCTGCAGCATAACTGAATACAGTGAAAACTGCAACAGCTTCTGGGTGGTGCCAATAAAGTCTGGGTTAGAAACTTTGATTTACAACCATATTCCTGGAGGTCAGGGGAGTAGTAGGGTCATTTCACAAGCAAGGAGAGACAGCGTGGGAAGGAAAGAGATTTTTCAGCAGGTACTGTGGCAGCTCTTGAAAGTTTATGACTTCCCAGTGCCTGGGACTGGGCTCCCGTGGCATCCGTGGTGCTGTGCAGCCCCAGAGCCCAGCTGCACCCGCCCAGCCAGTGCCGAGCTGTGCACACACCACAGGTGCTCGCCCACATCCTCTGGGGTGGGAGAATCGCTCACATGACTGAAATCAGGAGCTGATCTGTGGGCTGATTCTTCTGTTTGGAGACTGGCTGGGAGGAGAGGAGATGCTACGGAGATGTGATTCATTCCTGATAATGAGTGGGTGAAACTCAGGCAGGCAGAAAAGCTGTGATTCAATGAACCTCCTGTACAAATAGAGGACAGGAAGAGAGCAACCAGAAAGGGTGCTCGGAGAATGAGCTAGTGTGTACCATTAAAAAAAGCTATACCATTGTGTCCCCTTGAAATAGGTTTTTTTGGAGGTAATCACAGTTCTGTATAGCACCCAAGTGTTACAATAAAAATGTGTCCCTTAGTGCATTAAGACATTTGTCTCTATAATTTCCTTTATTTGCTAGATAATGGATTGATTTGAACATCATCAGAAAAATTACAGGCTAAGAATAAATAAATCACCTTATTAAAAAGTATACAGAAATATTTTTCAAATTTTGATCAGAATGATATTTTCTCTGCTGCAGTAAATTCACTATTGTAAACCTGCAGGGGGAAGAAGTAAGCAGAGAGAAATTATATAGCGTGCTGCCAAATTCATAGATTCTGGGTGGGATGAATCAGATGGAGAAACGAAACACAGAGCTGAAGGTCTATTCAGCATCGTAGAAGAAAAAATACTGATGAAGAAGGAAAAGAAAAAATAGGCATAATAAATAAATAAATAATAAAAATTTAAACACCTGAACTTGTTTACTTGCATTCCTCCCACCCTGATACTTTTTATCTGTAGCTTTTCTTTTAAAGTACCAAGTCTCTCTCAATTTCATGAGCAGAAGCAATAGACTGTGCAGAGCGTTATGGATATTTCAGGGGGTTGGCACCGACCGAAGAGCCGTGCTCATGAATTTCAGTGCAGCATCAAACTGCCAGAGGGTGTACTCTCCAGGGCAGAGATTATTAGCCCTTCACTTGTGCTTTGCTGAGCCTATTTTAGATATTATCCCTGGGCAGACGAGGGCTCTGTTCTGCGGTTGCAAGGCCCCGGTTGACAGGGCGCTGACACTGCGGCACCGCTGCGTGATTACCCTCTTGTGCTGCCAGATTCCAAGGAGTGCTGATAAGAGTCCAGCATGGACTTCATTTCCGGGACTTGGGAGTGTGATGTGGGTCAAAAGAGGTTTGTCTGGCATTTTCATTCACTGCGTTTCCAACCCTCACCTAATAACACTATATATATTCTTTTTCAGTAGTATGAATTAATTTGTCGCTAACCAGGTTGTCATTTCAAGATAACAAATACATTTTAGGACAGTAATTTAAGAGGTAGCTGTATAGAACTCATATGTGGAAATCAAGATTAATATTAACATGTTAATGCATAATATTACTTTATATTTGGACAAAACCAGTAGGCGTTTCTTAAAGAACTAAATACATATAAATTAGTTATTTGTTTGCTGTCTTCTAGACAAAAGTGCCCTGACCTTTCCTTCAAGTTCTCGGAAAGCAGTAATGATAGAAAGTACACATCATGAAGGAAAACTGAGAGGTCAGATGAAACTGTAATACATTACCTTGTAGGCAGTATCCCACTATTCACAGGCACAGCTATTAACTTGAGGGAGAAATTTCCCACATATACTTCAATAAAGGCAAGCAGGTGCAGCAGGTTATTTATTATCATAGGGCAAGTTATATGATGTGCAAATATGTTGGCAGCTTGGAAGAATTCTTCTGCTTTCCCATATTTATGACCGTATCCGTCTCTCAGGGGATAATGGAGAAATGGAGGGACTGTTTCTCTCACTTAGCAATATTGTTCAGTGAAGCTACTGTGTTCACGAATTTCTTTAAAAGTTTCTTCCATGTCTGGAAGCTTCTTCTTTTGAAATATATGTATATATGTAAAGCTGATATAATACCTTATATCTTAATTGAAAAGCCTGGAGTGTTCATACCAAGCACTATAGAAATTAGAGTGCACCTATAGAAATTTGCACAGTGGACAGGGTGAAAGTTTATAGGTGCTCTAAGTAAGTTGAGAAAATCCTGAGTGAAGAGTCCAAGGCTTGTATTCACAAAATGAAAATTTTTATTTAGGAAACAGTAGGTATTAGAATGCTTCATTTTCATTTGAAAAGAAATTTAAGCTGTAATTATAACTACATCAAATTCCACTGGATCTGTGCTGCTTAGTATTATTTTGTATTTTTAGGAGGTCTTTCAGTGAGGTTTCTGAGCATGCTAGCCCAAGAATTCACCTTCCTGTGGGCATTTTGGAAAAAAACTTTCTTAAAAAGCATTGAGAAGCACACTGATATTGCAGTTAGAGAGTTGGTTTTAGTGTCAGTACTGTAAATGTAAATGTACTGTAAATGATGACCCATTTGCAGAATCCGTCTGACCTTAGCAATCTGTACTTCATGGCCTTTTTTATCTACATTCAGTAATGCTTTCTATTTTAATCAAAACAGTTATGGTGGCAGACTCCACACTTGGGCTTGGGATGTGGCGCTGTTTTGTCAGGGCATCCTGTTCTCACATTCGAAGTAGAAACTCAGTGCAAGCACCGCTAAAAACACATGAGGAAGCTGATTTGGGTATTCTCTATTCAGGGCATGAAAGTGTCGGAAAGAAGTTTCTTCAGAGCACAGAGAAATGAAGTCTTTGACAAAGGTTCAAGGGAAAATTGTGAGGAGCAGCCAGGAGTGAGGGTTGGCTGGTGGCTGTTTTCATGGCAAAGTCCTGAGTACTTTGGCAAGGGTGCAGCGAGTCACTGCTGCCCCAGCAATAGTCTGGATGGGAGGCACACTGTTCATGTGGGAAGAAGCCTATGGGAGGCTGACAAAATCTCTGATTAGACAGGTAGTCTGGTCATGGGCAGCCACTGTTCCTGGCACACAGGATGTCCCCAGTCTGCTGTGCTAACAAGGGCTCGGGTGTCTTCACACTGGAGTTAACAGCTGTAGGCTGGGTTGAACATTAGCTTAGTTGACCACTGGTGCAGGTACAGTAATTCCACAGCAGTATCTTGTTCCTTTACACTCTGGTTGTTCTTTCTGTTCACTTTATTGATTTGCACACAGGTCTCCTAAAGCCGGACTCTGTTTCATTTGCTTCAGCAAGGGCTGGTATTTGCAGAGCAAGAATCCAAATCCAGGTTTCCTGGTTCTTGCAGTCCCTTTTGGGCTCCACTGTGTTACCTCTGACTGTGGAAGTCTGAATGTATGAGGTGCTTACTCCTTCTGGACTGCCTTAGGGAGCCCAGTATCTGCAGCCTGCCCAGGTACAAGTGGGGTGGCTTAAACAAATCTCCAGCTTCAGGAATTAGCTTAGATGCCCACAGTTTTTTCCAAAACAGCAAAACTAGTTCTGCTTTTAATTTCTTGGCTTTGTTAGCTTATTTTAGAGCTTTCCAGAACTATGCTGCTCTGCTGTGGCTTATAGAAAGAATATGCTTTTAAAGTATTATGCTTTTGTACTTTCTCCATGGAACTTGATTCCTGTTTTCAGAGAGAGTAGGAGTCCCACAGGATAATCCAGTCCTGAAGCAAAAACTAACTACTGTTGCCAACAAGAATCTGATGCTACAGAAGGCAAGTAGAGCAGTGCTTGAGGGAAGTGCAGTGAAGGCATTTTTGTCATTTGGAAAGCATAGAAACTAATGAGTCACTTCTTTCAAACGGAAGTTTCCCCCAAAGGAAACTACTAGGACAACTAGCTAGTGTTTTTAATTTTGTACACCTCATTTAAAGTAATCTTTATCTTGATTTTGAAAAGGTCAGAGGGAAGAGGAGAAAATGGTGCTGATTGAAAGCAAAGTTTTGGGTTGGGCTTTTTTTTTTTGTTTCTTTCTTTTGCCTTGCCCATAGTAATGCCATTCAAATTTCACAGGCAGTCTTTGTCTCTCTGGGCAGAGTTATTGCAACGCACCTATCTTCAAATGTACCAGCAATGTGGGTTGAGAGATCCAGTAAAAGACAATCCTGAGAGCAAGGGTAAATTTTTGATCCTGCTGAGGGAAGGAATCATAACTCCTTGCCAATGAAGAATTTGAAAAAAAGGCAAGTTTGAGAAACTCCAAGCCTGCTAAGGAAAAAAAAGAAGTATTTATAACTTTGAACATCATTCTTCAGTAGCCACTCAGAAAATTAATTATTAAAAGATAAACCATTTTAATAATTATCTTGTCATATTATTTTGAAAAAGAGTTTTAAAATAACATTATGTAGAAACTGGTCAATTTAGAGAAGTTGGGAATTAACATGAAAAATTCCAATAAGAAATGGATGAGGGATATGGAGACCAGTTGGGATTGAGGGGAATGCTGCTAATAGTTGCTGAACTGAGTGCATAAATATGCAGGTGAATAAGAGCTTAGATTAAAAGACAGAAATATATTCATTGCCAAAGTTGTTTCAAATTGGAGTGAATATAAAATAGTTAAGTCAGAGATACTGAGATTTGTTACTTCAGTTTTAGGCTAACTTCATATTTCTCAGAAAATTCTTGTCCCTTATCATATAAATTATTTTTGTAATTTACTTTTTTTTCCCCTCTCCTATAGTGCAGATTAACCTGATTTTCTCCCTCTTGTTTCCACCACAAATTAATCTTTACTTTCCACTCAATTTATTTATGACTGAGAATTGCTTCAAATGTAACACTATTTGTGTAATTTATCCCTTTCTAATACAAAATCAGAAATAAAGAAGCAAATGGATTAGCAATTCTCTCTCCTTAAATGGAATAAGGAATATTGTTAAAAAGTCATTATAATATCCATTTGAGCCTTCTAGAGCTATTAAAAACTTACATTTCACATTCAATATTAGAACATACATGCTGCAGAGTACACTTGTGTTCTAACAACTGAATGGGTACTATCTGCATGAATGTAATTTTCACTATTTAATTAGATGCCTCTGAATGTAAACCTGAAGTTCATTCTTTTCCTCTGTGGGGATCTCTGCAGCTTGGAGGGAATTGTATTCTGTTTTTTTTATTCTTCATTTCAGGGGTCAAGAGGGTCAATAAAACTCTTAAAATATTCAAGTTCATCACTATTCAGATGAACATTGTGCCTGACAGTAATTTGCTCAAGTTTTTGGCACATGTCCTTAATATACCTGATTCTTGCTTCCAAGTAATTTTAAAAATACTTTTCCTGTCTTGAAAGGGTCGAAGGTTTCTTATTTTTCAACCTAAAATAAATTGGTCAAGCCATGACTTTTCCTTTGAAAAAAAAATTCAAAAATCTTAGGAGGTATTTGCTAAGATTTTCAATAGTCATTTAGTCCAAAAGTTCAAAAGAAAGAATGAACTAACAGTGGTTAAGGAGAAGGAAGAAAATGTCCTTGTGAACAGACAAACCAGATGAATTCAGTGGGTTCAGTTGAACATGGTTTGGCTTGCTTTTATGTTGACCTTTTTCATTCTCAACCAAATATCTCGCACTTTTGCCTGATACAATTAATCCTTCCATCTGTGACATTACACAGTGTTTAAGGATTACAGACAGCCCAAAACCTAGCAGAATCAATGAATTGAAGAACAGTCTCTTCAATATCATGACTCTCACTGGAAATGTCTGAGGGTATTTTTAGCTGATAAACAGTAGATCTTCTTAAAGTAGGCATTGCATCAGTGTGGAGTAACTCTCAGATGTGAATATTTCTGAACTTTGCAGGGTTCTGAAACACATCTTTTCTAAGCACATTTTGTCTAAGACTGAATTATAGCCAGCTCCAGGCAAAGAACAGGTAATACTTACATTGCCTCTGGTGCAGCCCAAAAGTGAAGTTAACTCTCATGTCCAAAGACTTGTGCCAAGTTTCTGGCTATTATATTGTAATGGTGGAGGTCTGCTTGCTACAGTCATCCATCTATTCCAGCCCTTGAACAGTTCTGCACAAGTTATTGAAAGACACTTCTGAAAGATTATCCCATAGCTGTATCATTCACTATGAAAGGCTTCCTGCCTAGGCTGTATACCTCCATGGTTTTGGATAGCTCTTCTCCCTGCCAAAACCACCTGAATACGCCCTTTTGGGGGATTTTTTCTTCTGTTTTGTACCTCTGACTGCATCATTCACCTCTATTATTTCCTGAGAGAAATAAGCACGTAAATCTTTCTATTGGCTAGTTTTCAAATCAGATGGATAAACCATGTGTTATTGCAGAATGTTATCTGCTGACTTCTTAATAGTTTACAGTTTTCATAGCTCCTCTAAGAAATTAGAATTCAGAAGCAAGAAGGGATACTTTGTGACTGATTAATTTCTTGATTCTCTTAGAGTGTGATGCATGGATTGCTCATCAATTTTATAAGGTAATGTATCATGCCACTTATAAATATCTCATTATCTTCTCTACGCAAACACGTGTATCAGAAATACAGCAGTTGAATGCATGCGGGATTTATATTTCCCTAGGGAAAAGTAAAACTTCAGACTCATTATAACATCCCTAGACCCAGGTGGCTGGCATACCAAGCATCACCTGGTCTGCTGAGGACTTCTTATAGGTTCAGGGCAGCAGTAAATACATCTTAGTTGGGGTGTTAGGCAAGTATTTGGCTTGGTCACAGGCAAATTTATTTTTTCTTATTTTTAATGAGAATTTCTCACCTTTCTCCCTTTTACTGTGTGATAAAAGTTGAATTAATACGTAAGGAAAAAGTAATGCTTTACTTGTAGGGCTTGTTTACACAAGCAAGAGCCATGCAAATGACTTCAACATTCTTGTTATTTTCAACTTTTTACTTCTACTAATTTTCATCCCAAATATTAAGTAAATACATGTTTTATCAAAACCAGAGGTATAGATGGAGATTTAAAAATGGAGATTTTAGCAAAGAAGACTGGAAAAACATTTCTATTTTTGGAAAACCAATAATTTCAAGAGACATTATTGATTATGACAGTTATTTTTATGGACCTACCATCTCAGTAACAATCAGAAAGTATCAAGTGCTAGGAATTTATAGGAAACTAACAGAACACTATAAAGAGCAAAGCATACATGTACAGGTCTGTAGTTCACCCATATCTTGAACACCATATTGTTCATATTCCCTCTTGTCAAAAAGGTCATGTTGCAGAAAAGGAAATATTCAGGAAAAAACAATCAAAGTCAAAATTTGTCAAAAACCAAGTCAAAGGCAGGGAACAGCCTCCATACAAGCTGGGACTTGGTGGGCTGGCCATATGTATTTGGTTCCCATGGCAAAGTTTTGGTAGCAGGGCGAAGTGCAGAGGTGGCTTCTCTGAGAAGATGCCAGAAGGTTCCCCTGTGTTTGATAGAGCCAATGCCAGATGGCTCCAAGACAGTCCTGCCACTGGAGACTGGGCCTGCTTGTGATGATGGTAGTGATTCTGGGATAATGTATTTCAGAAAGGGCAGAAACTGCTGGGAAACAGCATCTGGGAGAGAACTCTGAGAATATGTGAGAGAAGCAGCTGTGAAGACATCAAGAATGCAAGGGAGGAGGTACTCCAGGCACCAGACCAAAGATTCCCCTGCAGCCCATGGTGCAGCCCACGGTGAGCCCCTGTACTCCATGGAGGTCCATGGTGGAGCAGATATATGGAGGACCCCATGCCAGAGCAGGTGGGGTACCCAAAGGAGACTATGACTCCAGGGGAAGATCATGCTGGAGAAGGGTCCTGGCAGGACTTGTGGACCCACGGAGAGAAAAGCCCATGGTCAAGCAGGTTTTTTGGCAGGACTTGTGACCCTAAGGGGAGCCCTCACTGGAGCAGCCTGTTCCTGAAGGACTGCACCCAGTGGAAGAGGTTTGCTAAGAAATGTAGCCTGTGGGAAGCAGTTCATGAAGGACTGTATCCTATGGGAAGGCCTCCATGCTTGAAGAGTGGGAGGAGGAAGGAGCAGAAGAGACAATGCATGAGGAATTGACTGAAACCCCCGTTCCCCATATCCCTACTATGCTCATAGGGGAAAAGATAGAGATGTCTGGAGGGAAGCTAAGCCCAGGAACAAAAGGGAGAGGGGGAGAAGGAGTTTTTAGATTTTATCTTATTTGTTGCTGTCTTACTGTGCTTAATTGTCAATAAATTAAATTAATTTCCCCAAGTCAAGTCAAATTTTTCCCATGACAAAAACGAAACTGTGATCTCTCCCTGTCCTTATTGCTACCCATTAGCTTTTTTTTTTTTTTT